>JALAZF010000186.1:10757500-11153311 GCA_022829125.1 Lathyrus tuberosus
AACTCTCTTAGCCTCAATCTCGGGCTTCGTACGAGATAGCATATTACTCTCTTGTTGAGTATAAAAGATTCTCTTGTTGAGTCAACTTTTCGCCTCCGTCTTGGGCTTTGTACAAGACATATAAAACACTCTCTTGTTGAGTATAAAAGACTCTCTTGTTGAGTCAACCACTTTTCGCCTCCGTCTTGGGCTTTGTACAAGACATATAAAACACTCTCTTGTTGAGTATAAAAGACTCTCTTGTTGAGTCAATCTCCTTTTAGCCTCTATCTCGGGCTTCGTACGAGACAGCAAAACACTCTCTTGTTGAGTATAAAAGGCTCTCTTGTTGAGTCAAACAACCTTCAGACTCTCTTGTTGAGTCAATCATCTAACAGACTCTCTTGTTGAGTCAACATTTTTAGCCTCCATCTTGGGCTTTATACAGGACAGATAAAAGTACTCTCTTGTTGAGTCAAACCCTTTCACCTTCCATCTTAGGCTTTATACAAGATACACTCTCCCCAACGGAGTCAAATTCCCTTTTAGCCTCAATCTTGGGCTTTGTACAAGACAGAAAGAACTTTTTCCCCAGAAAAGTCAAACTTCTAGCCTCCTCTTAGGCTTTGTATAGAGAAAACCCCGGTTGAGTCAATCAACCTTTTAGCATCAAATTTTTGCCTTGCTCACAGCATACAGACATCAACAACTCCTCTTTAGTGATGACAAATTCTCTCTCAACCAAAACCCTTTAGCTTCACATCTTGGGCTTTGAACAAGATACAAACCACCTTTAGCTTCACATCTTGGGCTTTGAACAAGATGCAAACCACATTTAGCTTCATGTCTTGGGCTTTGAACAAGACACCAAAATAACCTTCTTCCTCCCATAGAATAGGAGGAACTACGATCGCTCTGATTTCCTCGTTTCGGGAATACGTAGGCATAAGATTACAAAAATCTTAGCGAGCATACTAATCAAAAACCCAAAATCCCGTACCTTCATACATCAATTGAAAAGCATCAGACCTAACACCTTACCGATAGCCTAGACATTGTTTTTAAGCAAATAACCCTAAAGAAGAACCCCCTATTTTGATAGCATCTGTAAACAAACAGTTTTGACTGTTTAACCTCAGTTTGCAAGCAAGGTTAATTAGAGACATCTATTCCCCTTCCTTAATCAGCTCAACAGGATAAAAAATGAATCGAACTGTAGTACCAAACCGATAGTGATTCGAAACCACAAAAATCGCGCTACAGGTGGTTCTTAAGATGATGACTCATCTTTTCTCCTAGACTTTTTAAACAAACTTCAGTAAATCCCTCAGAGGGGAACTACAAGTGCTCTGATTCCACTCCCGACAGGATATGTAGGCACAAGATACGATATCTTGCCGAGCACACTTAGGAATAGAACTTTAGGTCTTCCTACCCCATTACCCTTAGCAAACAGAACACAATTAGCAAATAACATAAGTAAAACAAGAGGTTCCTGTAGAGTACTACAGATATCTTGGATGCTAACACCTTCCCTAGGTATAACCAACCCCCGAACCTTAGACTCTTAGATTTGCATTTGCATTGCATACTGTGGGACATTCAATCTTTCTCCCTTCCCTTGGATAAATCAAAGACCGGTGGTGAAATAAATGATTTGCGATTCAAGTTAACTAATAGCTTGATATCCAATTCTCACCGCGACAAAACTCAAAAAGAAATCACAAAGAAACTAAATAAGAGAGAAAGACACACGATATATCCTGGTTCACTTGAAAAATATCAAGCTAATCCAGTCCACCCCAAGGTGATTTTGCCTTATACCCCAAGGACTTAATCTAATATAATCAACTGATTACAATCTGCACTAGCAACCGCTGGTGATTAACAACCACAAAGACTAATTGTCTAAGTCTTTTTAAGGATTCTGACCTAACCGGTCCCTTAAGGAATTACAAACAACATTTTCTGAAAGATAAATGTTTACAATGAAATGCTTCTACACAAGAAGATATAAACACAATGAATATCTTAAAAATACTTAAAGAAAATTTCCACACAGTAGAATTTTTCGTTGTTGTGTTCTTGCGTTGTGGTTCTTCGCTTGCTATTTTCTTCAAGTTATCAAGTCCTTATATAACCATTAAAAGATCCGTTAGAGGGTAGATCAGGAATATCCTTGAATGAGCTGGCGGCTTGAAAGAATGTCGTTACGTAGGGATGAAAATCGTACGCAAAAGTTGTCCTTTTCACCATAAAATTAGGGTAGTGGAATGGAACGTTTTGATATGTACTCTGTACTATTTTCATCGTAAACTTTTGATCTTACCTTTTGTCCATCAGAGGCTTCTTGATAGAGATGTTTGAAGCCTGAGTAAAAGAGTTGATCACTGGGTCATCAGAGTCTTAAGTCTTCAGAGTCTTCAGAACTTGTTCACCAGAACCTTGTCTTCAGAATCTTTAGTACTTAGTCTTCAGAACCCTTAAGTCTTCAGAACTTTGTTCAGCAGAACCTTGTCTTCAGAGTCTTTAGCACTTAGTCTTCAGAAGATAACAACTTCAGAAGCTAGAAAGCCTTTAGAATTAAAACATTAGAGTCACGCTCAGAGGCAGATTCCAAGAGAGCATTGCAGCAACAACATATTATCTTCTTAGTATCTTTTTGAATGTTAGTAGGTACAGAAGCAGACTTGCTTCTTTGGCGCAGAAGCGACTTTTGTCATACCAAAATGACGTTGAATATGGTCTCTACAAGAGTCAGAACCTGTTTGTTAAAACTTCAGAATAACAAACCGTTAGAGTACCAAAATTGTTTTCACACAAATACTACTTTGTTATTATCAAAACTTAGAGATAACCAGCAGAACCAAATCTTGTTCTAACAATCTCCCCCTTTTTGATAATGACAAAACAGTGTATTTTGATGAAACAATTTCGTACAGAGATAATCAATATGTGATGACAGAGATACGTTTAGAAAAACTTCCCTTTATCCAGCTCCCCCTGAATCTAAGACTTATAAAAATCTTATCAGATTTGGGATAACAGAGCCTGATTATATAACAGAGCCTGATTAGTCTTGATAAATTTAGAATATTGTCTGACTAGGATTTTCTGAATATTTTGTCAGAGCTGATTCTTATCAATTATCAAAGCAGGTTCAAGGGTGGTTCTTATCAGATGCATCAGATAGTTATGATAACCAAAGATGTTGATGTCGTTCCTGAAAAACATTCTAAGAAGGATTGTGTGCATTTATTATGTTAGAATGTCAGAATTATGATTCAGAGAACAAAATATTTTTATCAAAATAATTTCTTCATTACTACTCCCCCTTTTTGTCATAATCAAAAAGGTAAACAAAACAAAGACAAAATAAAATAAAATAACTAAGGGGTAGCCTAGAAAGTGTCTAAGGTTGAGGAGGAGGATGGAGCCTCTGAAAAATCTGAGCAAGCACATTCTGAATGTTGGAAGTAACTTCATCTTGCTTGTCTATTCTAGTTCTGAATAACTCTTGTTCCTTCTGAATGTTTTCCAGAGTCTTCAACACTGGATCAGAAGTAGAGCTTTCAACAACGTTCAAAGCTGATTCTCTCTCAAGAGCTTCCTTAGCTTGTCTTTCTGCAGCTAACTTTTCTTCAGCTTCTCTCTCCATAGCTTGTCTTTCAGCTAATTCTCTTTCTGCGGCTAACCTTTCTTCAGCTTCTCTCTGAGCTTCCAAACTTTCTTCTGCTTTCTGGATAAAGTGTTCTTTTGTTTGAGCAGAGAGATTTTTGATCTTTATAAACTCCACAGACATCCATCGATTAAATCGATTCTAGGTAGCACCTAGAGCAGGAGGGTCAGCGCTAGAACTGGATTCATCAGAAAGTTTCTTGAATCTCCTAACTGCATTGTCTTTAAAAATAGAAATGACTTCATCAAAGTTAGGAGGGGGAAGATCAGAAGGTTGATGATCAGGAAGTGTTTGGTTTTCTTCATCAGAAGCAACTAGATTAGAAAGTGTTTGGTCAGAGTTTGAATCAGAGTTTGCTTTTGGTGATGAAGGGTCAGGATTATTAAAGATGGTTACTGCATTTATGTGTGAAGAGGTTGAGGATGTGGGTGATTGAGGGTTGGTTATCGAAATAGGTTCTGTAGGAATTTCTTCAGAAATGGGTTGAGTGATAATGTTAGAAGTTAATGGTAAAGATATGGTGGGAGTTATTGGTAAAGATATGGTGGGAGTTGATTGAGTGGAAGTTGTTTGAAATATCTGAGGTGGAAGTTATGTAAATGGTGCATGATCGGAAAAATAGCAAGTGTACTATTTTAACCGATGTAGTAATAAAAGGGAATTTCCCCGAATGTCGATCTCAAGGATTGTTTGACGATATAGAGTTCTGGTCTATTTTAGCTAAACAAAAAGCTTTGGGGTTTTGAAATTGTTTGTTTTAAATATAAAAATAATTGAAAATACAAGAAGGAAATTGACTAAGTGGTTTCAACAAATATGAGTAAACTGTGCTAGAGACGGTGTATGATCCGACTTAGCAACAACTCTGAATTAACACTGCAACAACTTATTTTAAATAATTAATTACCGGTTCTTTAGAATGTTCACCCCTAATTCCTTAGTGAGAAAACCTTTGATTTCATAACCTAATTACGATGTCCATAGATAATCACGTTTGAAATCAAGAAATCAATTATCAAGAATATACCGGTTTCAATAGGGTATCCCTATTCCTAGGCAATATCTACTATAGAATAATCTAGAGCAAAGCATTAACAACGGCGGTCCAACTTTATCGTTAATCACAAATCAAACCCTGTTTGTCCGACAGGGCAAGCATTACGAATATCTAGAGATCAAATCAATTATGAAAAAGAAAGATTTTTATTGCAATACAAATATAAAAGTCATTACAGATCCAGATCATGGACACCCCCTAACATTAAGGTCTAGTTACTCATATTATTCAAAAGAAAAACAAAAAAAGATTATACATTACAAGATAATAGGATTACTTCGATCTTCAATTGCTTCCGCTCATGAAAACCTTCAGTTCTCCGATAACCTTGATCTTTCCAATCTTTGATCGTCAAATTCTTTTGCAGCCAAAAAGTATCTTTTTTTCTCTTGCCAAAACTCATCTAAATAGTAGAAAATCACTCAGATCAGTTGGAAATACCCATTTAAAAATTGTTTAACGGAAGCTACCACTGGATAGAACGTCTACAACGAACCTTCTACTAAAACGATCGGATATGCACGAATATATCGAGAATGAGTATGGAAGAGAAAAATTCAGTTTGATTACTACACTTAAAAACGCAGTCAACAGAATATTACTTGCTTGATGTTTAATCCAAACCAATGAGGTAAAATGATAAGCAATGCATTCGATTTTTGCTTTGAAACAAATTATCAAACACCTAGTGTGCGAAAACACACTAAGTGCAGAATTTCTGTGGAATGTAATATAGAGCTGCTCCAAGATACAATTCAAGGAATTGTATCAATTTAACAAATAGTTTCTCAGCTCAAAATTTCACTACACCAGAGATTTCGATAAATAGCGACTTCACAAATTCGAACAAACTGAAATGTAAAAGAGTTAAGGGAAAGAGAGAACAAACAAGATTTGATTAGGCAATTCCCCAATCGTCCTCGCTTTGGGTACCTCTGCCCCCAATTCCCCAATTCGAATTGATATATATATATATATATATATATATATATATATATATATATATATATATATATATAGCTGTTGTAAATTGTTTATTACAAGAGAAAACTATGAACATCCAAACCCTCGAACGTCTTCGATCGTTGATGCAGAATTTTTGCTTCCCTTGATTCAAGATTAATCAAGTGCTTTGAATATGGTTGATCCAATTACCGTCCCACGCTACTAAACCGAAAGAACCCACCGTTCTTCGGTTACCTTCACTCGATCAATTGCGATCTACCAAAAATTCGAACCCAAACCTCTCTTCTATGATCCTCTGATTACAGCTATTAAACCGAACAATTGCGCCAATTTCCGGTTACCTTCGCCCAGCCGAATCCCTATAGAAAGAAACAGTTTACGCAAAAACCCCCAAAATCTATCCGATTCTTGGAGGACAAAACCAAATGGTTTGATTCAAGAAACACCTGCCAAACTCTCAACCCAGAAGATGAAGATCACACTTCCTAAATTCTGAACGTTATCACTTCGATCAATGGGCGACACAAACAAAGATGATTATGTGTGATTGTTTGTTTACTTAATGAAGGAGATGAAGATGAAGAGAGAAATGGCATATATTTTTCACGTTTCTTGTTGTTTTGATTAATGAGATGACCAAAACTATTTATAGGAAAATAAAATGACCCACACAAAATAATAACAGAAATAACAGAAAAAAAATTAAGTGAAAAACATTGATTCAGGAAATCATGCGTCGACCTACAACTTCCATGCGTCGACGCATAGATGCAAATTTTTGTGTCATTTAAGTTATGCGCTTTCCCGCAGGATTTTCTAGGTTAGCGCATGAACTGGGAGGTTAACGCATGAACTGGAAGGGCCAGCGCATGAACTGCATTTTTTCAGGAAATTCAATTTTCTGTGCATTTTCACCTGACCAATTTCAGAAACACATACTAGACACTACTAAAATGATAATGGACATTTATTTATGGGAAAGACAAGGTCCTATGCATCTAGACACATGAACGATAATGATTAGATGCAATATGCCCGACACGTGAAGTGATACCGCTCAAATTACAATCTAATTTCTCACACATTTGTTGACATCATTAAAACAAAGTAGATAGAAGAATATCCCTCACATACTCCCCCTTTTTGATGATGGCAACACTTTCTTGGCTGTCATGAGATTTGTAATTTGAGAGTGAGCAAAGTGAACAAAGCTCCCCCAGTCTTTAACACTTTGTTAATCCCTGTTAAAATTTCTGCTTGTTGTTATTCTTCTCCCCCTTTGACAACATCAAAAAGAAGAAAAGAAGGTGGTCAAAATAAGACACTATAACACGTAAGGAATCATCACAGATTTGCAACATACAAACATTAACACGCATCCACATATGATACAACTAATGTAAAATTAGTAATGGATAAATATGGAACAAAAACATAAAAGCAATACATTCAATCCGGAAGAGTTCAAACAAACAGAAGCAAAAGTCAAAGTTAAGCAACAGTAGAAAAACATGAAAAACCAAACCAGAAAACATAAATGCAAGCACAAATGAAATATGATGCCCTAAACTCCATGGCCTTCTCCCCCTAAATGGATGACCTCTTCCCCTATAGTGTTGGCTTGGTGGTGGCAAATCCTCTAGATGTAGATTGAGTTCAATCAACGTGTCGTTTAGGGTGCCAAGACTATTTGCCAGGTTCTGGTTTTGTTGAGTCAAGTTGGCGTCCATCCTTGATTCCACAGTAGAACAAACGAGTCAAATCTTCACTATACCTATCATCACATTCTAGAAATTCACTAAGATTTTGAAAATTCAGAAGTTCAGAAATCTCAGGAATGTGAAAGTCTAGACCCATCAGAGGATAAAAAGCATGTTGTCTTATAACCGGACGGTTACAGAACAGTGTCTCAAAAGGATTAGCTAGCCTTTCAGAAATTAAAGACTTAAAGGTTACCCGTTGTGAAGATGATGTTCTGGTTATTGCTGGTTGTGAAGATGAACCTCTTGTTCCCCTTCTACTAGGATTTCTTCTTGAAGTCATGGTTGATGAAGAGTTGAAAGAAGATGATGACACTTGATTTTCGCAGAAAGTGAAGAGGAGATATGTGCAGCCCTTAGAAACCCTTGTATTAGTAATATAGAGAATTCACTCTTGGTGGGATTTTGATTTTTTAGGGTTTTTGATGAGGATTTAATGGAGAATAATGGATATTGATGAGGTTTAATGGAGGAAGATAAGGAGAGATTGACCACAAAATCTGATGAGATGACATGCAATGAACATACATCAATGTGCAATGAAAATATGTAGTGAAAATAGGAAGCACTAGGTCGGCGCACGCTTTCCAAGAAAGCAGAGATTTTGAATTCTGCGTTTATGCATCGACCTGTGGACCGCGTGCGTTGGCGCATGATTCACGAATTTTCTTAAAAAATTGAACATTTGGTTATGCACTATCCCAAAAGTTTTTACTAGGTCAGCGCATAAATCATGCGTCGACGCATGCACATGCAAACTTGAAGCAGAAATAAATTTTTTGCAATTTAAGTTTCAAACAGATAAATAGACATGCACACATATAGAACGAAACATCCACATGAACGATATGTGCTCAAAATACAATAAACATTAAGATTAGGGTACTTAATATGGCACAAAATATGATAAACATCTATAAATCGGAACGATATTACCTTGATCACCATGACGATAAAATCCCTCACATATAGCTAAATATCTCTTTGGATTGTTAGTTAAAAGAATAAATAAGCATATATATATATGTGAAGATCACTATCTTAAAAGATTATTAAGCACGATCCGAGATATCGAGAATGCCAAGTTCCCTACGGATGTGAAAGAAAGGCTCTGTAGCTAACGGTTTTGTGAAAATATCAGTAAGTTGATTCTTAGTGTCAACATGCTCAAAAATAACATCACCTTTCTCTACATGATCCCTAAGAAAATGATGGCGTATTTCGATATGCTTGGTGCGTGAATGCAATACGGGGTT
Organism: Lathyrus tuberosus; assembly: GCA_022829125.1. Classification (NCBI taxonomy): domain Eukaryota; kingdom Viridiplantae; phylum Streptophyta; class Magnoliopsida; order Fabales; family Fabaceae; genus Lathyrus; species Lathyrus tuberosus. The sequence continues at coordinate 10,766,198 of JALAZF010000186.1, forward strand.
CTTAGTTAGATTAATCGCACTAGTGTTATCGTACAAAATTGGAATACGTTCAAGTTTTAAATTGAAATCAAGCAATTGTTGTTTAAGCCATAGGACTTGAGCATAACAACTACCGGCGGCAACGTATTCCGCCTCGGCCGTTGACAAAGCAACGGAAACCTGTTTCTTGCTATGCCAACTCACCAAGGAATTTGCGAAAAGGTGACACGTACCACTAGTACTTTTCCTATCCAACTTGCACCCGGCAAAGTCAGAATCGGAGTAGCCAACTAAGGAACAAACACTACCTTTAGAATACCACAGCCCATACTTTGGAGTACCGGAAAGGTATCGAAGTATGCGCTTAACAGCTTTTAAGTGGGATTCCTTGGGATGTGCCTGATACCTCGCACACATGCATACACTAAACATTATATCGAGACGTGATGCGGTAAGATAAAGAAGAGATCCTATCATACCTCGATACTTTTTTACCTCAATATCCTTACCCTTTTCGTCACGATCAAGATTGGCACTTGTAGGCATCAGAGTGTCTATTGCTTTGCAGTTTAGCATATCAAAACGTTTAAGTAACTCAAGACAATATTTCGTTTGACTCGCGAATGTGCCCTCTTCAAGTTGTTTGATTTGCAATCCGAGGAAATAGTTGAGCTCCCCCATCATGCTCATTTCAAACTCCCCCTGCATCAAACTAGAAAACTCCTTGACCAAGGTCATGTTAGTAGACCCAAATATGATATCGTCAACATAAATTTGTACCAAAATTAAGTGTTTTCCTTGACGTTTAATAAAGAGGGTTGTGTCAGCCTTTCCTCTTGGATACCCTTGATCAAGTAGAAATTTGCTTAGACGTTCATACCAAGCCCTAGGGGCTTGTTTAAGTCCGTACAAAGCGCGTTTAAGTTTATAAACATGATCAGGATATTCGTGGGATTCAAAACCCGGAGGTTGGGCTACATAAACCTCTTCATTTATGTATCCATTAAGGAACGCACTTTTAACATCCATTTGAAATAATTTGAAGTTCTTTGTGCAAGCATAGGCAAGTAGAAGACGTATAGCCTCGAGTTGGGCAACTGGTGCATAAGTTTCCTCATAGTCGATTCCTTCCTCTTGGTTATAGCCTTGCGCTACAAGCCTCGCTTTGTTACGCGTTATTACTCCATTTTCATCAAGTTTATTCCTAAAAACCCATCGGGTGCCGATTACTCGATGATCTCGCGGAGGGGAGGGGGGGGGGGGGGACAAGGTCCCAAACCTCATTTCTACTGAATTGATTTAGTTCATCTTGCATTGATAGAAACCAATGCTCATCGAGTAACGCCTCCTTAGAGTTTTTAGGTTCAACTTGTGACACAAAAGCAGAGTAATAGCAAAAATTACTAAGCTTAGAGCGAGTAGTTACTCCCTTAGAGATATCACCGAGAATGTTGTCAATTGGATGGTCTTTTGAAGACTTCCAAGCTGGAGGAAGTTCATCTTTATCAGCATGATGATCATCCTCACTTTTCACTGGTTGGTGATCCTTTTCCTCCTCAATACACACTGCTTCAGGCTGATCAATTCCCTTATCAGTGTCCTTGAGTATGTCTTCAGTAGGTACACCTGCACCATAAAAAGAACTACCTTCTCTGACATTTCTCGGATAAGACTCATCAAAGGTAACATGAACTGACTCTTCAACTACACGTAACCTCTTATTATAAATTCTATACGCTTTACTTGACTGAGAGTATCCAAGAAAAATAACCTCGTCGGCCTTGGCATCAAATTTACCAAGAGTCTCTTTCCCATTGTTTAACACAAAGCATTTGCAACCAAATACATGAAGGTGAGAGATATTTGGCTTACGCCCTTTTAAAAGCTAATACGGTGTCTTGTTTAGAATAGGCCGGATGAGCACCCTATTCAAAACATAACAAGCCGTACTTATGGCGTCGGCCCAAAAGTATTTTGGTAATCCACCATCATTGATCATAGTCCTTCCAAGTTCCTCCAAAACTCTATTTTTACGTTCCACTACCCCATTTTTTTGAGGGGTACGTGGTGCGGAAAAATTATGATCAATTCCGTTGGAATCACAAAATGCTTCAAATAAATGATTTTCAAACTCACCCCCATGGTCACTTCTAATCGACCCAATGTTTGTGTTTAACTTGTTCTGAGATAACTTAGCAAATCGTTCAAAGGCCGAAAAGGTATCACTCTTATTTGCTAAGAAAATGGTCCAGCAAAACCTAGAAAAATCATCGACTATAACAAACCCATAATAGTTACCACCTAGAGTTTTAACCCTAGATGGTCCAAAGAGGTCCATATGGAGGAGCTCAAGAGGTCTCATAGTTGAAACGATGTTTTTAGATTTGAATGAGATCCTTATTTGCTTCCTCATTTGACACGCATCACAAAGGTGATCCTTTGTGAATTTAATTTTGGGTAAACCGATGACTAGGTCTTTAGAGACTATTTTGTTAAGCAAATCAAAGTTGATGTGAGCCAACCGTCTATGCCACAACCATGAATCTTCATTCATAGCGACTAGACACTTGTCTCCATTCAACGATACCTCATTTAAGTCTAGCATATAGACATTGTTCACCCTCAAGCCCTTAAACACATTCTTTTTGTCGCTATCTTCAACTATGCAACAATCCTTTGAAAAATATACTTTATAATTCTTGTCACATAGTTGACTAATGCTTAAAAGGTTGTGTCTAAGGCCTTCCAAAAGCAGCACATTAGAGATAGTAGTAGATGAGGGGTTACCTACACTACCTTTGCCGAGAATCTGTCCCTTATTGTTATCTTCGTAGGTAACAAACCCCTTTTTCTTTGCCACAAAGTCGATGAAAAGAGATATGTCGCCGGTCATATGTCTGAGCAGCCACTATCCAGAACCCATCTTCTTTCGGTGGTCTGAAGACTTTGTACCTACAAAAACAATCAAGGGAGAGTAGGTACCCAATTATCATTGGGTCCTTTAAGGTGAGTGAAACCAAGACCGCACTTGGGCAACCCTTGGTAGATGCCTTTCGGAACAAGAAACCTTCTGAGGCGGCATTTCGCAATAGTATGACCAGGCTTACAACAGTAAAGACAATTACGGTTCATTTGGAATTTACTTTTGCTATCACTATCTCGAATCACATAGGTATACTTTTGGCTTAAGAGCCTTGTCCAATTTGGACTTGAGGATTGATAACACGAATTTATATCATATTTTTACTTCAATTTATGTTAGTTCTTATTTCGTTTTTCGTCTAATAATTGATTTTCTCGAGATTATTTAAGTGTTTTTGCAGGTAATCATATTTCACAAGTCAAAGTATGCTAAATGTGGAAAAGAACCAAAACATGCAAGAAAAGAGCAGAAAAGAGAAGAAAAATCGAAGAATCCAATTTTTGCTGATATCACGATCGTCATGGGAGTGCCACGACCGTGGCAGCTCCAAAGTTCACCACGATCGTCACATGTCACCACGATCGTCACGCGCTTAAAGTGCACGTTGGATGCAGAGACTCAGCTATGAATTCTCAGTTGAAACCGTTTCACACGATGCCATCACCTCCGAAGATTTCTAGGTCCAATGTGGGATAACCGTTGGCATGCATGGCTAATTTTTCTCCAACTTCCACATGATGCTCAGCCTATAAATAGAGACACTCACAAAGAAGAAAGGGTGGCCATTTTCTATTTCGAAGTATACCGTTGTGCTGCCAAATTACTTTCAGAAATTTCATTCTTTTTACATTGCATTTTCGTTTCCTTGTAACCATTACCGAACAAAAGTGACAGTTTCTCACACTGAGGGACTGTTACAACTTAGTTTTAGACTCTTTGTTTCATTACCTTCAACATTGCATTTTATTATTTCCAAGCAAGAACCTACCGAGTTGTGGAGGAATTGCTTCTGCCATTGTTACTGAATTCCAGGTTCCGTTATTTAATTCAAGTATTGTTTGTTTATTTATTAACTATGTCTGTGATCGTTTATTTCCTTGCTTTAGCATTTAATTTCCAAATTATGTCGAGCTAAACCGATCTTATCGGTGTATAATGAAGTAACTAAAATGAATTAATTTTCTCTAAGCTAAAATCAGTAATCAACCCTTCTTCTGGCTTCGATTTCTTAATATGAAACCCAAGCTTTTATTACGAGAGTAAAGAAGTAACATAGGTTAAAGTCGAGATCCACGGGAGTGTGAGGCTTTACCCGGATAGCTGAAATCGGGCATTAGGTTTAAAAACAGCGGAAGCGCTTTAAAGTTAATTAGGTTTAATTAGTTTTCAAAAAGTATTTTTAACCTCATACGGGCTAGCGAGAGCAGACGTATTGACTTAGAAGTATAGTCCAAGGCAAGATCCACAGGAGTGTGAGTTGAGGGCTTTTAAACCGGTTTCTCCTACAGATGAATAGGGTGATAAATTTCTATAGGCTTAGGTTTGATTAACTCTACGGAGGTTACTGAATTATATACCGATAACTTATTCATAACTAGTTTTCCCAAATTTAAATTTCCCTTTTATTTCCCGTTTGAACTAAAAACCCAAAATCTGATTAGCCTTAGATAAACATAGTAACGATAGATAACAGTGCGTTCGATTTCTAGTCTCTGTGGGATCGATAATCTTTTAAAACTACGCGATACGACTGTATACTTGCAGTAATCCTCATTCGACTCATAAAGTCGCGATCAAGTTTTTGGCGCCGTTGCCGGGGACTAATTAAGTCGACATCGTAATTCCTTTGTTACGTTGTATAGACTAAGGCAAAAAAAACCAAAATTCCCTTTTTGTTGATTGTATTCCAAGTACTCGCTCTTCTGGCGAAGACCTCGTACGACCAACAGACGAACCTGAACGTCTTCTTTCTGTAAAAAGACGTATCCAAGAATACTGCTTAACTCACGATATCCCTTTTCCTTTATCAGAACCTGAATCTCAATCCGATCCTGAACTCGAATCCGAATCAGATTCCGATTCAGAACCAGACATGGCTGATCTACCACAGAACCGACCTCTTAAGTATTATGCTGCCGCATCTCAACAAGAACCTCACAACAGCATTGTCGCTCCAGCTATCAACCGAAACGACTTCGAGTTGAAACCCTCGCTGTTATCTGCTGTACAATAAAATCAATTTTCTGGAAACCCAACAGAAGATCCGAACGAACATCTAACCAAGTTTGTGCAGTATGCAGACACAGTGAAAACGAATGGTGTAACCGCAGACGCCATAAGACTACGTCTTTTCCCTTTCTCATTAAGAGATAGAGCCTGGGCTTGGTTGCAATCCTTGCCATCGAACTCTATAACTTCTTGGGAAGATTTGAAGAAGGTCTTTCTGGCAAGATATTTTCCGCCAAGCAAAACAGCTATGCTGAGAGCCCAAATCAACAGCTTCAGACAAAAAGACAACGAGTCTTTATATGATGCGTGGGAAAGATACAAAGATATGAGGAGGATATGCCCGCATCATGGTCTTGAGGATTGGTTAATTATCCACACGTTTTACAATGGTCTCTTGTACAACACAAGATTGACAATAGATGTCGCCGCAGGAGGTACACTCATGGATAAACCCTATGGTGAAGCCCAACAACTAATCGAGAGTATGACTCAGAATCACTACCAATGGGGAGGTGAAAGAACTCAAGTGGAGAAATCCCAACCGAAAGGAGGAATGTAAGAAGTTTCTAGTTTAGATGTCGTCCGTGCTAAGGTAGACGCAATAGCTCAAAAGATAGACAACTTGACCATGACACCCACAGCCACCGTAGCTGCTGTAGCGCCAAACTACGAATTATGTGGAACAGCTGGACACGCTGCCCCTGAATGCCAAGTTTTAGCAGGAGCCTCTACAGATCAAGTGAATTATGCTCAAGAAAACCCTTATGCAAATACCTACAATCCTGGTTGGAAGAATCACCCAAACTTCTCTTACAAAAACAATAATGCACTGTATGCACCTGGTCAAGCACCTGCTGCACCACCAGGTTATCAAAAAGCTGCAACAGCTGCTCCAAATGTTCCTAGGAAGTCTAACCTCAAACTGATGATAGAGAACTTCATTGCTACCCAGACTCAAACAAACAAGGAGTTCCTAAATCAAAAAGTTCACACTAGTAAACAGATTAAGCAGTTAGCAAACAAAGTAGACACTTTAGCCACTCACAACAAAATGCTCGAGACTCAAATTTCCCAAGTGGCTCAACAACAAGCACCTACTGATGCTCCTACCAGAACATTTCCTGGACAACCACAACCTAATCCTAAAGGGCATGCAAACGCAGTTATACTGAGAAGTGGAAAAGAATTAGATCGACCCATTGACCCAAGACTTCAAAATCCAGCCATGTACCAAATGTCTGCTAACGACCAAACAACTGAGAAGGAGAGTGAGCCCGAGGCAAAGGAAGATAACAACCAAGAGGATGTAGAAAAAGAAAAACCTTATGTGCCTCCACCACCTTATAAGCCACCTATTCCGTACCCTCAAAGATTGAAAAATTCTAAAACTGCAGGGAAATTTAAGAAATTTGTTGAACTTCTGAAACAATTAAACATCACAATACCTTTTACAGAAGCCATCACCCAGATGCCCTCATACGCTAAGTTCCTAAAAGAAATCTTATCCAATAAGAAAAAGATTGAGGAAAACGAAACAGTTACGCTTACTGCTGAGTGTAGCGCAATAATCCAAAACAAAATGCCCCTAAGCTGAAAGACCCAGGTAGTTTCTCAATACCTTGTGTTATTGGAAAATTCGTCATAGACAAAGCTCTATGCGACTTAGGAGCCAGTATTAGTGTTATGCCCCTATCCATTTGCAAGAAGCTAGACATGGGAGAATTAAGACCAACTAAGATGTTTGTTCAATTAGCTGTCCGCTCTGTTAAAAACCCAGTTGGTATACTAGAGAATGTTCCAGTTCGTATAGGTCAATTCTATATCCCTACTGATTTCATAATCATGGATATTACAGAAGACTCTACTACGCCTATCATATTAGGAAGGCCATTCCTAGCTACTGCTGGAGCAATTATAGATGTAAAGAGAGGCAGGCTAACTTTTAAAGTTGGTGAAGAGAAAGTTGAATTTATCTTGACACAATTCTTACAAGCGCCAGCCATAGATGACACATGTTATTTACTAGATGTCATAGATGAGTGCGTGAGAGAAATCGAGATGGAACCGACCATATATTCAGACATTCTAAAAATTCCTATGCCGCCGATTTTCGAAGATGATAACTGGCGTGAACCTTATCAAGATGATAGCCTAAGAGAATGCTTAGCACTTACACCAGATCATCTACCTTGCCCAAAGAACCCAGCCCTAGAACTGAAAATATTACCCAAAAATCTAAGGAATGAATTCCTAGACGAAGCTCTTGAACGACCTGTGATAGTCAATGCAGACTTAGGACAGACCGAAACAAAGAAACTATTAGATGTCTTAAGAAAATATCCAACTGCGTTAGGCTATAACATCGCTGATCTTAAAGGAATAAGCCCTTCTATCTGTATGCACCGCATTATGCTGGAGGAAGACTGTAAATCCTCTAGGGAACATCAGAGAAGAATTAACCCGATCTTGAGCAATGTAGTCAAAGACGAAGTGAAAAAACTTTTAGAAGCAGGAATCATATACCCGATATCAGACAGTCAATGGGTCAGCCCAGTACATGTCGTTCCAAAGAAGGGAGGTGTTACAGTTGTTAAGAACGAAAAGGGTGAATCTATAACAAAGAGGGTAGTAACGGGAAGTAGAATGTGCATCGACTATAGGAAGCTGAATAAAGCCACTCGTAAAGACCATTTCCCATTGCCCTTCATTGACCAAATGTTGGAAAGATTGGCTAAACACTCACATTTCTGCTATTTAGACGGTTACTCAGGATTCTTTCAAATTCCTATTCATCCCGACGACCAAGAAAAGATGACCTTCACATGTCCCTATGGTGCATTTGCTTATCGGCGAATGCCGTTTGGACTATGCAATGCACCTGCCACATTCCAAAGATGCATGATGTCAATCTTTGCTGACTTTATAGATGACATTATGGAAGTGTTTATGGATGACTTTTCCGTATGTGGGCAGAGTTTTGAAGGATGTCTATCGAACCTAGAAATGGTACTAGAAAGATGCGTAAAAGTTAATCTCGTATTAAACTGGAAGAAATGCCATTTTATGGTAAATGAAGGAATTGTACTTGGACACGTTGTGTCCGATAGAGGAATTGAAGTTGATAAAGCCAAGATAGAGATTATAAAAGATCTTTAACCTCCGAAAACCGTACGAGAAATACGAAGTTTCTTAGGACACGCCGGTTTCTACCGACGATTCATAAAGGATTTCTCAAAAATCACTAAACCTCTTACAGGTCTATTAATGAAAGACACTGAATTCATCTTTGATGATAAATGCCTAAAAGCGTTTAAACAGCTGAAAACAGCTCTTATTACCGCACCTATCATGCAACCACCAGATTGGAGATTACCTTTCGAAATCATGTGTGATGCAAGTGATTATGCTGTAGGTGCAGTCTTAGGACAAAAGAGGGATAGAAAACTTCATGCCATCTACTATGCAAGTAGAACTTTAGATTCCGCCCAAATGAACTACGCTACCACAGAAAAAGAGCTTTTAGCCGTGATCTTTGCCCTTGACAAATTCCATTCCTACCTAGTGGGAGCTAAGATTATCATTTATACAGACCACGCAGCTATCAGATATTTACTTAACAAGAAGGATGCAAAACCTAGACTGCTAAGGTGGATCCTACTTCTACAAGAATTCGATTTAGAGATCAAAGATAAGAAAGGAACCGAAAATGTAGTAGCAGACCACTTATCCAGATTAGAAGGCATTAAACCAGAGCCGGTACCCATTAGTGAGGATTTCCCATATGAACGGCTCATAGCTCAACTAGAAAGTGATATGTCTACTCTATAGTTAAATGACCCAAGGATGGAAGAAGTCGTGGAAGAAATTAGCATGCACAAAACCCTGCCATGGTATGCTGACATAGTCAACTACTTAGCAGCTGGAGTACTTCCACCGGACTTAACTTATCAACAAAAGAAAAAATTCTTTCACGATCTAAAACATTATTACTGGGATGAACCTCTGCTGTTTAAGAGAGGAGCCGACGGTATCTTCCATCGCTGCGTCCCAGAAGAAGAAATAGAAAACATCATCTCTCAATGTCATTCTGCTCCTTATGGAGGACATGCTAGTACCTCAAAGACGTGCGCTAAGATCTTGCAATCCGGCCTATTCTGGCCCAACCTTTGGAAGGATGTCCACATCGCAATACTAAACTGCGATCGGTGCCAACGCATTGGTAACATATCAAGACGCAATGAGATGCCTCAAAAAGGTATATTAGAAGTAGAAGTCTTTGATGTATGGGGGATTGACTTTATGGGACCCTTTCCATCATCCTTTGGAAATAAATATATACTCGTAGCCGTTGATTATGTTTCAAAATGGATTGAGGCAATAGCTTCTCCTACAAACAACGCACGAGTAGTCATAAAGCTCTTTAAAAATACAATCTTTCCTTGATTTGGTGTGCCGAGACTTGTCATAAGTGACGGAGGTTCTCATTTCATATAAAAAATATTCGACAAATTACTATCGAAATATGGAGTAAGACACCGCGTAGCAACCCCATATCACCCACAAACAAGTGGACAGGTTGAGGTCTCGAACCGAGAAAGAAATAAAACAAATTCTAGAAAAGACCGTAGCCACCTCTAGGAAAGACTGGTCATCAAAACTCAACGAAGCTTTATGGGCATATAGGACGGCCTACAAAACACCAATCGGGACTACACCTTTCAAGCTTGTCTATGGTAAATCTTGCCATTTGCCAGTGGAATTAGAACACAAAGCCTATTGGGCTATTAAAACATTGAACTTAAGGTATGATTCCGCAGGTGAAAAACGTATCCTAGATCTGCATGAACTAGAAGAGTTAAGATTAGACGCTTACGAGAATGCTAAGATATATAAAGAAAGAACAAAAAGATGGCACGATAAGCGCCTATCTAGAAAAGAATTTAGTGTGGGAGACGTTGTACTCCTCTTTAACTCGAGATTAAAACACTTTCCTGGGAAATTAAGGTCTAGATGGTCCGGTCCTTTTGAAATTACAAAAATTCTACAAAGTGGAGCGGTAGAAATAAAGGGGAGGAATAGCAATCCATTTTTAGTTAATGGACAACGTGTAAAACACTATCACAACATTGAGAATAGAGATTATTTGAATTGCCTAAGACTTTTAGAGTTGCCCACCGAGCCTCCTAACTAAGCATATAATAGAATTCGTCAGGCTTTCGACGTTAAAAACAGCGCTTGATGGGAGGCAACCCATGATTTCCATTTTCATGCTTTATATTTGTTATTTCTTTATGCTTTCTATGTTTTGTTTTTTAGTTTCTTTTACATCGTTTTAAATTTAATTTGAAAATATTGTGCTGAACTTAAAAATTGAAAAAACTACAGGATTATAAAGTCTTTCTACTCTTCTCTGTTCTCCTCTTCTGTTTTCATTTTTACAAAAAGTACTAACTAATGGCAAACGAGGATAACATGCCAGTAGAATTCAGAGATGCAGTTTAGTGGCATCGCTATGAGGCTCTGTCTTTTAGACCTTTTGCTTTGACAAAATTCGCCCACAGACCCACCATGACCGCCTTAGGTGTAGGTGAGAGCGTAGACTTTCTATTTAGCCAGCTAGGTTGGGAAGGTTTTGCTAACAAGAAACATAACTGTTACCATAGGTTGACTTTAGAATTCCTGAGCACTTTAACTTATAACCCTTACTGTGGAAAAGGCATTAACAGAGGCCTAATTACCTATAGACTATTTGGACATAGCTGCCGGTTCACCATTAAGGAACTGTCGGATCTTTTGGGATTTCCTGAAGGACCCCATGTTTTCTCTGTGGTTCAAGAGGACTTAGAGTTAGTTGGAGAGCTGAGTGACTTTTGGGGTAGAATTTCAGGGAAACCTGATTTTGACATGGACCCTATGCTTTCAACCGAGATACATAACCCTGCTTTCCGTTACTTTCATATGATTCTGGCCTATACCCTGTTTGGTAAACCTGATAATGACAACACTGTTTCGAGGGACGAGATTTTTATTATGTTTTGTGCTTCTCAGTCCAGAAAGGTTAATGGACTTACTTTTATGCTGAATAACATTTGCAAAATTATTAATAATGACAATAGTCCGATCTTGATAGGTAGCCTGGTTACTAAGATAGCTGATGCTATGGGATTCAGAACCCGACTTTCTAGGATTAACCCCTTTGGAGAATTTAGACCTATGAATATTACCTTTTGCTTCAATAGGGCTATGATTAGGGACCAAGGTCCAGACCACTTCCAGCTCTTGGTTAACAATGTTGTCGTACCACACTTTACACTTCCAAATCATGAACGCACAAGTGTGCATGACCAACATAACTGGCTTTACAACCTTGATGAACCCGTGCCTGAACCAGAAGAAACCTTTCCTGAACCTGAGATTGACCCGAAAACACCCCCTCATTACCATGATCTAGACTATATGGATTTCCAAGATAATATTGACATTCCTAAAGCTGATGCCACTGATTATGCTTCCAATCTAAATTCTATTTTAAAGACCATGAATGAATACCACAAATAAATCAATTCAGTGAAGGATGAGCTTAACACCGTGCGTCAAAATATTGTTGGACTTATGGACATGACCGTTGAGCAGTTTGATCACCTAAATCAAGCCATTGCATCTTTGAAGAAACGCCTTGGCTAGATTTATGCAGCACATTATTTTCAAGAATTACTTTTTATGCATTTATTTTGAACAATTTACATTTATTCTGTTTTCAATTTTTTCTCATGTTGGGAGTAATTTGATTTCATACATTTTGGACACAGTGCTAGTAGTTTAACTAGCACTTATCTGGTTTTTAAATAAATAATTCCATTTGTTGCTGCTATTCAATTCATGTGATTTCAAATTCCAATTCCTACTCTTTTCATTCTATATTAATGTGTGTTATATTGTTACTTATCTTGGTGTATGAATTACTGCTATTTCCATGTGCTTTTATAACCTGCTTTTGAATTACAATGTTGGAACCGCATCTGTCATTGCATAAATTCACCACACAGATTTTGTGGGTGCCACGACCGTGACGGCCCCGTGACGATCGTCACGCGGGTCTGAAGCAAATTCTGCATAAAAACAGAATTACAGTCGTTCCCTCTTCTTCCTCCATTCAAACACCAACCGTCCACTTCCTCCATTCAAATTCCAAACCGTCCCATTATCAATTAAGCCACATTACTCATTGTAATAACCATTTAACTACCCCATTACACTATATAATCACATCATACGACCATTCTCTCCTCACAAACCCCCAAAAAAATTCCATAACCCATCTTCTTCCCAAAACCAAAACCCTATCTAACACAACAATGGCACGTGAAGTTCCAGACTTATCTACACTAAACTTCCGAGATGGAGAGGCAGAAGAGCGCCAGAGAGCTCGGTATATCGACTTCTACCGCCGTTCCATCGTACCAACCTGCTATGTCGACATTGCATGCTTAGAAGAACTAGGATTACGAGAGGGAGTTCAATGGATGTTAGAGAATGCCGGTCTTTGGCAGCTTTGCACTCAGAGCCGGTCCACTTACGAAGCTCTCACTTTAGAATTCCTCAGTTCCTTCACATACGTAACGCCTTCTGGCGAAACCAACCAACTCACCGGCGTCGCCACCTTCCGTATGTTTGGTACTGAATATAAAATCAACCAAAACCAACTTGCCGAGATGCTTGGTTTCAACCATGGAGACAATGTCCATCGCCAAGTACCACAAGATACCTTCTATCAAGCGGGGTTCGAACTTTGGAATCACCTAACCGGAACAACAGCTGACAGTTGGGATAGCCTTAATGCTACATTTATTCATAGCCCATCCGTCAGATACGTCCACCGCACACTTGGAAGCACCATCTTTGCACGAGATAGTAACCATAAGGTGAATTCTAAAGAGTTGTTTTTCCTCCATTGCATTTTTCATCCAGAGCTAATCAATGCTGCACCTTTCTTATTAGCACACATACAATCAAACTGTGCTAGAGGCTCCAAACCCTTCCACTTTGGAGGGATTGTCACCTCTATTGCACTTAGTTTGAATTTGGAAAACGACCTTGCTAGATTACCCCCCTTGCCTCCAGTTTTCCTTGATATCGATTATTGCAGAAGCTCTCAGCTCATCAAGTTACGACGAGATGGGAAATATCATCCTATGGTCCGCGCCAAAACCGTAAGAAGTATCATCATGCCGTGCAGAAGCCGCATTGACCCTCAGAATATGGCCAATTGGCTTTTTGATCTTAATGCTCCTGAGCAAAATGCGTCTGCTCCAGATGATCAAGCACAGGGACCTGTTGATGAGATCGAGCAAGAAATAGATAACGCCCCTGAGAACCAACCACCGCCAGCTAATGATGCTCCTTCGACCTCCAGACATCGTCGCCGCCCTGACCAAGACCCAATCACTAATGATGACATCCTGAGGGCTATATGGCAACAAACCTAGCAACAGAATGAAATGATGGCACTTATGCGTCAAATCCAGCGAGGGCAAGTTGACCAAGGACAAAGACTTGACGGTGTCATCGAGGAGATGAGTGCATTGACAATGCGAGTGCAGGGCTTACACGAGTACATCCACCATGTGGGCATTCCTGATCACGTAGCATAGCATGGACGAGGACGCTCTAGAGGCAGAGGACGTAGTCCACCTTGATTTTAGTTTGATTTTTGTATTTTGTTTCCCTTTTTAGTTTTCCTTTTCCCCTTTATATCACAACATTGAGGACAATGTCTGATATAGTGTGGGAGAGTTAGATTTATTTCCGTATATTTCCCTTTCATTTGTAATTTCCTGTTACTTATCAAAGTAATATATGAATATTTTCGTTCAGTTATCCGATTTCCTCACTTTATTCTGCCATACCGAAATTTTTTACAATTAATGCACATCTGTGTCATACCAAAGCTTTAAACTATGTTAGGAAGCGTGGGAAGTGCTAACAAGATCGATACCGTCTTGACACCTTAGACCTCTTGCGTATGCGATATCAGTTTCGATACCTATTATACGATACCTTGAGTTCAGTCCCAAAGTAACCCTTAGTAGTTTATACTAGCAGTCAGCACCGTCTATATCACAAACCACGTGGGGAACCGATGAATATAAGTGTTTGATGCCTAAATCAAGAAAAAGAAAAAAAATCTTTCTTATCTATATGCCAAGAAAAAATAATATATAAATAGATTATGCAACAACTCTCACAGTTGTGAAAATGTGCAAGGAAAGAAAGAAAGAAAATCCGTTGTTGATTGGTTCAGAGGTACCTGATTCTGAACTTGGTAGGGCGAACTGTTGTTCGATCCCCCGCAATCTACGAATGGGATGTATAAAGGGTTGCCACATTTGTGTGTCAGGCCCCGTGCGAGAAAATGGGATCAAAGTCACTAACCGGTTACTCCACTACGTGCGTGAATAAGGTAAATGGCTTAATGTGATTGCGTTAGAATGAAACAGGGCGAAATGGATGCGAAAACTTATGGTAGAATTATAATATAATGATCAGGATTGGATCGTACAAAAGAGAGGTCTATGACAAGCTTGTCGCCTTGTGTCGTCATTGTATCCTTAGTGTTTTGCACTACTACCCGTCTGACTAACAAGAAACTCTTTTTCGACACCATTTGGTATGTCAGGTACGTGCGTTTGACAAAGTTTGTCCGTTTAAATAGACTGATTGCTTGAGGACAAGCAAAGATTCAAGTGTGGGAGAGTTTGATAACACGAATTTATATCATATTTTTACTTCAATTTATGTTAGTTCTTATTTCGTTTTTCGTCTAATAATCAATTTTCTCGAGATTATTTAAGTGTTTTTGCAGGTAATCATATTTCACAAGTCAAAGTATGCTAAATGTGGAAATGAACCAAAACATGCAAGAAAAGAGCAGAAAAGAGAAGAAAAATCGAAGAATCCAATTTTTGCTGATATCACGATCGTCATGGGAGTGCCACGACCGTGGCAGCTTCAAAGTTCACCACGATCGTCACATGTCACCACGATCATCACGCGCTTAAAGTGAACGTTGGATGCAGAGACTCAGCTACGAATTCTCAGTTGAAACCGTTTCACACGATGCCATCACCTCCGAAGATTTCTAGGTCCAACGTGGGATAACCGTTGGCATGCATGGCTAATTTTTCTCCAACTTCCACATGATGCTCAGCCTATAAATAGAGACACTCACAAAGAAGAAAGGGTGGCCATTTTCTGTTTCGAAGTATACCGTTGTGCTGCCAAATTACTTTCAGAAATTTCATTCTTTTTACATTGCATTTCCGTTTCCTTGTAACCATTACCGAACAAAAGTGACAGTTTCTCACACTGAGGGACTGTTACAACTTAGTTTTAGACTCTTTGTTTCATTACCTTCAACATTGCATTTTATTATTTCCAAGCAAGAACCTACCGAGTTGTGGAGGAATTGCTTCTGCCATTGTTACTGAATTCCAGGTTCCGTTATTTAATTCAAGTATTGTTTGTTTATTTATTAACTATGTCTGTGATCGTTTATTTCCTTGCTTTAGCATTTAATTTCCAAATTATGTCGAGCTAAACCGATCTTATCGGTGTATAATGAAGTAACTAAAATGAATTAATTTTCTCTAAGCTAAAATCAGTAATCAACCCTTCTTCTGGCTTCGATTTCTTAATATAAAACCCAAGCTTTTATTACGAGAGTAAAGAAGTAACATAGGTTAAAGTCGAGATCCACGGGAGTGTGAGGCTTTACCCGGATAGCTGAAATCGGGCATTAGGTTTAAAAACAGCGGAAGCCATTTAAAGTTAATTAGGTTTAATTAGTTTTCAAAAAGTATTTTTAACCTCATACGGGCTAGCGAGAGCAAACGTATTGACTTAGAAGTATAGTCCAAGGCAAGATCCACGGGAGTGTGAGTTGAGGGCTTTTAAACCGGTTTCTCCTACAGATGAATAGGGTGATAAATTTCTATAGGCTTAGGTTTGATTAACTCTACGGAGGTTACCGAATTATATACCGATAACTTATTCATAACTAGTTTTCCCAAATTTAAATTTCCCTTTTATTTCTCGTTTGAACTAAAAACCCAAAATCTGATTAGCCTTAGATAAACATAGTAACGATAGATAACGGTGCGTTCGATTTCTAGTCTCTGTGGGATCAATAATCTTTTAAAACTACGCGATACGACTGTATACTTGCAGTAATCCTCATTCGACTCATAAAGTCGCGATCAAGGATTCTCACCTCTCGTTTCCAAATATGACAAGTGTCACATCCCCAATTGAACCAAGAGGTAGGGTCCTCTTCAACCTTGGCTTTTGATGTGTCCACTATAGAGTTTTTGAGGGATTCCAATTCCTTTTTGGAATCGGAAACCTTCTTCTCCAAATACGTGAAAATCCTTTTATTTGAGGCTAAACGTTGAAATGCTTCCTTAGCCTCATAGTGTAACATGTCAAAAGCCTTTTGTAACTCTAAATGCAACATAGTATTAACATGATCATATTTAGAATGCTTTACCTCATTTGCTTTGTTGTGGCGTGCCATAAGACAAAGATTAACAGATTCACTTTCGTCACTTGAGGAATCATCTTTCTCCGACTCACTATCGTTTTCCCAAGCGATGTATGCTCTTCGAGACTTGTTGCACTTTTTGTTTGAGCGACTCTTGTCATTATCCTTATCTTTGTCTTTCTTTAGAGATGGACAATCCGACTTGTAGTGCCCGGATTTTCCACAGTTGTAGCACGTCCCTTTTACCTTGCCATTTTTATTTCCTTCGCTTCTAGATTGCTTCCTAAACTTGACTAGATTTCTATCCGAGTGTTGAATATCTTTCTTACGAACATATCTATTGTATCTCTTCACAAATAAGCCCATATCATCACCGGATTCTTCATCTTTGTCATTATTGGTTTCATCATCATTTAGCTCTTGATGTGTGGACTTTGAACAAGAAGCCTTAAGAGCTATCGACTTCTTCTCCGTATCTTTTGCCTTCTCTTTCTTGATACTCTTTTCATGTTTATCCAAGCTAATGAGCACTTGCTCATGCTCATCGAGTTTACCAAATAGTGTTGTGAGGTCTAGTGTAGCGAGATCGTTGGCCTCCTTGATAGCGGTGACCTTCGGTTGCCATTCCCTGTTAAGACACCTCAGAATTTTGTTAGTAGCAACCTCATTTGGAATTGGTTTACCAAGAACATGCAATTTGTTGATAATGTGAGTAAATTGTTTTTGCATATCCGCATTGATTTCCCCTTGCTTGATGTAAAACAAATCAAACTCTTGCGTTAGTGTATTAATACGAGTCATTTTAACATCATTAGTGCCTTCGTGGGCTACTTGTAAAGCATCCCACATGGCTTTGGCCGTTTCACAATGGGAGACTCGATAATACTCATAAACTCCCAAGGAGGAGATGATCATATTACGAGCCTTCTAATCATAGCTGTACTTTTTCTCGTCCTCCTTAGTCCATTGAGCTTCGGGTTTAGGAACTACAACGCCTTCCACGTTAGTCATACTAATTTCCATAGGACCATTTAAAATAACGTTCCAAACCTTCCGATCTATGGAATTAATATGGACACGCATAAAATCCTTCCAGTAGCTGTAGTTTTCACCTGTAAAAACTGGAGCTCTATTATAAGCCCCTTTAGGTTCGTTCGCCATAATCCAAGAAGTTTTATCGAAGCACTAGAATTAACCGGAGCTCATGATACCACTTGTTAGACGATGGCTATGGATCTAGAAGGGGGGTTGAATAGATCCCTTGAGTTTTACACGCAAATGGTTTCGAAAATTTAGTTTTAAAAATTGTTTAACGGAAGCTACCACTGGATATAACGTCTACAACGAACCTTCTACTAAAAAGATCGGATATGCACGAATATATCGAGAATGAGTATGGAAGAGAAAAATTCAGTTTGATTACTACACTTAAAAACGCAGTCAATAGAATATTACTTGCTTGATGTTTAATCCAAACCAATGAGGTAAAATGATAAGCAATGCATTCGATTTTTGCTTTGAAACAAATTATCAAACACCTAGTGTGCGAAAACACACTAAGTGCAGAATTTCTGTGGAATGTAATATAGAGCTGCTCCAAGATACAATTCAAGGAATTGTATCAATTTAACAAATAGTTTCTCAGCTCAAAATTTCACTACACCAGAGATTTCGATAAATTGCGACTTCACAAATTCGAACAAACTAAAATGTAAAAGAGTTAAGGGAAAGAGAGAACAAACGAGATTTGATTAGGCATTTCCCCAATCATCCTCGCTTTGGGTACCTCTGCCCCCATTTCCCAATTGGAATTGAGATATATATATATATATATATATATATATATATATATATAGCTGTCGCAAATTGTTTATTACAAGAGAAAACTATGAACATCCAAACCCTCGAACGTCTTCGATCGTTGATGCAGAATTTTCTCTTCCCTTGATTCAAGATGAATCAAGTGTTTCGAATATGGTTGATCCAATTACCGTCCCACGCTACTAAACCGAAAGAACCCACCGTTCTTCGGTTACCTTCACTCGATCAATTGCGATTTACCAAAAATTCGAACCCAAACCTCTCTTCTACGATCCTCTGATTACAGCTACTAAACCGAACAATTGCGCCAATTTCCGGTTACCTTCGCCCAGCCGAATCCCTGTAGAAAGAAACAGTTTGTGCAAAAACCTCCCAAAATCTATCCGATTCTTGGAGGACAAAACCAACTGGTTTGATTCAAGAAACACCTGCCAAACTCTTAACCCAGAAGATGAAGATCACACTTCCTAAACTCGGAATGTTATCACTTCGATTAATGGGTGACACAAACAAAGATGATTATGTGTGATTGTTTGTTTACTCAATGAAGGAGATGAAGATGAAGAGAGAAATGACATATATTTTTCACGTTTCTTGTTGTTTTGATTAATGAGATGACCAAAACTATTTATAGGAAAATAAAATGACCCACACAAAATAATAACATAAATAACAGAAAAAAAATTAAGTGAAAAACACTGATTCAGGAAATTATGCGTCGACTTACAACCTCCATGCGTCGACGCATAGATGCAAATTTTTGTGTCATTTAAGTTATGCGCTTTCCCGCAGGATTTTCTAGGTTAGCGCATGAACTGGGAGGTTAGCGCATGAACTGCATTTTTTCAGGAAATTCAATTTTCTGTGCATTTTTACCTGACCAAGTTCAGAAACACATACTAGACACTACTAAAATGATAATGGACATTTATTTATGGGAAAGACAAGGTCCTATGCATCTAGACACATGAACGATAATGATTAGACGCAATATGCCCGACACGTGAAGTGATACCGCTCAAATTACAATCTAATTTCTCACACATTTGTTGACATCATTAAAACAAAGTAGATAGAAGAATATCCCTCACATACTCCCCCTTTTTTATGATGGCAACACTTTCTTGGCTGTCATGAGATTTGTAATTTGAGAGTGAGCAAAGTGAACAAAGCTCCCCCTGTCTTTAACACTTGATTAATCCATGTTAAAATTTCTGCTTGTTGTTATTCTTAGAATTATCGTCCCATGCTACTAAACCGAAAGAACCCACCATTCTTCGGTTACCTTCACTCGATCAATTGCGATCTACATAAAATTCGAACCCAAACCTCTCTTCTACGATCCTCTGATTACAGCTACTAAACCGAATAATTGCGCCAATTTCCGGTTACCTTCGCCCAGCCGAATCCCTGTAGAAAGAAATAGTTTGTGCAAAAACCCCCCAAAATCTATCCGATTCTTGGAGGACAAAACCAACTGGTTTGATTCAAGAAACACCTGCCAAACTCTCAACCCAGAAGATGAAGATCACACTTCCTAAATTCTGAACGTTATCACTTCGATCAATGGGTGACACAAACAAAGATGATTATGTGTGATTTTTGTTTACTCAATAAAGGATATTGTTAGTTCTTGTATTGGCTAGAATTTTGGTAAAACAAAGTTGAACATTGTTGATGTCATACGTCTGATGTCATAACATTGGTTCTTATCATTAGTTGTTGCAGGGTTGAAGTGTTATATGCTGATGTTACAAGTGATGTCTTGACATCACTATATCAGAACATCAGATTGTGATGTTTTAGGGCTGGGCGTGGTTGTGTGAATTGAGTAGATCTGTTAGAGTGATTGGATGCGAATATCTTGGAGAAGAGATTTCCAATCAGATATATTTGCAGATTATGGAGCAGATTCTGTAACGATCATTAGGGCTGATTTGGAGAGATTTGAAGATCAGATTTGTTTTAAAATCAGATATTTTTGGAAGAGATCCAAGCCCAAGTCAGAAGGGTATAAAAGCAGCCTCAACCCTAATTGAAGAATGACGAAGAAAAATAGCTAAAGACTGAGTGTAAATTGTGTCTTCATGTGTGTTTTGTAAACCATTTGTGTGTGAATTGGTGTTACTATTTTGAGTTGTAAGTGTATTCACTCTGGAGCTTTTAAGCAAGAGTGTGTTGTTCTTGATCAAAGCTGTTAAGCAGAATCAAGTTGGGTGATTAGTGTGTAATCATTGGATTGTTTCACTGTGGTGATTTAGGGAGTGAGTGGTTTCTCATACCTAAGTGGTTTCTTAGGTAGAATTGTCATTGGGTAGTGATTAAATTAGGTAGATGTCAACTGGGATTATTGAGTCTGTAATTTGATACTACTAATAGTGATTTTCCTCTCTGGCTTGGTAGCCTCCAGACGTAGGTAGTTAGACCGAACTGGGTGAACAATTCTTTGTGTTATTTACTGTTGCTTTTACCTTGTTCATATAGCAGATTGTGTTGTTGTGACATCACACCTTAACATCACACATCTGATACCAGAATTTCAATTGGTATCAGAGCAGGCATCCTGCTCTGCATCTGGGTGAGATCTAGGGCTGATACTTTCTGGTAAGATGGACAAGGAAGTTGGTGGATTTGTGAATAGACCCCCTATTCTGGATGGTTCTAATTATGATTATTGGAAACCAAGGATGGTTACCTTTTTGAAGTCCTTGGACAGTAGGGCTTGGAAGGTTGTGTCAAAAGAGTGGAAGAACCCTGTTATTACTGATAAAGAAGGAAACACCAAGCTGAAACCTGAAGAAGAATGGACCAAGGAAGAGGATGAGCTAGCACTTGGCAATTCTAAGGCCTTGAATGCCATCTTTAATGGGATTGATAAAAACATCTTCAGGTTGGTAAACACTTGTGAAGTGGCAAAGGATGCTTGGGACATTTTAAAGACTACTCATGAAGGAACTTCAAAGGTTAAGATGTCAAGACTTCAACTTCTGACATCAAAGTTTGAAAGTCTAAAGATGAAGGAAGATGAAACTATTCATGATTTTCACATGAATATTCTTGAGCTGTCCAATGCATCTAGTGCTCTTGGAGAGAAGATGACTGAAGAAAAGCTGGTGAGGAAAATTCTTAGATCCCTTCCCAAGAGATATAAGATGAAGGTGATTGCAATTGAAGAAGCTCAAGACATCAGCAAAATGAGGGTTGATGAGCTGATTGGATCTCTTCAAACTTTTGAGTTAGAGTTGAGTGAAGAGGAACCTGAAAAGAAGACCAAAAGTATAGCTTTGGTATCTAATACTCAAGAAGAGAAGAAAGGGAATGGTGCTGAGTCTCAGGAGGAGCTGTCTCAGGCTATTGTTCTGATGGGAAGACAGTTTAACAAGGTGTTTAAGAGGATGAATAGAAACTACAAACCTAATGTTAAGAACATATCCTCTGACATCAACAAGTCAAAAGAGAAGGATGAAGAGAAGAATGTTCAAGACAAAGGAGTTCAATGCTTTGAGTGTGAAGGCTATGGTCATGTCAAGAAAGAATGTCCTACATTCCTTAAGAAGCAGAAAAAGGTCATGGCTGTTTCCTGGTCTGATACTGACAGTGAAAGTGAAGAAGAGTCTGCCAAGCATGTTAGGGCATTGACAGGAACATGTATTTCTGATGGAGAATCTAGTGATGAGGAATTGACTTTTGAGGAGTTAACATCATCCTATCAAGAGTTATGTCTGAGGAGTACAAAGGTTTGTCAAGAATGTGAGAAACAAAAGAAAAGAATAGTCCAGCTTGAGACTGTTAAAGCTGATCTTGAAAATGAAGTCTTGTTAGTTAAATCTCAACTTGATCAAATGACCAAGTCTGTCAGAATGTTGAACAGTGGGTCTGATACTCTTGATAAGATTCTTCAGGCTGAAAAGGTTGCAGGGGACAAGTCTGGCTTAGGATTTGTTGTTGAGGAGAAGGTCTCTGGTGAAGCTAGTACTTTTGGAACCAAAAAGGACATGTCTCAACCAATGTCTCAACATAACAGAAGAAGACATAATCCTAAACCTAAGCAGGTTGTTAATCGACTTCCTCAAAATGTTGGGAAAGGATATGCTTATTGTCCTCATCATGGGAAGGCACAGGCTTCTGGAGCTAGTCAGTATATGCCTCCACAATACCATAGGAGTATGCAGGCTTCTAGGTTTAACATGTTCCATCAGATGTCTCAACATCAAGGGAATATGTATGGCTTTGGACCTAATAATGCAGTGCCTCATTATTATGGTAGAAGAAAGCCACATCATCATGGTAGAAGAAAGCCTAAGAGACAAAATCATCACTATAGAAGACAGGCTAACTATGGAAGAAGACAACCCCAGTACTTTGGATGGCAGCCACAACAGTTTCATCATCAAGGTGGCAGGAAGTTTAATCACTTTAGAAAAGAGGATAAAAGAGTTAGGTGTTTCTATTGTGGAAGTTTTGGCCATATGCAATATTCTTGCTTTAAGCTGCATGGCTATCCCAAATCTGTCCATCAACCTAGACAGAATCAGAACAAGTCTAAGGCTGTTAAAAAATGGGTTCCTAAAGCTGCTGTTACATGTCTATTGGCCCACATATCTGATAGACATTCTGTTAAGGATTGTTGGTACTTTGACAGTGGTTGTTCAAAGCATATGACAGGGTTCAAAAATCATTTGGTGGATATCAAGACTTTCTCCACAAATGATGTTACTTTTGGTAATGGAGAGAAAGGGGAAGTAAAATGAGTTGGAAAATTGAGGTGTCATGATGGACCAAATTTGGAAAATGTTCTTCTTGTCAAAGGATTGACTGTTAATTTGATTAGCATCAGTCAGCTATGTGATGAAGGATACAAGGTCAGCAACACTAAAGATGAGTGTTTAGTGACTAATGGGAAGAATGAGGGTGTTATGAAGGGAGTCAGATCCATAGATAACTGTTATCTATGGGTACCTCAAGAGTCCAGCTCATCAAGTGATGTTAAGGTTGATGTTGTGACATCAGACTGTAACATTAGCTGTGAAGACTTAAGCAGAAAATTGAGCATATTGAAGTTAATGGCTTATGGAGTGAATTTATTAAAATTCAAAAATTTAAAAGGAAATGTGTTTTGGTGGGGAAAATACATTTATTAGCTTTTTCAGGCTCCAGACTTTAGGCTATCATTTCCTATTGTAGCTATCACACACTTCATCAAACACCATACCCCTAGACTGTTCATCTCCTTCTCCATCAACAGAAGTAGAAATCCTTCCCTGATCCTCAGCTGCTTCACTGGAACAATGTCAAAACAGGTATCATCCCCTTCAAAGAAGTCTGCTTCAAAAAGTTCTTCTCTTGAAAAAGCTAGGGTTTTGACGAAAGAGGGTTCTGTTGAAGAAGCTTTGAATATAGCACCCATCTCCATGATGGTTCCTGAATCTGGTAAGTCAAGACCTTCCAAACTTCAACCCAAAAGGCCTACACCTAAAATTGATGATAGTGAAACTAGGAGGTTAGTCACTAGCATTCTTTTTAAAGAAAAATATGCATCTGGGTCTTCCAACCCTCAAGCTGTTGAAGAGAGGGTTGATGTTGATCGTAGTCTTAATCAGATTGCCACCAAAATTTTGGATAAGGGTTTATCTGTAAAAGGAATTTCTATTCCCCTTAGACAAATGTCAGATGAAAAGGAGGACATGTAGAATACGGATACCAATCTTCACAGATTGGCTATTTTAGTAATTGAAGATGCGGAAGTTGAAGATGAAGGTGGTCATGTTGAAGAAGAAGTTGAAACCAATGTCAGAACATCGCCTGAAAGGGATGTTGGAGCTAGCCCTAGTGAAAAGAAGAATATTGATAAGGTGGATGTGATTGATCTTTTTGATAATGAAGTGATTGGAAAAGCTATACTTGGTATTGCCAGTAGAATGAGGTCTAGAAGAGGGAAGTCAGTAGAGTACTCACCTAAGGAGAGACCTGAGAACAAAAAGAAGAAGTTAACTATGGTGAGACCTGCTAAGACTTGGAGCAAAGTTGCTGTGAATTCCAAAAAGAGAAAGGTGAGGGAGGATTCAGAGTCTGAATTTGATGTTGAGGATGATGTTCAAGACATCACTCCTGTGAGAAGGTCTATATTGAAGAGAATTGCTTATAAAATTCCTGATATCCCTGTTGACAATATTTCATTCCACTATGCTAGTAGTGCATCCATGTGGAAATTTGTCTGTCAGAGAAGACTAGCGCTGGAAAGAGAACTTGGTGGAGATGCTTCAGATCTTAAGGAAGTCATTGAATTGATTAGATTTGCGGGGTTAATGAAGACTGTGTCTGGACTGTCCAAATGCTATGATGGATTAGTCAAGGAATTTATTGTAAACATTCCTGTGGCTATTAATGACAGCAGAAATATGGATTTTAGGAAGGTTTATGTAAGAGGTCAATGTGTTAATTTTTCTCCTGAGGTCATTAACACTTACCTAGGAAGGGATGAGAAGGAGTATAGAGAGTTAGAAGAAACAGACAATGTTGTGTGCAAGGAAATCACAGCAGGACAAGTTAAAGTCTGGCCTCTGAAAGGAAAATTGTCTGCCAGTTTGTTAAGTGTCAAATATGCTATTCTGCACATAATAGGAACAGCTAATTGGGTCCCTACCAATCACAAGACAACTATCTCTGTTGGATTGGGAAAATTGATTTATGTTGTTGGGACAAAGAGGTTGTTTGATTATGGGGCTTATATATATGATCAGACTATCAAACATGCTGCTACAAATGCAGTGAAGATGCCTATTGCCTTTCCCTCTCTCATTTGTGGGATCGTCTTGTCACAACATCCTGGTATTCTTCATAAATCTGATGTGGTGTGTAAGAGGGAATCTGCCTTGTCAATTCATTATAAGCTGTTTGAAGGGAAGCATGTTCCTGACATTGTCAAGACATCAGCTTCAACATCACAACAGCCACCTGCCAAAACTGGGTTGATTTCAGAACTGGAGGAGGATTGCAAGGAGTTGGATGAAGTCATCAGAGTGAGTACTGAAAGAAAGCTAAAATTTGAAAAACTTCTCATAACTCTGAGATTGGCAGAAAAATAAGTTGAAGCAGTCAATGCTAGCCGAAATGATGATGATTTCCAGGACAATGTTGAAGGTTCAGGTTCTGAAGAAGGTGACCCAAGCACTGAGGATGAAGATGTTGCAGCTAGTTCTGATGACTCTGATGCTGATGAAGACTAAATTGCTGTTTCTTTAGCTATTTTATATTTTCGTAGTTTTTTTGCTTCTGCACTTAGTGTGCTTGCTTTGTATTCTGAATATTGTTGCTTTTAAGTACTTCTGGTTTATGTTCTGTGATTTGTCGTGTCACATAATGTTGACTTTTGACTGACAATGAGAGCTAGCTTAGGACTATCTGGTAGTTAGTAGGACTAACAGGTTGATGTTTGTCCAATTGTGGCTAAAAAGGGGGAGAGAGTTGCCAAGGTGTGGTTGTGAAGCCTTTTTCTGATATGGTGCAGAAGTTGAGGGGGAGAGTGTTTGAACAGCTGTGAGCTGGTTCTTGTGTTGAGGGGGAGTTTGCCCTATGCTGATGAGGTGATTTCTGCAGCTTGTTGGTATTTGTTGTTGCTGGTTGGTTAGTGAGTTTGTGCAGCTTGTTGAAGAGGTGCTGCTAGGTGTTTTGAAAATTTATCAATTTTTATCCGCCGCTGGGTTCTCTGGTGTTAGCAGAGATTGTTTTAGCCAAAATTAGCCAAAGGGGGAGATTGTTAGTTCTTGTATTGGCTGGAATTTTGGTAAAACAAAGTTGAACAATGTTGATGTCATATGTCTGATGTCATAACATTGGTTCTTATCATTAGTTGTTGCAGGGTTGAAGTGTTATATGCTGATGTTACAAGTGATGTCTTGACATCACTATATAAGAACATCAGAACATCAGATTGTGATGTTTTAGGGCTGCACGTGGTTGTGTGAATTGAGGAGATCTGTTAGAGTGATTGGATGCGAATATCTTGGAGAAGAGATTTCCAATCAGATATATTTGCAGATTATGGAGCAAATCCTGTAACGATCATTAGGGCTGATTTGGAGAGATTTGAAGATCAGATTTGTTTTAAAATCAGATATTTTTGGAAGAGATCCAAGCCCAAGTCAGAAGGGTATAAAAGCAGCCTCAACCCTAATTGAAGAATGACGAAGAAAAAGAGCTAAAGACTGAGTGTCAATTGTATCTTCGTGTGTGTTTTGTAAACCATTCGTGTGTGAATTGGTGTTACTATTTTTAGTTGTAAGTGTATTCACTCTAGAGCTTTTAAGCAAGAGTGTGTTGTTCTTGATCAAAGCTGTTAAGCAGAATCAAGTTGGGTGATTAGTGTGTAATCATTGGATTGTTTCACTGTGGTGATTTAGGGAGTGAGTGGCTTCTCATACCTAAGTGGTTTCTTAGGTAGAATTGTCATTGGGTAGTGATTAAATTAGGTAGATGTCAATTGGGATTGTTGAGTCTGTAATTTGATACTACTAATAGTGATTTTCCTCCCTGGCTTGGTAGCCCCCAGACGTAGGTAGTTAGACCGAACTGGGTGAACAATTCTTTGTGTTATTTACTGTTGCTTTTACCTTGTTCATATAGCAAATTGTGTTGTTGTGACATCACACATCTGATACCAGAATTTCAGAGATGAAGATGAAGAGAGAAATGACATATATTTTTCACGTTTCTTGTTGTTTTGATTAATGAGATGACCAAAACTATTTATAGGAAAATAAAATGACCCACACAAAATAATAACAGAAATAACAGAAAAAAAATTAAGTGAAAAACACTGATTCAGGAAATCATGCGTCGACCTACAACCTCCATGCGTCGACGCATAGATGCAAATTTTTGTGTCATTTAAGTTATGCACTTTCCCGCAGGATTTTCTAGGTTAACGCATGAACTGGGAGGTTAGCGCATGAACTGGGAGGGTCAGCGCATGAACTGCATTTTTTCAGGAAATTCAATTTTCTGTGCATTTTCACCTGACCAAGTTCAGAAACACATACTAGACACTACTAAAATGATAATGGACATTAATTTATGGGAAAGACAAGGTCCTATGCATCTAGACACATGAACGTAATGATTAGACGCAATATGCCCGACACGTGAAGTGATACCGCTCAAATTACAATCTAATTTCTCACACATTTGTTGACATCATTAAAACAAAGTAGATAGAAGAATATCCCTCACAGGAAATACCCAAAGCGCCCCCACAGCTTAACATATGGCGAAAATATGAAAAATCAGGAAATCAACGTCACCTGCTGACCCAGGCCGTGTCAGCCAACACGGGCGGCCGTGTCAGCCCATGGGATTTTATAACCGAAATTGTTTCGATCATAATTTTGGATTCGTAAGTCTGTTTTGGTCCCCGTTCGAAGTGTCTGAAAGCTAATGAAGAGATCTATAACATAGTATATATAAGAGAGTTGGTTACCTAATATATTTTGTGTTTGTTGATTTTTTTGGTCCAGGCATCCTGACACCGGCACCTGTGTCAGCCCACTGTCTCTCATCAACTTGACATCCTCTTGGCCTCTTCCTCACACGGCCCGTGTCAGGTGACACGGGTGGCCATGACAAGCCCTCTGCTTCCTTCCAAAAACTCTTCTGAATTTTCGGAGCTTCCATTTTCTTCGCACGAGTCCTTTGGGCTTTTCCACTCAGACCTGAAAACATCGAAAACTACCAAACCAAAGCATAAAACGCAACATAATTGAAATAAAACAAAAAATCATAAAATGCTAGAACAAAATACGAAAAGTAAAGGTAACTCGTAAAAACAATGAAAAGTCAAGACAAAGTATTACCAATTTTATGGATTTATGTCGAATAAGTGATGGAAACATAGTAGAAATGGTGACCAATCACAACCCCAAACTTAGCTCATTGCTTGTTCTCAAGTAATGCTCGAGACAGCAGATAGGTCACCCATAAAGTATTCACAATCATCTTACCACAATACCTCTGAGATCTTTCGCAACTCTCTTTTCACTTTCCTTTCAATGTTTCCTTCCTCCCCGATTTGACGTTCCGCTACATTTCCACATCAAAGTACCTCTTTAGCTGTCATCTTTTTCACACTCTCACCAAAATCTCTCCGGGTTAAAGTGTTTACACTCAAATGTCAAATAATCTATTTTCATCTCTCACACACAACACACACTTTTTGAGGTCTTTTCGGGTTGTAACAGGGGTTAGGGTCAAGGTGGGATAAACAAGAAAACGGGAAAACAAATGGTATTAGGCTCAGAATCAGTGTTGTCATTCTTGTCACAGTGTTATTTTGTATTGTTCATGATCAGGGGTATCAGACATCTTTCTAGTTGGATTTTTAGTTCCTACTCAAATATTTCTATTGAGCTTATCTTTTTAATTTTCAAACTAAATCTCCACTAGGTAAGTGCATTTTTCTCATATATTCTCTTCTTTTTTTCTTTTGATAATTCAATCGAAACTCCTTTTTTTTCTTATTCAATCACAAACCTCTTTTTCTTTTTTTTTTCTCTTTTGTTTCAATTGCACTTACCTAGTTATTATAGGTGTCACAACCCCAAACTTAAAATTTTTCACAGATAAAAAATTGACAACACTTATCTGAGCAGGATAGGAAAGTGTTTAGGCTTATGGTTTAATGATGTGGTAATAAAACAAACAAAGGGTAAATGGCTCGAGTGGGGTTAACAAGGGATAACATAAACAGGATGGCTAGAAAGGCTCGAGGTTAAAAGAAAACAAGTGCCTCAGTGTGTAGTGAAATTCCAACAGAAAATACGCAACTCGGAGTGATAGAGACATAGCTGAACAACCCTCATGATGATTATGTGTTTGGCTTTTTAAACTCACAATGGTTGGTATAGCTTAACAGGTTCCGAAGTACTCCTAGTGTGGTACAGCTTCCTATCCGGCTCGGGTGCACAGTACTCCAATATCAGTCCAGTGTCAGAAAGTTGCACCCAATCATCATCTTCACCGGTATCCACTTTTGAGGGATTCCAGAAGAGAAAGTAAGGGTTGAATCTTTCATCCACTGGTGCAAGTTTTGTCACTCATTAGACACCAAAGTCCACAAATCTGTAATACAGCAACACAAACCAAAACACAACGAAATAACAGAAAACTGAACAGAAAGGGAATAACCGAAATGCAAACAATACTAAAACCCCCCCACACTTGAACTAAACATTGACTTCAATGTTTAAATCCAAGCTAGAGAGCAGACTCACAGAGATCCTTACTGAGGAGGCGGAAGGTAATGCAACACCAACTACTGCATCATCGCTTGCACCGGTAAGGTCTTGTTTATTACCTGTAGACGAAACAAAACAAACAAAAAGAAAAATGACTTAGTAAATAAATGCGTGGGTTGCCTCCCACATAGCGCTATGTTTAACGTCGCATGGCTCGACAACTCATTCTCTGTTAAGGTGGCATATATGAAACAAAGAACACATCATCCTTTTTCTTTCTTTTGTTTGGTAGCAATCCCATGAACTTGAGGTATTGATGATGTTGCTTCCAAATTATTTTCAGAGGGATTTTTGTGAACAAGGCATAAATGAAATCCAATACTTTATCAATTTCTTGTCTTTCATCTGCCTTGTCAAAATAGTTTTTAGGGATGCTATTTTCTTGAAGATTTCTTTGTTGGATGTCTAAATCTTCACAAATCGTTACATCTGTATTTTCATCCAGCACAAGATCATCTTCAAGTGGAATTTTTAGTTCTCCCACGTATTTCTTGTTTACCTCAAATTCTTCTATTTCAAATGCATCTTCTTCGTCTGACGTCATGCCTTGTTCGTCTTCTTTCACACATTCGTCTTCCAACCTGCACTCTCGCCAAATAAAATTATCTGGATAAAAGTTAGCTTCCTCTCATTCATTCATAAGGATTCTTACCTCCCTCCTATATGCTTTAAAAATTTTAGTCGCCTCTTCCAAAGTGATTCCCGAATCAGGCGACCAACATGCAGGAGATACAGGTGGCAATGTATAAAAAATATCCATAACTACACAACTCAGACACTTTATTCGTCGCAAAGTATAGAAGAATTCAAGAAGCAACAATAATCTGATTTTTTTTATATAATAAAATAAAAATAAAAATAAAATTAAAACTAAATTTTAATTGCGGAGCAACAAAATTTTAACTAAAATAAAGCTCTAAAATCTATGATCTTTGGCAGTCCCCGGCAACGGCGCCAAAAACTTGATCGAAAAAATAGCAAGTGTACTATTTTAACCGACGTAGTAATAAAAGAGAATTTCCCCGAATGTCGATC
The DNA here is from genome assembly GCA_022829125.1 of Lathyrus tuberosus. Lineage (NCBI taxonomy): Eukaryota > Viridiplantae > Streptophyta > Magnoliopsida > Fabales > Fabaceae > Lathyrus > Lathyrus tuberosus. The sequence goes on from JALAZF010000186.1 coordinate 10,797,012, forward strand.
TCAAGGACTGCTTGACGATATAGAGTTCTGGTCTATTTTAGTTAAACAAAAAGCTTTGGGGTTTTGAAATTGTTTGTTTTAAATATAAAAATAATTGAAAATACAAGAAGGAAATTGACTAAGTGGTTTCAACAAATATGAGTAAATTGTGTTAGAGATGGTGTATGATACGACTCAGCAACAACTCTGAATTAACACTGCAATAACTTATTTTAAACAATTAATTATCGGTTCTTTAGAATGTTCACCCCTAATTCCTTAGTGAGAAAACCTTTGATTTCATAACCAAATTACTATGTCCATAGATAATCACGTTTAAAATCAAGAAATCAATTATCAAGAATATTCCGGTTTCTATAGGGTATCCCTATTCCTAGGCAATATCTACTATAGAATAATCTAGAGCAAAGCATTAACAACGGCGGTCCAGCCTGATCGTTAATCACAAATCAAACCCTGTTTGTCCGATAGGGCAACCATTACGAATATCTAGAGATCAAATCAATTATGATAAAGAAATATTTTTATTGCAATACTAATATAAAAGTCATTACAGATCCAGATCATGGACACCCACTAACATTAAGGTCTAGTTACTCATATTATTCAAAAGAAAAGCAAAACAAAGATTATACATTACAAGATAATAGGATTACTTCGATCTTCAATTGCTTCCGCTCTTGAAAACCTTCAGTTCTCCGATAGCCTTGATCTTTCCAATCTTTGATCGTCAAATTCGTTTGCAGCCAAAAAGTCCCTTTTTTCTCTTGCCAAAACTCATCTAAATAGTAGAAAATCACTCAGATTAGTTGGAAATACCCAAAGCGCCTCCACAGCTTAACATATGGTGAAAATATGAAAAAATCAGAAAATCAGCGTCACCTGCTGACACGGGCCGTGTCATCCAACACGGGCGGCCGTGTCAGCCCACGGGATTTTATAACCGAAATTGTTTTGATCATAATTTTGGATCTATAAGTCTGTTTTGGTCCCCGTTCGAAGCGTCGGAAAGCTAATGAAGAGATTTATAACATAGTATATATAAGAGAGTTGGTTGCCTAATATATTTTATGTTTGTTGATTTTTTTGGTCAGGGCATCCTGACACGGGCTGTGTCAGGTGACACGGGCACTCGTGTCAGCCCACTGTCTCTCATCAACTTGACATCCTCTTGGCCTATTCCTCTCACGGCCCATGTCAGGTGACACGGGTGGCCGTGTCAGGCCCTCTACTTCCTTCCAAAAACTCTTCTGAATTCCTGGAACTTCCATTTTCTTCGCACGAGTCCTTTGGGCTTTTCCACTCAGACCTGAAACCATCGAAAACTACCAAACCAAAGCATAAAACACAACATAATTGAAATAAAACAAAAAATACAAAATGCTAGAACAAAATACAAAAACTAAAAGTAACTCGAAAAAAGAATGAAAAGTCAAAACAAAGTGTTACCAATTTTATGGATTTATGCCGAATAAGTGACGGAAAAATAGTAGAAATGGTGACCAATCACAACCCCAAACGTAGCTCATTGCTTGTCCTCAAGTAATGCTCGAGACAGCAAATAGGTCACCCATAAAGTATTCACAATCATCTTACCATAATACCGCTGAGATCTTTCGCAACTCTCTTTTAACTTTCCTTTCAAAGTTTCCTTCCTCCCCGATTTGACGTTCCGTTACACTTCCACATCAAAGTACCTCTTTACCTATCAGCTGTTTCACACTCTCACCAAAATCTCTCCGGGTTAAAGTGTTTACACTCAAATGTCAAAGCATGAAATATCGACTCGTAAGCTTGAATACAATCTATTTTCATCTCTCACACACAACACACACTTTTTGAGGTCTTTTCGGGTTGTAACGGGGGTTAGGGTCAAGGTGGGATAAACAAGAAAACGGGAAAACAAATGGTTTTGGGCTCATAATCAGTGTTGTCATTCTTGTCACTATGTTATTTTGTACTGTTCATGATCAGGGGTATCAGACATCTTTCCAGTTGGATTTTTAGTTCCTACTCAAATATTTCTATTGAGCTTATCTTTTTAATTTTCAAACTAAATCTCCACTAGGTAAGTGCATTTTTCTCATATATTCTCTTCGTTTTTTTTCTTTTGATAATTCAATCAAAACTCCTTTTTTTTCCTTATTCAATCACAAACCTCTTTTTCTATTTTTTTTGTATCTTTTGTTTCAATTGCACTTACCTAGTTATTTTAGGTGACACAACCCCAAACTTAAAATTTTTCACAGAACAAAAACTGACAACACTTATCTGAGCAGGATAGGAAAGTGTTTAGGCTTATGGTTTAATGATGTGGTAATAAAACAAACAAAGGGTAAATGGCTCGAGTGGGGTTCACAAGGGATAATATAAACAAGATGGCTAGAAAGGCTCGAGGTTAAAAGAAAACAAGTGCCTCAGTGTGTAGTGAAATTCCAACAGAAAATACGCAACTCGGAGTGATAGAGACATACCTGAACAACTCTCATGATGGTTATGTGTTTGGCTTTTTAACCTCACAATGGTTGGTATAGCTTGATAGGTTCCGAAGTACTCCTAGTGTGGTGCAGCTTCCTATCCGGCTAGGGTGCACAGTACTCTAATATCAGTCCAGTATCAGAAAGTTGCGTCCAATCATCATCTTCAGCGGTATCCACTTATTAGGGCTTCCAAAAGAGAAAGTAAGGGTTGAATCTTTCATCCACTGGTGCAAGTTTCGTCACTCATCAGACACCAAAGTCCACAAATCTGTAATACAGCAACACAAACCAAAACACAATGAAATAACAGAAAACTGAACAGAAAGGGAATAATAGAACGAAAACAATACTAAAACCCCCCACACTTGAACTAAACATTGACCTCAATGTTTAAATCCAAGCTAGAGACGAGACTCACAGAGATCCTTACTGAGGAGGCGAAAGGTAATGTAACACCAACTGCTGCATCATCGCTTGCACCAGTAAGGTCTTGTTTATTACCTGTAGACGAAACAAAACAAAGAAAAAGAAAAATGACTTAGTAAATAAACGCGTGGGTTGCCTCCCACGTAGTGTTGCGTTTAACGTCGCATGGCTCGACGACTCATTCTCTGTTAAGGTGGCATATATGAAGCAAAGAACACATCATCCTTTTTCTTTCTTTTGTTTGGTAGCAATCCCATGAACTTGAGGTATTGATGATGTTGCTTCCAAATTATTTTCAGAGGGATTTTTATCAATTTCTTGTCTTTCATCTGCCTTGTCAAAATAGTTTTTAGGGATGCTATTTTCTTGAAGATTTCTTTGTTGGATGTCTACATCTTCACAAATCGTTACATCTCTATTTTCATCCAGCACTAGATCATCTTCAAGTGGAATTTTTTGTTCTCCCCCGTATTTTTTGTTTACCTCAAATTCTTCTATTTCAAATGCATCTTCTTCGTCTGATGGTATGCCTTGTTCGTCTTCTTTCACACATTCTTCTTCCAACCTGCACTCTCGCCAAATAAAATTATCTGGATAAAAGTTAGTTTCCTCTCATTCATTCATAAGGATTCTTACCTACCTCCTATATGCTTTAAAAAATTTAGTCGCCTCTTCCAAAGTGATTCCCGAATCAGGCGACCAACATGCAGGAGAACAGGTGGCAATGTATAAAAAATATCCATAACTATACCACTCAGACACTTTATTAGTCGCACAGTATAGAAGAATTCAAGAAGCAACAATAATCTGATTTTTTTTATATAATAAAATAAAAATAAAATAAAAATTAAAACTAAATTTTAATTGCGGAGCAACAAAATTTTAACAAAAATAAAGCTCTAAAATCTATGATCTTTGGCAGTCCCCGGCAACGGCGCCAAAAACTTGATCGAAAAAATAGCAACTGTACTATTTTAACCGACGTAGTAATAAAAGAGAATTTCCCCGAATGTCGATCTCAAGGACTGCTTGACGATATAGAGTTCTGGTCTATTTTAGTTAAACAAAAAGCTTTGGGGTTTTGAAATTGTTTGTTTTAAATATAAAAATAATTGAAAATACAAGAAGGAAATTGACTAAGTGGTTTCAACAAATATGAGTAAACTGTGCTAGAGATGGTGTATGATCGGACTCAGCAACAACTCTGAATTAACACTGCAACAACTTATTTTAAATAATTAATTACCCTTTAGAATGTTCACCCCTAATTCCTTAGTGAGAAAACCTTTGATTTCATAACCTAATTACTATGTCCATAGATAATCACGTTTGAAATCAAGAAATTAATTTTCAAGAATATTCCGGTTTCTATAGGGTATCCCTATTCCTAGGCAATATCTACTATAGAATAATCTAGATCAAAACATTAACAACGGCGATCCAGCCTGATCGTTAATCACAAATCAAACCCTGTTTGTCCGACAAGGCTAGCATTACGAATATCTAGAGATCAAATCAATTATGAAAAAGAAAGATTGTTATTGCAATACTAATATAAAAGTCATTACAAATCCAGATCATGGACACCCCCCTAACATTAAGGTCTAGTTACTCATATTATTCAAAAGAAAAACAAAACAAATATTATACAATATAAGATAATAGGATTACTTCGATCTTCAATTGCTTCCGCTCATGAAAACCTTCAGTTCTCTGATAGCCTTGATCTTTCCAATCTTTGATCATCAAATTCTTTTGCAGCCAAAAAGTCCCTTTTTCTCCTGCCAAAACTCATCTAAATAGTAGAAAATCACTCAGATCGGTTGGAAATACCCAAAGCGCCCCCATAGCTTAACATATGGCGAAAATATGAAAAAAAATCAGGAAATCAGCGTCACCTGCTGACACGGGCCGTGTCAGCCAACACGGGCGGCCGTGTCAGCTCACGGGATTTTATAACCGGAATTGTTTCGATCATAACTTTTGATTCGTAAGTCTGTTTTGGTCCCCATTCGAAGCGTCGGAAAGCTAATGAAGAGAACTATAACATAATATAGATAAGAGAGTTGGTTGCCCAATATATTTTATGTTTGTTGATTTTTTGGTCTAGACATCCTGACACGGGCCGTGTCAGGTGACACGGGCACCCGTGTCAGCCCAGTGTCTCTCATCAACTTGACATTCTCTTGGCCTCTTCCTCACACGGCCATGTCAGGTGACACGGGTGGCCGTGTCAGACCCTCTGCTTCCTTCCAAAAACTCTTATGAATTTCCGGAACTTCCATTTTTTTTGCACGAGTCCTTCGGGCTTTTCCACTCAGACCTGAAACCATCGAAAACTACCAAACCAAAGCATAAAATGCAACATAATTGAAATAAAAAAATCATAAAATGCTAGAACAAAATACGAAAAGTAAAAGTAACTCGAAAAAATAATGAAAAGACAAAACAAAGTGTTGCCAATTTTATGGATTTATGCCGAATAAGTGACGAAAACATAGTAGAAATGGTGACCAATCAGTGCAGAAGCTGGAAATGTATGAGATGATGGTGGTTCAGAATGAGGGATGGAAGAGGTTGTAACTATGGTTGAAAATATTGGAGTTGGTGTTGGAATTGATGAAGACACATTTCTATTAGCAAGAACAAATGCAGTCATAGAAGAGTCAGAAGACTTACTTGTCGGTTCTAGATAGGATGCCAGTGAAGGATTCTTTGTGCTGGCTTCACCCAGATGCAAGAATCATCTAAAAAGAACAACTTACTTGCTCAAGAGGCTCGTGAAATGCTTAAAATAGTAAAGGGGGAGGAAGAACATGTGAAGATTATCAAGTACAATGTATAGTAGGTTACTTGTAAGTATGTATATGTGTTGGCTCACCAATTCATTCAGCCAATTTCCTTTAAAATTAAAGGTGCAGTCTTGTGTGTATGTTTTGTATTCCTTTTTTAATTCATGCCTAAGTTATTATTTATTGACAATCGAAAACATATATCTGTGTTGGCTTTCACATTACCTATACCTTGTTAGTTTAGGATGAACAAAGGCCTGTGACTTTTAAATTGGAATGTTTTATGATAGGATGTTAGACATAAAGTATTAAAGCATTACTTATGTAAAATATGTTGGTGATATTTAAAGATTCCATAGATGAATGGAGATTGGTTACTTATAGAAATTCATTGATAAATTCTTTTGATTATCCTTTTAAATTTATAAGAAGTGTATTTTGTTATGCATATTTTTTTATGATCTGTTTGATATGATAATTGTTTTTATTCTTCTCATGGTTTGTGTGAAAACAAATGCTCATTAAATATCAGACAAAGGAACCTCAGCTCATTAAGTATCTCCACAGGGTATGGGAGTTGTCAACACGCTCTGAGTCCTTCAAAGTGAAATATGTATTTAGGGAGAAATACTGAGAAGAAATTTCAAGGAGTTGTTTTATGGTACGAAATTTCAAGGATGTGTTTGGAAGTGGATCAAGCAAAAGTTGAAGTCGTAGAGAAGTTGTTTCCACCTGAAGATGATCTACTGCTGTGACAAGTCCTGGTGTCTACTCATTAGAGAAAATTATAACTTAACTGTGAAAGGCCTTATCACATATTTCAAAATTGTATTGTTGGATTTCCACAGGAAGATCAATGCCTCCCTATAGGGTAATTATATTGCTAACTTCTACAGGAAGATCCTTGTCGCCTTACAGAGTAATCATATTGCTGGACATCCCTAGGAATATCCTTTATGGACCATGGGTAATTGTGTTATGTGGCCTTCTCAGCAAGATCTTTACTACCTCAATAGTCTGTTCAAATTAACACCAAGAAAATAAACAATTTTTGTCAAGGAAGGGGATATTGTCTAAGCTGTAAATAATAGAGAGGTCACAACACTAAGAATTTCATAGAGAAACCATCAAAGGAATAAATATTATCTCATAAAAGCATGGTTACAATCAACCTTGGAAAGGGGGGGAATACGAATAATATAAAGTGGACAAGGAATTAAAATTTCCCCAAGCAATGGTGGAGGAATTCACCTTCTGAGGGACTTACCAAAGTCTTGCCTCAGGGAATCAACAAAGTCTTAACAAAGGGACTTAACAATGTCTCACCTGAGTGATTCAAAAAAGTCTCTCCTATGGAACTCAACAAAGTATCTCTTAAGGAACTCAACAGAGTCTCACCTAAGGGACTCAATGAAATCTTATTAGAGGAGTTTTAGAAAATCTTCACACAGAAAATTCATCTGCAACTTTGAAGCCAGATGACAGTAATGAACACCTCGATGGAGCTACTCATGAAGGTCCAAAGATAAGACAAGGTTTAAAACACTTCGACTTCTGTGAGCGCACGTGCTTGATGTACTGTGTAATGGTATAATTGAGAGTGACCTTGAGGTGGGGCGAGTGGAATTCGCCTAGTCCTCACTAAGTTGCCTTTTTTTTTATTAATTTGAGAGCCCTTCTTTTAGTTCGTTCGCCTCTTGTCTATATGTATCGCCCTTACTTCACGTTCCTCTATTAATAAAGAACAGTCGTATATAGCATATACCAGGTTTATAGTTGTTACATGGGGAAGCGTGGGGCTTATATTTCTTATGAATTTCAGGAAATCAACCACCCATTCCCGAGGAGGTTGTTATATTATAGGGGGAATTGGCCCACTTGGAGGAGACCTATGGGGCTATAAATACGAAAATGCCTCAATACAAAAAGGAGGACCCACTAACACAGAAAAGACCCATAGACATCAACTTTTTATTGATATATGTGTTTTCAGGTATAAAGTTGATAATCTTATAGAAGATTCATTTGAAGTTTTGATGATGACAACAATGATTGAAGTCGGTGGCAACATCTTACAACTATCTGATGATAGTAACATAACCAAAGAAATATTTCACGCCTCATCAACAAAAAGAGACTCAAGATTAAAGTGCTTATATGATCGATGTATTTAGACAAAGTTTTGGAAACCTTAGAGTAATAAAAGAAAGGAATTGTGAAAGCTCATCAGGTCATGTCTGTCTGAGTGACCAGAGTTTTGTAAAAGTAAGGAAGAAAATTTTAAGTACTAAGGCAACTCTCACAGACATACACAGCCTTAAAAATCCTTTTCAAAATGTTTTTATCTTAAAATTTGGTTTCTTGGCCAATCCTAGTGATTTATAAGTTGTCCAATCTTTTTCCAAAGCTTTTTTTAACTAACAAATCAATAAGAAACTTAATTTAATCGATTGGGGAAAAATTTCAGAGCCATCCAATCGATTGGAGCATTAAGCTAATAGATTGGAAAATGGCCAAGTGTTTAACCAAATGATTAGAACAACACCTTAATGACTTACAATGACTCAATATTTAATATTTACATATTGGCATGGTAATCGATTAAAAATGACTCATCAAATCGATTGGAGCGTTATGCCAATCGATTGGCTCATCACTTCTGCCCATGAATCATTTTCTTTTTAGGTTTTTCAAACCCATATATAAAGGAGGCTTGCATTCTCTTCATTTCACGCCACTTTCCAAAGCTTTACATTTTCTTTGGAATTTATCTCTCTATTTTCTCTCATTCTCTCTCTAGTTCTTTTTCACTTAAAGTTGTCGTAGTGCTTTTGAGTGAAACTTTGCTTGTGAGGAAAAGCTTGTAAGTGTTCGTGCTATTTGTTTAATTCTTGAGAGTGGTTTACTCTTGAGAAGACTAAGTTTGGTTAGTGAGATCGACCAATCATAAAATCTCTGTTTTGTTTATTGAGCATTGGCGGAAAAAGTTATGTTTTGGTTATTGAGATAAGCCTCGAAATATCTAAAGGTTCGTTAGCCTAGTCTAGTGTAAAAGCTATCTTTGGTTGGGGATAATCCTGTAAAAGTCTCAAGATCAGACTGTACTAAGTTTCGTGGGCATAACCTATAAAATCTCAAAAGTTTGTAGTCAAAACCTCAAGAAGATCTATTGAGGACATGAATAGGCCAACGTTCAGCCAAACTTGGATAAATCTCTAGTGCAATCTCTCTGACCCTTACTCTCTTTATTTTCTTCAATTTACTATTTTTATTTTCTACTTCTATTTACTCTTAAGAAACTACTAGTACAATTTCAAGTTTAATCGAGAAAAATACAAAAGTAAACGCGAATTTTAAATATCACGGTTCACCCCATCTTGTACTTGAAGTCCCTTGTACAACACTTCTCACCTTACCACCTTTTTTTATAATCAAATTGTATTCCAATGGGGTACAAAGGATACCCCAACCCGAGATACAACAGTAAGTTTAGCTTATACAACACCAATAAATACAGACAACGATTAAAATGTAATCAAACCTACTACAAAAAATTCGACGGACATTTGAACCAATCATAAAAATTACATTTGATATTGCTAGTTGAATTAAGATCCAACCACCACCACGAAACATGTTGGATTCTATGGAAAATATCATTGGGATTTGTTATTCCATCATTGAAGATCACCTGGTTTCTTGTCCACCATATGCTCCAAGTTGTAGCCAACCAAAGCAAGCACACATTCGATTTCACATTTATCCGATATGGTTCCAAAAATCAAGCCAACATGTGATCCCCACAATTATCCAGCACAATAAACGGTATGCCAATCCAATTCACAACCTCATTCTATACCAAGATAATACGAGGACACGACAAGAAAATATGGTCATTATGTTCATCAACTTGGAAACAACAAAAACAAACATTGTCATGAATATTAGTGATAATCCCTCTATTTGCCAAGTTACTACGCGTAGGGAGCCTATTTAATAACAAGTGCCAACCGAAGATCTTCACTTTTAGTGCCACCTTCGTTTTCCATAATATATCCAAACCCAACAAATTATTTGCATCAAGTTCATGTTGACCATTATCCTGCAGCACAATTTCATAGCTTGATTTAACCGTAAAAGCTTTCGATGCGTCCTTCGGCCAAATAGCAGCATCATCAGTATCATGTTTCGGCTGCACTTCGATCAACAACTCCATCAATTCCTCAAGTTCAGTGGTAACACAGACATTGAGATCCGTCGTAGATACCCCAATTTGCCACTGCCAAGCATTAGCAGACCTCCAACCCAAATCACTAACCACTGCTTCTTTCAACACAACAACCGCAAACAGATTTGGAAACAGAAATTTAAGCTTTGTTGGGCCTAGCCAAAGAGAGTTCCAAAAGAAAATAGAGTTTCCACTACCCAATTTCCAGGCAAGTTGATTACAAAATCTGAATTCCTCATTAGAATCACCAAACATCATAATATGTTTCCACCACAAAGATTCGAGATGCACTCCATATTGCACGATTTTGAGCAGAATACAATTTTCTAAATTGCCATATTTGAATTCAAGAATATCTCACCTTACCACCTTACATGTGCAAGCTCTCAATACCATGTAACTACGAAAGCCTTTCTCAACCCTTATCTACTAGAGATTGTCAAACATTTATATGGCGAGTACAATGTTCTTGTAAAAAAAGAATAATAAATATACAATATATTATAATTTGTTGGCTTAAGTAGTCTGTTGGTCCCTGTAAGTTAGCGAGTTTTTGAGTTTGGTCCTTGTAATTTTTTTTGTCTGAGTCTCTATATTTCACTTTTTGCGTGTGGTTTAGTCCCTAAAGCCAAAATCCACAGGTTTCCTGCAGATATTCTTTTAGATTTTCCTGCGGATTTTGGCTTTAGAGACTAAAACGCACGCAAAAGTGAGATATAATGGCTCAGGCAAAAATAAATAAATTACAGAAACTAAACTCAAAAACTCGCTAACTTACAGGACTAAAAGTGCATTTAAGTCTAATTTATTTATATAATTTATCATTTTATGTAAACTTGATTTTTTTGTTACCATATTATTCTACTTATGTTAAAACACTATCATTCTCCCTTAACATTTATATTTATGTTAGAATATTGCTTACATATCAGTTGTATTTTAACAATTTCTTAATATTTTTTATTATTTTATTTTATTGGGTTAATACCCATTTTGTCCCCTGCCATATAGGCGCTTTTCGAAAAACCCCCCTGTAAAAAAAAAATTTGCAAAAAAACCCCTAACATTTGAAGATTATCTCAGTTTGACCTTCATCACATCCAGTTACTAAAAATGTCAAAATAGTAGGGGTCAAAATAAAAACGCTGCCAAAATGGCAGGGGTCAAAATGAAAACGCTGCCAAAATGGCAGGGGTCAAAATAAAAACTCTGCCAAAATGGCAGGGGTCAAAATGGCAGGTTTTTGGTGACTGAATGTGATGAAGGTCAAAATTGAGAGAATCTTCAAATGTTAGGGTTTTTTTTTGCAAGTTTTTTTTTTACAGGGGAGTTTTTCAAAAAGCGTCTATATGACAGGGGGTAAAATGGGTATTAACCCTATTTTATTTTATCGTCATCTATTTAAATAAATAGTCAATGCAAATTTAATTCAAAAAATAAATAAAGTTAAATTATAGAATAGAATAAAAGGGATAGTTAAAGGTTTTCTTCTTTCAAAAGAGAACAAGATTTCAAAAACATAATACTAAATTTAATAATATATTTTAAACATTACATTTATTCAAGTTGACAATAACTAAAATATAACTTTAGAATATGTATTTAATGAAATAATTGACCTTGAGTATCTATTCAAATGGTCAATGCTTGTTTAATCCAACAATTTCAATAACATTGAATTATAAAAAAAAAAGTGAATCAATATCACTATTTGACCTTATGTAAAAAATAGGTTTGATTTGGCTTTTTTTAGGTTTAAATCCTTTTGAGTTGGTATCGGTTTGGTTCCCCACCTTTTTTGTGTAGTAATTTTTTTTCAATATAGTTTATTTTTATTAAAAAAATAAAACAAGTTGAATTATAAATACAATAAAAAAATTTTAACTAAAAATATTCTTTAAAAAAGAGGATCAAATTTGAAAATACAATACAATAACAAAATGATAAATATATTTTAAACAATATAAAAAAATGTACATTGACTAAAATATGTGAATCTTCATTTTAAAAAAAAATCATTTAATTGGTTTTTTTAAGAGATGGGGCTATAACGAGAGATAAAAATTAAAATACAATACAATATCAATAACACTAAATTGAAATAAAAAATTAATTAATTAATGGTCATCGCTTAAAATAGCATTCATTTTTCAATAAATTTTATTTTCCCTTAAACTTTTATCCTGCTTATGAGGTAAGAATCTCACTTTCTGCATAACATTGATTCTTATTCTTAAAGTTGACAACATTAATATTATTCAAAATAATAGTCAATGTCAATTGAATCCAACAAAATCAATTATGTTGATTTAAACAATACAATAAATTAAGGGAAATTAATGGTCTTCTCATGAAAAAATGAGATGAAAATTAAAAGAAAAAAAATTAATTGATAAAATATTTTAAATAATATAATTTAGAATTGACAGTGACTAAAATTTTGATTTTGAATATAGAGTAAAGATCAATTTTAGTCCCTTACAAAAATTGGAGAGGACAAATTAATCTCTAAAAATTAAAAGTCTTATTTTATCTCTTACAAAATTTAATTGAGGCAAGTTAGCCCCTCTTGTTAATATTTTTTCAAATCGTTTTTTTCCTTACTTTTAAACAGTGACTAGATTTATATTCTACCACTAAACAAATATATTTTCCATGTATTAAATTACAAAGAGCATTTATATCAATATATTTTCTTATTATTTTTTTAATTATTAGCAATACTTAATATATTTTGATTCCTAATAAAAAATTCTATTTAATTCCTTACAAAATTTAATTAGACCATGTTAGTCTTTTAGTCATACATTATAGTACCTTCACATTGAAATCAAAGAGCAAAACTCTAAAAACCTTTGTGTTTCTTTATCTTCTTCCTCCTTCTTCTTTCCCTTGTCTGTCTGTTTCCACAGAAACAATGTATCAAGTACATTAACTTAGTGATTCATCCCGTGGTTGAACTTTGGTTCCCTTCCATCGTTCTTGGGTCTAGTTTCTGTTAGATATGTAGGGTTTGGTTTAAGTCCTAACCTTAGGGTTAGGGACCTTCCTCCCTTTGGATCTTCTTCCACAGTGTTATTCCTATCAACTTTGGTTTTGTGGTTCTAAGTCGTTCTTCGGTGTTTTTCGGAGTTTGGATTGATAGGTCAAATTCGCGTTGAGTTTTGTTTAGTTATGGCTGAAAGAGAGATTGTCGGTGAGAAGCAAGGGGTTTGGGAGGTGGCTGGGAAGAAGAGGGGCCGTCGCGCTGTTTTAGGACGAAGGTCTATCTGGAAGCACAACTCAGGTAAAGGAATTGATACTGATTTACGAGATGTGTCATCATTCTTTTTCACAGAATTCCCAGACTATTATGATGCAAGACATATGTTCAACACATTTAAGTTGTTTGGGTTAGTATTAGAAGTGTTCATTCCGAGAAGAACAGATAAGAGGGGGAAAAGATTCGGGTTTGTAAGGTTTAAAAAGGTTGAAGACGAACATCTTTTCGCCATTAAGCTGGATAATATTATCCTTAATGGCCATAAGATATTTGTTAACCTTCCCAGATTTCAGAGAGTAGTACACGCCGATGGAGGTTATACGGATATGCAGAACGAAGAAAATGCAAAGAAATTGCTCGGTGATCCTATCTCTAAACCTATTTCAAAACCTTTTATCAATGCCAGAGGTGAGGGTGGTTACTCGTACGCTCAAAAGGTTAAAGGGGGTAACGTTTGGAAGAGACGAAATCTGAACCCAGTCCTTATGGGGGACAAGCCCAATTTCGCCCATTTGAGTTTCAGTGTCAGCGACGAAGATATGGAGAGATTCACTCAAGCCTATGTGGGAGTTCTGGAGAGCCCAGGGTCGGCCATCAACGTCATAGATGTTTTTCAAATGGAGGGCTACTTTAACATTAAAGTTACCCCTCTGGGAACTCATCTTTGCTTACTGGAAGAAGAGAATCAGTGCGACATCCTAAAATTGGTGGACGAAGACAAAGAGTGGGTTGGTAAGTGGTTCTCTGATGTTCATCCTTAGTCCCCCTCTGATGTTGATCAGGAAAGACTCACGTGGGTGAAGATTTTTGGTTTGCCGTGTCACGTATGGGGTGAAATTTTTTTTAAGTATCTTGCTGGTACCATCGGAGATTTCGTCAAAATGGATGAGGATACGCAGAAACAGTCGAGATTGGATGTCGCGCGTATTTTAATCTGAACGAAGTTTGCAATGAATCTCAATGAAGTTATTGCAATCGACGTCAATGATATCTCTTTTCACATCAAAATCGTCGAGGATTCCTTCAGACCATTTTTGAGGGATCATCGTCTGCTGCAAAAGAGTAGATTTGATGAGAATAGCTATGAAGAAATTGAATCTACTTCTGAGGATGACGATGCCCTCTTGGACGTTTTCAACTCTGCCAGTTTCCTGTCAAAGGACTCTGAACCTATTCTTGAAGGTGACGCTATTGGTGGGCCCATTGATAATTTTATAGCGCGTGAAGACGTGAACGACTCTCAAGGGTTGGAGAGATCTGGTGGTAGTGTTGGCTCTAGGACCAGAAGAGCTAAAAGAGAAAAAACTAAAGTTGTTTATCAATCACCTCAGGATATACACTATTCTCTTCTCGAGTCCGATGATAGAGTGGGGAGTAGTGATAACGTGTGCTCCAAGGAAGTCCACGTGCCATGTTCTTTAGATGTCCAAAATAGAAAACCTGGGTCCGCTGCTCTTGCGAAGGGCAGGGAGAAGGAAAAAAACCACTAGTCGTATTAGCACACCTGATGTGGAGACCATGAAGATACAATCCGAACCAGTGGGTGGCAGACCTGCAAGTTTGGGTGCTGACACGAATTTGAAGGTTTTCCCCAAGAAGAAGAAGCTGTTGATTGATGACATTTATCAGAAGATTAAAATCCCCTTCAAACCCTCATATTATGCTACCTTATTACAAGCTGAGAGTTCCTTCCCTGTTGGATCGCCCCCTTTATGTCATTCTGGTAATAAAGTTGGGGACGCTTCTAACCAAGATTCGTCTCAGGATCATTGTGTTTCTCCTTCAATAGACAATTTTATTGGAGAGTCAGGTTTTCTTCATAGTAATTCTCGCATTAAGAAGAAGTTGGAAAATTTACCTGCGAGAATTTGGGATTCTATTAAAAAATTGAGTGTTGACGCGGAAGAAGATGACGAAGTGTTTGAGTCCATTTTACGTCGGATGGAAGATCAAGGCAGGAAATCCAAGAAGGGTAAGAAGGCGGCAACTATTGATCTTTTATGAATATAGTTTCATATAACATCAGAGGGTGTGGGGGTGAATTAAAACGTAGAAGAATCAGCAATAGTATTGAGAGTGGTGGAGGCGAAGTTTGTTTTATCCAAGAAACTAAATGTCCATCTATGTCTGACGAGCTTGTGTATAGCATATGGGGGAATAGGAATTGTCATTGGTCGGTTTCTGATTTTGTTGGTTCAGCTGGTGAGGTGCTCACTATATGGAAAGATGGAATTTTCAAACCAATTTGTAGCTTCAGTGGGAAAGGATATCTGGGTATTCAGGTTGAGTGGCTCGATAGAAATGTTTATCTCCTAAACGTTTACTCACCTTGTAGTATTAAAGAGAAAAGGGAACTTTGGTCCAAGATTCTTGAATTTAAATCTAAAGCGGATCCTGGAGAGTGGATCATAGGAGGTGATTTTAATTCAATTAGGAAACCGAGCGAACAAGTCGGTTGCATGAGTCATAAGAGTAGATATATGGCTGAATTTGCAGAATTCATAAGTTTGAGTGGTTGTGTAGATCCTCCTATTTCTGGCGGTAAGTTTTCTTGGCTCAAACCAAAAGGCAGGTCGTGTTGTCGCCTCGATAGATTCCTTGTGTCACCAGGGATTTTGAATGACTGGAACTCGGTAGTTCAGAAGTTTGGGGAGCGTGATGTTTCTGATCACAGGCCCGTTTGGCTCACTGCTAGATTTGTCAACTGGGGACCTAAACCTTTAAATTCATGTCGTGTTGGTTTGATCATCCTAGTTTCATGTCTTTCGTGAAAGATCAATGGGAAGCCCGTGTCATGACTGGGAAGGCCTCTTTTGTTCTCTCCAGAAAATTCCAGCTTCTGCGAGAGAAATTGAGATGGTGGAATGTAAACATTTTCGGCTGGATCGATACTAGAATCAAGACGGATGTTGGTATCATTAACGACGTGGAGGATCTGTTTGAGTTGAAGAAAGAACAGATATCCACCCAGGAGGCTCTTAAGAGGAACGAAGCCGAAGACAATTTATGGAAAAATCTGAGGATCAAGCAAAGTATCTTAAGGCAAAAATCTCTCGCTCGAAGTGGATGCATGATGGGGACTTTAACACTAAATATTTCCATGCTGCCTTGAAAACTCGTCTTAATCTGAACTCAATATCTTCGGTTTCAATCGACGATAGGCTAATCGAAGACGTGGCTGGGGTTAAAGCAGCAGTCAAAAATCATTTTCTAAAGAGACTCAGTAGCTGTTCTAGGCCTCTTCCACACATTGGTGGCAACGGTTTCAAATGTTTATCAGTTTATGACAGAGAGGAGCTTGATAGAGAGGTTGATTTTAATGAGATTAGATGTGCTGTGTTCGACTGTGGTGGAGACCGGAGCCCAGGGCCCGATGGTTTTACTTTTGAGTTCATCAAAAGGTGATGGAATTTCGTAGGGCTTGATTTTTCCAACTGTATCCTTGAATTCTTCGAGGGTGAGAAGCTCCCTAAAGTTCTTGCCTCATCTTTCTTGGTTCTTGTCCCGAAAAATGACAGTTTGAAGAAGTTAGATGATTACAGACCAATTTCTTTAGTTGGTGCAGTCTACAAAGTTGTGGCGAAAATCCTTGCAAATAGACTCAAAGGCATAATTGGTAGTATCATATCAAAATCTCAATCGGCATTCATTGAGGGAAGAAATCTCCTTGACGATGTCCTAATGTTAAATGAAGTTATAGATTTAGCCAGAAGATCTAAGAGCGAGTTAATGCTTCTTAAGGTTGATTTTACTAAGGCATACGATTGCGTCGAATGGAATTATTTGCGCGACGTAATGAAGATTATGGGCTTTGGAGACAAGTGGATGATGTGGATGAATAATGGGGTCTTCAATTATTACACTTCGGTTTTGGTCAACGGGAGCCCTACAAAGGACTTCAAGGTTTCTCAAGGTCTCAGACAAGGCGACCCGTTGGCCCCGTTCCTTTTTACTATTGCTGCTGAGGGCCTTGCGGTGTTACTGAACAGGGCGGTGGAGAATGGATCTTTTTTTGGTTTTAAGGCGTCTCTTGATACACTGTTACATCTTCTTCAGTATGCAGACGATTCTATGATGGTGGGAGATGGATCTTGGAAGAATATTCTGGCTACTAAGGCAATCCTGAAGGGCTTTCATTTGGTATCTGGTCTTGACATCAATTTCAACAAGTGTTCTCTGTTCGGAGTTAATTTGGATGAACCCTTTCTTTTGGCAGCCGAAAATTATCTATCATGTAAAATCTCAGCTGGCTCTTTCAAATTTCTCGGAATTTTCGTTGGAGGTAATCATAGACTTCTCTCTTTTTTGGAAACCACTGATTGATAAGGTGCGAGGCAGGCTAAATTCTTGGAATGGTCGGTTTGTTTCCATCGGCGGCAGAATTACTCTAATCAATTCTGTTTTAGCAAACCTTCCAATACATTATATGTCCTTCTATAAACTCCCTAGTCGTGTTATCCGTGTCCTTACGACAATTCAAAAACGATTCCTTTGGAACGGTTCTATGAGCAAAAAAGGCGTGTCTTGGGTCAGGTGGAATGTTGTCTGTAAAAGCAAAGAAGACGAAGGGCTTGGGATTAAAGATTTAAAGTTGTTCAACGCTGCTCTGCTTTTTAAATGGGTGTGGAAAATCGTTTTAGCGGAAGATTTCATTTGGAGAGATTTTATTCGATGTAGATATAAAAATCCTGCTCTTGATTTTCATGCTGGGCTGCTACCTAAGTATGATTTTCCACCATCTTTATGGTGGAAAGATTTATTTTCAATTGCAGGTTTTTGTAGCAGACAACAGTTTTCTGATTTGCTGTCATATGAAGTTAGCAGCGGTGCAATAGTCCCTTTCTGGAGTGCTCGTTGGAATGGCTCATCTACATTGGCTTCCTTATATCCTGAATTATGGAACACGGTTTCAAACCATGATTGTTGGGTTGCCGAAAACGGTGTTTTTTAGATGGAATTTGGAGGTGGCAGCCGCGTTTTCTCCAAGAGAATGCCCCGGTTGCTTTACAAAACCAAGTTATGTCAATCCTGGCCATGTTGAATGATGCTATGGTGGCCGTAGGCGAAAAGGATAAGGTCGTCTGGTCTCATGAAATTTCCGGTCAATTTTCTGTATCTTCTTTATACTCTCTACTGCAGAAGAACGTAAGTTCGAATCATTAGAGCTGTGGGGAGAATTTGAAAGCGGCGCTCAACTTGGTTTGGATGGCTCAAGTTCCTCACAAAGTCAGAGTGTTCGGTTGGAGGATGTTTCTCAATAAACTTCCGACTCGCGAGAACCTTGCTCATAGAGGTATTATAAACGACCAACACGCATTGGTATGCCCGTTCTGCTTCTTAGAGTTGGAAGTTTCTGAACATATTTTTTTCTATTGTCATAAATCTGTGATGGTGTGGAATTTTTTTTTTAAATGGTTAGGAATTGAGGAATTCCTTATAGGGGACATCATTAATCACTTCTCATTTTGGATGGACGGTTGTGTGAAGAAAAAACTTAACGTAGGGAACGCGGCAGGGCTATGGTTATTGGTTTGTTGGGTTATTTGGATGTCTAGGAATAACATTATGTTTAGAGACGAATTTTGGGATCTCGATTCTATTACTAGTCGAGTCGTCTTGTTCTCTTGGTGGTGGATAGGAAAGAAGGGTACAATGCTCCTAATTGTAACTATTACACGTGGGTAAAAGCGCCTTTTGATTTTTTGTAGGCCCGATTTTAGCTAGCGGCCTTTGTGTATTCGTGTAGGGCACTATTTTGTGTCCTATTATATAATATAATTTTGCTTATTAAAAAAAAAAGCAAAAATTCTACATTATCATCACATATATTATAGATGTACCATTAAATTTAAAATATTATAGTACTATCAAATTTTAAAATATTGTACCAACAAATAAAACTTCAAAATCTAATACATCTAATATCACCAAAATAAAATAAAAAAATAAATAATATGTGAATTTAAAAATAATTAAAAATAGAAATAATAAATCCACATAAACAAAAATAATATACATGACAATTCAATCACGGTTTAAAAAGTAGGAATTTTTTTTTTAAATCCACGTGTATTATTTTAAAATTTTGTATATGTGACACTCTATTTTATCACAATCATAATAATTTTATTATTCTTATTTATTTTATTATTATTATTATTTATTCAAAATAATAATCAATTTTCATCAAATCCAACAAAATCAATTATGTTGATTTAAACAATACAATAAATAAAGGGAAGTTAATGGTCTTCTCATGAAAAAATGAGATGAAAATTAAAAGGAAAAGTATTAATTGATAAGAAATTTTAAGTTGTATAATTTAGAATTGACAATGACTAAAATTTTGGTTTTGAATATATAGTGAAGATTACTTTTAGTCTCATAAAAATTGGAGAGGGCAAATTAATCTCTAAGAAAAAAATGTCTTATTTTATCCCTTGTAAAATTTAATTGACTCAAGTTAGCTCCTCTATTAATATTTTTTTTAAATCGGTTATTTTTCATATTTTTGAACTGTAACTGAATTGTCATATGTATTATTTTTGGTTATATGAATTTATTATAAAATGTTGAAACAAAGACCCCTTAGTCAATTGGCAATCTACTCTACCACTAAACCAATATATTTTCCGTGTATTAAATTACAAAGAACACTTATATCAATATATTTTTTATTATCTTTCAATTAATAGCAATACTTAATTCATTTTGATCCCTAATAATTTTTTATTTATTTATTTCCTTACAAAATTTAATTGGGCCATGTCAGTCCTTTAATCATACATTATAGTACTTTCACATTGAAATTAGAGAGCATAAATTCTCCATTATCATCACATTCATTATAGATGTACCATCAAATTCAAAATATTATAATACCATCAAATTCCAAAGCATTGTACCAACAAATAAAACCTCAAAATCTAAAACATCTAATATCACCAAAATAAAACCAACAAAATAAATAAAATAAAAAATAAATATTGCATGGATTTAAAACTAATTGAAAATAAAAATAATAAGTTCACGTAAAAAAAGAATATACATGCCAATTCAAAAATAGGAAAAAGAAATGATTTGAAAAAAATATTAATAGAGGGACTAATATAACTCGATAACATTTTACAAAAAATAATATAGAGCGTTTATTTTCTTAATGATTAATTTGGACTCTATTATTTGTGACAGGCTAAAATAGATCTTCACTCTTGAATATATATTTGCTGAAATAAATTACTTTAATTATGTATTTAAATAATCAATGACAATTTAATAATAAAAATCCCAATAAATGTAATTATAACATACAATAAAAAATGTTAACCAACAATGTTCTTTAAAAAAAATCAAATTTGAAAAAAATCAATAAAAAATAGAAAAAGGGTGGTGCACTGACAGTGTAAATTATTTTTATACTATCAACCAATGACAACCATGTAACCCGCCAAATGTAAATTTTAAATTAATTAAATGATTTAACACTTTAAAATATTTTGATTGGATGTATGTCTAATACTTTTTTACACTGACAGTGCACTACCATTAAACCCATAAAAAATTGAGTTATATATTTTAAACTAAATATATAAATATGCACATTGATTAAAAGAAGTGAATCCTCAATTTTAAAAATATCAATTAATTGTTTTTAAGGATATGGTTAAAAAGGGAGACCGAAATTAAAATATAATACAATACTATATAACCAAAAAAAAAACTATCATTATAGTCTAAAAACAAATGGTTTTTTATGCAAGCATATCTATGAATCAACGGTTGATATCAAAAGTCATGAAAATAACAAAAGTAATGAAACAACAAGCAAAATTGATTTCAAAAATAAAATAAAGAACTCCTTTGCTATAATAAATTTGCATAAGTTTGACACAATGTCAATATTTATTAATATATTTTATTGAATATCATTTCATAAAACATATGAATTCTTCATTATTATTTATTGCAACTCTTCAACTTTAAAGAGATGTATGTAAGCACCCGGTATGCGCCTAAAGCACGAACACCTACAAAATAAAAACAACTTCAGACATATAAAAAGACTAAATAAAAGATTAAGAGCAAGTAAAAAAATAAATACCTTTGCTTATGTGAAGAATCATAATAGTGATGTTGCTAACATTTTTTATAACACTCATGTATGCATCTATACATTTCATCACCTGCGTATACCATACACTCCATAAAGTTACACTTTATTTTACATAATATTTTTGAGAGCTTGTTGTTTGGCTTAAAGTCTTTAGATTGTGTGATGCACTCAATTTGTATTGTAAATATCATCATCAACATCAAGATCATCACAACACATTTTTGGAATTGACTCATTGCCATTTCTTTTTTCAATAAATTTTGTGTTGACCTAAATTAAAAATCTCAACTTTATGATGTTTCGCAACACTCACTATACAAAATGTTTGTGTTAGACCGTTATTTAAAGCTAAAATTTTGTTTTTTTTATTGAATTTATAGCTAAAATTGTTTTTAAAACTTTAAATATTAAAAAAAAATAAAGGATGACATTTTATTAGAAATCTTTAATATATTTAAAAGAAAGTTTGGTATTTTCCTAACCTATTATTCTAGATATATGACAACATTCTCGCTTTCCCTTCAAAATTATATATATATATATATATATATATATATATATATATATATATATATATATATATTTAAATTAAAAGTGACAAAAAATGTGATTTTATTAGATTTTGGCTGAAATTATTAAACGTCCAAATAATTTTTTTTTAATAAAATGAGAATTAAAATAAATAAAAAAATCATGAATGTTTCCCAATTTAAACAAAAATCACCTAATTAGTTTTAAAAAAAAATTGGTGAATTCTTATCTACCAAACTCAAAAAATTGGGTAAGGTTACCTTCAATGTAAAATAGTTTGAAAACAACAAACAATTGTAGTATTTAATAAATAATTAAATGTGTTAAAATTAGATGGTATCATGTGATTGGTTGAAGGTACATTACCCATCTTTTAGTGATGGATAGAGAAGTTGTCCCCCAAAAAATTTAAGTTAAAACAAAATAATAATATTATAAACATTAATAATCAAATACACTTTGACTAAGTTATCTGTTTATATATATATATATATATATATATATATATATATATATATATATATATATATATATATAATATATATATATATATATATAATTGCCTTTGAATATCAACTTAAATAGTCAATTTCTTTTTAATAAAACAAATCAATTAAGTTGTACTATACAACAAAAAATGTGAATTAATTATCTTATTCTTTAAAAATAATTCATAATTTGAAAAAACAAACAAAATATTAATCTATACTATGTTTTAAATAAACATAAGTTTTCTTGGAACTATTATTAGATTAGTGTTAGCACTCTCACTCTCCCTTCAATATTGATTCATGACCTAAAATTCTATATGCGTGGCAACTCTAATTTACCCGATTTTTAATATAAGTTTAATATCATTTTTTATTCCGTATCTTAATTTTGAGATTTATTTTAGTTCTTTAATTAAAAAATAATTTATATTAGTCCCTTAATTCATCAAAATGTTCTATATTAGATCTTTTTATTTTAATAGCGACGGAAAAATTCAAAAATTATTCAACAAATTTGGCGTTAATTAGAAAAAAATTAATTTGAAACGTTTTGAAGAGTTAAGAACCAATATAGACCTTTTTAAAATTAATGAAGCAAAATAAACTTCGAAATTAAAATACAAGATTAAAAAAGATATTAAACTTTATTATTAGGTTGAATATCTTAATTTTAGGATTATTTTGTCTCTTAATTTAAAAAATATTTATATTAGTTATTTAACTATTTAAATTGTACGACGTTTTTTTATTTTTGTTCATTTAATGACAAAATTAAAAATCAATTTTTAGATAATCAAGATTAATATGATAGTTTTGAATAGTAAAATGATCAATATTAATCTTTTTAAAATTAAAATACCAAAATATACCCTAAAATTTATATATCGGAAAAAATATTAAACCTTTATTATTATCTACTTAAAGAAATAATCAATGTCAATATAAATTTAAAAATTAAATTAATTGAATAATAAAACAAGGAAGTCAATTAATGGTGTCTTATGAAAAAAGTGATCCATTAAAAAAAAAGAATAATTTATTAAATAATTTATTTTAAACAATATATATTCAATATTAAATTGATTAAAATATTTTTTTTATAATATATATTTCCTAAACTAATTGACCTTAAATATTAATAGTCAATCCAACCAAACCGACTAAATTGAATTATACAATACAATAATTAAATTGTGAATTAGTTTTCTTGTTAAAAAATATAAAATAAATTATAATTTGTTTATATAAATTATAATTTAAGTAAACCTTGTTTTCTTTTTACCATATTATTCTTTTTATGTGAAAACACTATAACCTTCCGTTAACATTGATATATTTTTTTACCATAGTGCCACTAATCTGAAAAAAGATGTACTAAAATGTCACAAGTTAAAAAAATATATAAAAATACCATAAGTGATATATGGGTTCGGTCAACCATTGGACAAACCAATAAATACATTCTTCATTAGTTCTTCCAATGGTTGACCGAGCCCATACATCACTTGTGACCTTTCTAGTTTTTTTTTTTTTAACTTGTGACATTTTAATACATTTATTTCAAATTAGTGGCACGGTGGTACATAATATCACATTGATATATATATATATATATATATATATATATTAGAATATTGCTATTACATACCAATTGTATTGTATCCAATTCAAATGTTTTTTTTTGTTTTTCTATTGCGTTCAATGAAAAAAAAAAAAAAAACAAAAATCTGAAATTTTTGGTAAAAAATTAATATTTTTAGAAAAATTTGAAGAAATATTGGAATTTAAAAAATAAAAAAATTCTAATAATTTTGAATTTTTTTTTACACTATCAAAAATTTTGAAATTTTGGAGAAACTACAACACTTTTCAAAATTTTCTGTAGTGAAAAACAAATATTGAATATGAACTACCAAAATTTTAAAAAATTTGAAAAAACAACGCAATACCGGATTTTTTTAAAAATCCAGTATGTTAATTTTTTTCTTCAAAAAACCAATAAAATATTTATATCGAAAATTTAAAAATAGACTACCGAGAATTTAGTCTATTACTGAAAAATTTGAAATGAACTACCGAAAATTTCATTAGAATTTTTACTCAAAATTGTCCATGGGCAAATTAGAAATTATGAAAATATGTGGGGGTGTCAGGTACAATTGTGGGAATGGCAGGTTCTTTTTTTTTTTACCAAAACAAACTTAATGCATATCATTAATCAGTAAATGTTTAATACAAGGAGAAGCTAAATTAAACGAATTATGCCTAGGCCATGAATTGACCGCCCTAGCAAGAGAATGGACAACCATATTTGCTTGGCGTCTAATTAACTTTACCTCAAAATTTGGATTAATAGATAACAAGGCTTTTATAGAATTAAGAATAACATAAAACTCTGAGCCACAGTTAAAATTGGAGTGAATGGCTTGAACGACTTTCTAAGAATCACATTCGAAAACCACATTATCCATATGCAAGACAATGGCTTCGTGAATTTCTTCTTTAAGAGCCATAGCTCCAGCTTCATGCACAGACATAGCTCTGGGATCCCAAGCCACGCCTGCTAAAATAAAATTACCAATGTGATGACGCAAACACCAACCCATATTATAAGTGCCTGTATGATTGTTAAATGTCGCATCCACATTACATTTCAACCAACCTTCCCTAGACGAACTCCAAGTAGTAGAAAACTAGTGATTATTGACAGGATCACAAACTTTTTGGGTCATAAACCATTTCTGTCACTTGTGAAAAGCTAACCATCCAAGGTCAGGGGCTTCCTCTTGTTCATTGTGCCAAATGACGTTATTCTTATTCTTTCAGATTTCATCTAATATAACAGCAAATTTATCAGCATCCTTCCTTTCCTCCTTACTATAGATATCAAATATAAGTGATTTTACACCATGAAAAGAATGTAAACGAGCATCTATAAGAAATGATAAACATGCTGCCCTCCAACAATGGTTAATAACATTACAACCAAAAAACAGATGCCAATCATCTTCAAGATTATTTTCACAAAATTGACAAGTAGAAGGACTATGAACATGATGTTTTCGGAGTCTAGCACGAGTCAGTAAGCAGGCCTTATAAATTCTCCACAAGAGATGCTTAACCCTTGGAGAAGCTCTAATATTCCAGAGAATATTACAATCCTCCTCCCCTCCTCCATTATCATGCCTCCTCTGCAAACTCTGCCACAACCTGTAACCAGAACGCATTCTGTAGGATCTCTTTTGTTCTTCCTTCCAGATCATCCTATCCTTCTTGACCTCTTCCAAAAGAAGTACCTGTAAGATTTCTTCAGCATCAACGCAATTAAACATATCCCTAATAACCCTCAAATCCCATTGTTTCACATTAGGCAGCATAAGATTATAACTGTAATGTCATATGCACCTTGTTTATGGGGACCACTCATACACCTGTCCCTCTTTCCCCTGATCCAAGGCTCGTGCATAACCCTAATGTGACTACCATCCCTAATGCTACACTTGCAACTTAAAGATAAGACTTCCTTCGACTTTCAAATACTTCTCCACACAAAACTAGGATTATAACCGAGGTTAGCATCAAAGAAAGATGTTATAGGGTAGTAACTTTCTTTGAAGATTCTAGAAACAAGAGCTTAAGGCTTGGACAACACGTTCCACCCTTGTTAGCAACCATAAACATATTAAAAGCTTTAAAATCTCTAAATCCCAATCCACCTTCCTTCTTAGAACAAGACAGCTTATCCCAGGCCACTGTTCAAACTGCAGTAAAGCGGAAAGAAGCAAAAATATAGTTTTGGAAGGATTACCTCCGGGATTTATATCGTCTTCACAAGGATCGGTGTGAAGGACAGAATGTCGTTCAACGGTCTCTATGTTTCTAAGCTCGTTGTGAAAATTTTTGTTGAAAGATTAAAGGTATAAAAAATAAAGGCAGAAAATATAAAGACGGAAAATATAAAGTAAAAACTTTAAAATAAACGGAGCCTTGCTGGGATTGGATCTCATCAATTGATAACACATGCATTCTTCTAGCCAGTTAAACACAAACCAATCATTCATCTAATATCTTCATATATCACCCACAATAGAGGTTATGTCTAACGCAATGTCGAGAGAACAACCGTATTGTCTCATTGGTGATATCTCACGCAACTCAACAACACAAAGTATTATAAGAACAAATACTCAAGAAAATGTTAAGCCTAAATTTATGTCTAGAGTCTAGAACCTAACAGATAATCATCCTAGATTCAGATCTGAAGTGTATATTTCTATAACGGTTCAAACCAAAGATAAACAGGTAAACAAAGATGACATTAATATCAGCTTCATGATTGATTCATATAAAATGCCATGATCAGAATACATACATACGCTTAACCCTTTTTACATGCATTCAACTAATTTACCAAATGTATGTGAACATAGTTCTTCATCTCTATTATCACGGATCCTCACAATACCATATTGATCCTACTCATGCTATTCATGCTATTAATCAACAAAATAAAATAGAAGATACAAGTGAATATCAACTTACAAGACAATGTCAAAAGTTTTCTCATTGATAGACGAATATCTTAGATCTAAGATTTGAAAAGAGTTTTTGTCAAGATCCACAAATAAGAAATCAAAGACAACATCAATATTAAATCAAAACTAGTTCATAATACATATATTAGATGAAATACATAAGGTATCAAAAGATTACATCCAAATCCAAAAAGAAATTGAAGCTCTTACCTTCTTCCCCTTAGGGTTTGTGTTTCCCTCTCTAAAATATGCTTTGAAATGAAGAGAGATAAAGTTCTCATCCTCAAAATATATGTTATATAAGTTATACAAGTTTTTGTTTCTAAAAAGCAAGTTAAGTCCTTATATAGTAAAAAAAAAGTTATCTTTTTCGCCTACCGAACACCTTCTTCGCACAACGAAGACCACTTTTAGGCACTTGAAGTGCCTCAGGAACAGTTAAACCGCCCTTGGAAAACGTCTAAGTTCACAGTGCAAACTCATTCTTCGCACAGCGAACATCTTCGCTCCAGCTTCCCACAACGAACTTATGGCCCTTTTCCTACTACCATACAAGGTTTCCTCTTCGCTTGGTCCTCGTTGTGAGTTTGCACAACAAACTTTCTCCTTAACCTCACTGTTGGTTCGTACAGTAAACTTGCTAAAACTTCGTCTTTTCTTTGGCTTCCATGTCCAATCCTTTGTGTCTTAATCACTGATATTTTATGCCTATATCCTGCACAATAACACACACATCAAAAAATCCAAAGGTATTTGTAATATGTTAAATAATCACACAAGAACAAGAAATAAATCCATTAAAACATGAGAATTGAGTTGAAAAATGCCAAGAATAATGGTTCAAAATAAGGCATATTTTGCACTTAACAAACTCTCTCCGACTAGATTTTTGCTTGTCCTCAAGCAAAGTATGCCCCTCATGAAAACAAGAGGATTTGATCAAGCATAAGATTCAACCAAGAAAGGATTAACGGTCCAAATTCAAACAAGAGATATTTGCTCAAATAAGAGTATTTGCTCAAACATGAGAGTGTGCACAAGCAATGTTCACCACTTAATAGAATCGAACAATGATAAAGAATTTAGTTCTTAAACAAATATCATGTAATGTTTCAAATAACAACTAAATTCTCATTCTTTAATCACTCTAACACTCCTCTTCAAAATAAGAATGAAGAAATTAACGTGTTTGCAACCACGGGGCAATTTCGCTCGCTTGACAAACAATGCTAATAACAATCCAATTCATACATTCATCTAACAATAAAAAATGAAAACATGGAAGCAAAAAGATCACAAAGGGCTTTTAAGGTTGTAGCTTGGTTAGGTTCACAACAAAGGGACATATCTAAAGGCCAATGAATCGAAATCGCCAATGCAAAAGAAACATTCACTATACAAGTTATTTACACATCCCAAATTCTTTTCACCATTTCCTTTCCTCAATTGTAAACCTTCTCAAACTTCCTTTTGCACAATTATTTTATTCTCTATTTTTCTCTTTCAAACAAACATTCATTTTCTTTTGTTTTTCACATTCATATTCACACTTTTTCAATGCTTTCTTGAAATTTTTCAAATTTTTTAGCAACCTACCATTTTTTTCTTTTTCATTCTCCCTAACTTGAATTCAACCAAATCTCAAGTGAATGCTCCTTGATTTTTATGGCAAGGAAATCAATTTAAAACAATGTTCAAAGGTTCAAGAATTTTTTTTAGAATCTCACAAAATTCAATGATGAACTAAACTTGTAAATTATGTACATAAACCAAGTTCATCACTAACATGAGATCTAAACTATTTAGGCTCAAAGGGGTTAACAAATTCTCACTACTCATGGGTAAGTTACTTTTTGGATACGACTGTGATCAATATAAACAAATGCCTTGACCATCTTCCACAAAATCACAATAATAAAAAGATTAAGCATGAACCAAACGAATTAAACAAAGTTATCAGTCATCCTAGCTTATAGTAAACAATGGAGGTTTCTCACAATTTGTGGCTTTTGGACCTAAGTGAAACAAACATTCCAACAAGTTGCAACATGAAACAAGAATATAAATTTGCACAAAGCACACAATTCTTAAATCATTCTAACATTCTATAAAGCAGTACAATTTACCTTGCTTGCATTCACCACACTCAAAATCCTACCATCACCATCTAAACTTGGGAGAATCTTCATTGGATACTTTTATACAAATAGCAACCAATCTAGAAGAAGTTCTCATCATTCATCCCTAATCAACACTAGAGAAAACGTGAAAGGAAACAAGTATATATACAATATAAACAACTGTACAAAGCTAAAAAATATAGAAACTATTGCAATGCGATTCAATATCTAAACACCAATCCCTGACAACAACGTCATTTTGTTCAAACTGTAGTAAAGCGACAAGAAGCAAAAATATAGTTTTGGAAGGATTCCCTCAGGGATTTATATCGTCTCCACAATGATCGGTGCGAGGGAAAGAACGTTGTTCAACGGTCTCTACGTTTCTAAGCTTGTTGTGAAAATTTCGGTTGAAAAATCAAAGGTACCAAAAATAAAGGAAGAAAATATAAAGATGAAAAATATAAAGTAAAGACTTTAAAATAAACGGAGCCTTGTTGGGATTGGATCTTATCAATTGATAACACATGCATTCTTCTAACCAGTTAAACACAAATTAATTATTCATCTGATATTCTCACGTATCACCCACAACAGAGGTTATGTCTAACGCAACGTTGAGAGAACAACCATATTGTCTCATTGGTGATGTCTCACGCAACTCAACCACACAGAGCATTAAGATCTGATACTCAAGCAAATGTTAAGCCTAAATATATGTCTAGAGTCTAGAACCTAACAGATAATCATCCTAGATCCAAATCTGAAGAGTTATTTCAATAACAGTTTAAACCAAAGATAAACAGGTAAACAAAGATGACATTCATATCAGCTTCATAACTGATTCATATAAAATTCCATGATCAGAATACGTACATACGCTTAACCATTTTTACATGCATTAAACTAATTTTCCAAATTATGTGAACATAGTTCTTCATCTCTATTATCATGCATCCTCACAATACCGTATTGATCCTACTCATACTATTAATCAACACAATAAAATAGAAGATACAAGTGAATATCAACTTACTGATAAGTGCAAATTGTACCTATTTTTGTATATAAGTTTTGTTGCACTTATCCTTACTTTGTGTTAAAATTGGTTGAATAAACCCCATTTTGTGTGTAAATACGTTTACTTTACGTTTTCGGTGTATAGTGCGTTACCGTGTAAATATCATTGAGTTTAATCGATTTTCATTTATTTTTGTAGGTGTTCCAGCAATGGTATTTTTCCATATTCATAAAGAGCATTGAATAAGCTTTCCAACGCTTCAAACCGTGCGTCAATCGGAGTTACGGTTCAAGAGTTATGAAGAAAACAAATTCTGGTTTTCTGTCATGTTCGCTGGGCGAACCCCCGTAGCGAGTACTCGCTAGCTTGTTCGCTAGGCGAACCGGGGCGAACAAAAAGTTCCAGAATCGTGAAAAAACTCAACTTTAAGGCGGTTTACGTTCGCCTAGCGAACGGGGACTCGCTAGGCGAACCTGGAAAGTCAATTTTGCCCATTTAAGCCATTTTTCATCATTTTTTATGTTATGTTTTTGGGGGAACTTTCTTCCAACTTCATCAAACATGTTTTAGGAGTAGATTAGCTTAGAAACAATATTGGATGATGCATCTTGATGATTCGGAGTCGAATTTTCTTCGATCGACTTTGACACGCCGTGAGAAGTTTGTTTTTCTCCTTTCTTCTCTTTGTGTTCTCTTTTGTTGATGTTTGGTATGTAAATCTCTTGATACCTATTGTATTTCATCTAATCTATGTTTATGAATATGTTTTGATTCTCTATTGATTGTTTGTCTTTGATTGATTATTTGTGGGTCGTGACAAAACCTATATCGAATCGTTAATCTTAGATTTTCATCTGTCAATGAGCAAGCTTTTGACAGGGGTTTGTGAATTGATATTCATTGTATCTTTTGTTGTATTGTGTTGATTAAGTAGCATGGGTAGCATGAGTAGGATCGATACGGTATTGCGAGGATGCGTGACAATAGCGATGAAGAACGGCGTTCGTATACAGTTGGTAAATTAGTTGAATGCAGGGTTAATCATATGTTTGTATTCTGATCAGGGCTTTGTATATGAATTACTCATGAGTTTGACATGGATATTATAGTAATATCGGTTTTGTCTGAACTCTAGAGATAGATTTAGACTTAACACTTGCGTGAGTATCAGTTCTTACTTCTCTGTGTTGTAGAGTTGCGTGAGACATCACCAATAAGACAATACCGTTTTTCTCTCGGCGTTACGTTAGACATAACCTCTGTTGTGAGTGATACGTGAGGATATTAGACGAATGAGTGATTTGTGTATGAAATGGTCGGAAGAATGCATGTGTTATTGAGTGATCTCTATTGAGTTTCTTTCCTCCGAAGAATGTGTTATTGTTATTTACTTGCTTTTTGTTCCTTTAATTTTCCGCATTTGCTTTTGGTTCGCTTTAAACCAGAACTTTTGATTCATGAGCTTAGAAATATAGAAACCGTTGAATGGCATTCTTTCCCTCGCACTGATCCCTGTGGAGAACGACAAAACTGGGTTACTTATATATTTTTGCTTGCCGCTATTTCTAGCTTCAACAAATTGGCGCCGTTGCCGGGGATTGGTGTGTCGATATTGAGTTGCATCGCATAATATCTATGTTTTTAAGCTTCGTACATAATTGTCTATATTGTATATTTACTTGTATAATGGTGCATAGTTAGTTGGGGAGAGTTTGTTAGATGTCAAACATGTTATATATTTGTATGCATTACTTGGCATTTTTCATTTCTTTCCATGTGTAATGTATTGATTTTAGTGAGGAATGATGTTGTTGTGTATTCATTGAAATATACTTGTGGTGCTTGTAATTTGTGTGCTAATGTGCAGGAATAGGCATAAAAAGATCAAGATTGTGTTACACAAATGTTGGAGGCAAGTTACCATTAAAGGAAGAAATCAACAACAGCATTTGCTAGGCGAGTGTTGGCGAAGATGCCAGCGAAGGTTCGCCTAGCGAACGTTAGCGAGAGTGCCAGCGAGGGGGTGGCAAAAAGTATGCAAAAACCTTCAGTAGGAAAACTAGGTAAATTCGCTGGGCGAGGAAGCTAGCGAATGCTCGCTGATGTGTTCGCGAGGCGAAGGTGCCAGCGAGGGGGTGGCAGCAACTTTCACTTTTGAAAACACCCAAACTTCGCTGGGCGAGTGGGGTTGGCGAAGGCTCGCGTCGCGAATGATTTGGTTCGCCTAGCGAACAAAGCTTAACAAGTGTACATACTTTTTAATAGTTATTTTCCATAAGTGATTGTATATATGTGTTTTCCATCATGTTTATGTGTGTGTACATATTTTTGTTTTTGGTTTACATTTGCTTAAGTGTTGCAGATTTTATTTGGTATCTACCGATGAACGAAGCAACATGGAGGAGCTTGTACGTAAATAAGGTGTCAAGCTAACGACGTGAAACTAGCGCTTATTGGGAGGCAACCCAATGATTCTTGAGTTTGTACAGTTTTATGTTTAGTAGTATAGTTAATATAAAGTGACAATGGATGGAGTGAATGAGAGAAATAACCAATTTTGAAAAACAAAATTTTCCTGCCCGTGCTTAGCGCGCGCAGAGGGCGCTTAGCGCGCCTTGTTTTGCAAAGAAAAATCTTTCATTTTCCATCCACTTTCACAAATTTTGGTTTTTATGTTTATTTAGTTTTAGTTCAATTTTTTTAGGTTGTTAGAATAATTTATGAGTTTGTTCTCAAGTTTTGTTTTTGATTAGCTTGAGGATGCATTGTGTGATTTTTCAATTTTGATTGTTTCAACAAGAAAATGTTATGGTAGTGTGAAAAGTTTAAAGAAAGTTACATTGCGTTGGTTGGTGTTTATTGCTTTTCTAGAACATAACATGTTTATGAACCTTAGGATTTGTACAAATTACATGTCTTTCATTCTCTTGCAATTTTTGTTCATTTATGAATCACTTTAGTTCATAGCCCCATGTGAGGAAACCTCCATTGTTTACTAAATGCTTGGATGACTGATAAACTTTGTTTAATTCGTTTGATTCATGCTTTATCTTCTGATTATTGTGATTTTGTGGAAGCATTAGAAATGATCAAGCCATTTGTTTATATTGAGCACAACCGTATCCAAAAGTATCTTACCCGTGAGTAGTGAGAATTTGTTAGCCCCTTTGAGACTAAAATAGTTTAGATCTCATTTTTAGTGATGAACTTGGTTTATGTACATAATTTGCAAGTTTGGTTCATCATTGAATTTAGTGAGTTTCTAAAATTTCTTCTTGAACCTTTGAAATTGTATACTTTGATTTCCTTGCTGTAAAAAGCATGGAGCATTCACTTGAGGTTTGGTTGAATTCAAGTTGGGGAGAATGAAAAAGAAGATGGTAAGTTGCTTGAAACTTTTGAAAAATTTCAAACAAGCATGAAAAGAAAAAAAGTGTAAATATGAATGTGAAACATAGAAAAAGGATGCTTGTTTGATGAGAAAAATAGATAGTGAAATAATTGTGCATAAGGAGTTTGAGAAGGATTGTGGTAAAGGAATGAAACTGGTGAATGAAGTTGATATGTGTGAATATTTTGTATAGTGAATGTTTCTTTTTGCATCGGCAATTTCGATTCAATGGCCTGTAGAAATGTCCCTTTATTGTGAACCCGACCAAGCTACAACCCTTAAAGCCCTTAGTGATCTTTTTGCTTCCATATTTTCATTTTTGATTGTTAGATGTTGTATGAATTGAATTGTTATTTGCATTATTTGTCAGATGAGTGAAATTTCCCCACGGTTGCAAACGCGCATTAATATCTTCATTCTTATTTGAAGTGGAGTGTTAGGTGTGATTCATTCTTGAACATGTATTGTTTTTGGATGTTGACATTTGTTGTGTGCTTAGACTTTGTTTCATATTCGTGGTGTCGTTGTAGTTTAGTGGTAAGCATTGCTTTGCATGTACTTTTGATATTTGTACCATACGTTTATTCTCCGTTTGTAAAAACTTGTTGAGCATGATTTCTTGATAATTGCTTTTGTTTCTTTGAGTTGATTAACTTTTGTTTGAGGACAAACAAAATAATAAGTTGGGGAGAGTTTGATAAGTGCAAATTGTACCTATTTTTGTATATAAGTTTTGTTGCACTTATCCTTACTTTGTGTTAAAATTGGTTGAATAAACCCTATTTTGTGTGTAAATACGTTTACTTTATGTTTTCGGTGTATAGTGCGTTACCGTGTAAATATCATTGAGTTTAATCGATTTTCATTTATTTTTGTAGGTGTCCAGCAATGGGATTTTTCCATATTCATAAAGAGCATTGAATAAGCTTTCCAACGCTTCAAACCGCGCGTCAATCGGAGTTACGGTTCAAGAGTTATGAAAAAAACAAATTCTGGTTTTCTGTCATGTTCGCTGGGCGAACCCCCGTAGCGAGTACTCGCTAGTGTCGCTCCCGGGATTTTCATCCTAGTACAAACGCGAAAGTGGCACCAAAACAGAGTCGCCAGCAATGTGTATTTATCCCAAGAGAGGGAAAGGAAACACCGCATAAACCTGAAGGAAGGAAAGAGCATGGTCTTACGACCAAGAAAACTGGGTTCGGGAGTCGGTTACGCACAGGGAAGGTATTAGCACCCCCATGCGTCCATCGTACCTGATGGGATCCACGCTTGTTTGTTTCGATCAAAGGGTGTAAGCAAAGGATACTGGAAAAGGAACTGAAAGAAAGAAAGGAGGAAGAATGGAAAAGGAACGAGAAACAAATGTAGGGAAAATAAAAGAAGTGCTCGGATGGGCCCTACCCCACTGCCTACGTACCTCATCGGGAGCATGAGAATCAGAGCGACGTAGTTCCCCTCACTAGGGATGGATTATTTGTGTTTTTTAGGGAACGGCTAACGTTCTAGCTCAGGTGTTGCAGGCTCGCTGGTCCAAGTGCGTTACCATCTTGCAAGAGAACGAGTAGGAAGCACGTTCGTACGTCGAGAATGAGTGAGGTGAGAAAAGAATTCCCGAAGGAAAGACGTTATTGTTTGTTTTTGTCTTTTAAGAGTTTTTTCATTTGTTTGCATATGATAGTGTATCTGAATCTTAGTCATTTGAATGTGTACATTCTCACATTCCAAGATGGAATGGGTAAGAAAGCACACTAAGAGTGAAGAAGACCCTCACACTTAGTTCCAATTATCAAGGTTCAAACACACTAGCATATTTGTGTTTATTAAGTGTTTTTGTTGATTATGAAATGAAGAAGTGTTTTTTATTATTTGTATCTTCAACAAGTATTGCATTTAAGTCCCTCATACAAGATCAAATGTTTAACACATTGACCCAAGATGGGGCTATATGCTACACATTCTAAGATTACAAGAGAAGACCCCTTATAATCCCTTCTTTATATGAAAGGCCTAAATGCAATAAATGCCTACCTTTATTAAGTGTTTTGGATTTTTCTTTGAGATGAGAAGAGAGACTCAAGAGAGGAGCAAAGGTAAAAATCTATATGAACTAAGACTCAATCCTAATTGAAAATTAAAGGGAGTGGTCCTAATGGTTTGTGAGGTTTCAACCTAAAGTCTAAAGAAAGAATGAATTAAACAATTCACTTCTAAGTTAGAAGATGAATTGTAATTCAAAAAATGGAAAGTGATGAGTTATTAAAAGAAAGCACATAAGTGCTTAACAAAACACAAAATGGAATTGTAAAAGAGATGAAAGGAAAGAGGTTTGAATGTGGATTCCTTATCCACACTCAATTGAAACTTACCGAAGCCCCTACATGGTTAGTAAACATGTATAAGAAGTATAAGGAGTAAAAGAACACTTAATGCACCATAAAGATCAAAAGAATTAGATGAGAAATCAAATCCTAATGTCACAACCAGAATTTACATCACATGGAAAACAAATGATCATTATCATGCAAGTCCAAGTGGATAGGCAACACACATCATCCATGACATTAGAACATGCTACCATAAGAAAAGGGAGAATGAAAGATGAAAAGAAATGGAAGAAACATGCCTAAATGGAACATGTAATCTAAGGATCAGAATTGAAATGAAATACAAAATGATTCACAAACATCTCACAAGTGTTCATGCATAACACATCAAGACATTCAAGAAGCAATAGAAGAAGAAATGAAATGGAAATTCAAAAGAAAACACAAGTACTTCACATTAAGGACATACAAAGTTCAAATGAAAGTGAACATGCAAAGATGACACATAATATGTACCAATGACCTATAATGTCACATGAATGGTTCACCAAATATGCAAATGATCATGCAAGTATGTACAAAAGAAATCATGTAAACATGCTCAAATATTGAGATGATATGACATGTTATTAGGCTTCAAAGGTAATTCCTTAAACAAAAATTAGATGGCCTCATGAAAATTATGAAAACATGGTATTGAAGTTCACAAATCAGAGATGAATCACATATCAAAGTAGCATGCAAGAAACCAAGGCAAAATGATGTCAACCAATGCACTTAGGTCAAGTATACACATCATACAAAGTAGCACAAAAATGAACACCAAACATGCCATAAACTGACTTAAAAAAATCAAATAAAAAATCACTTAACATACCTCAAGATGATAATGACTCAATGCAAAAAGAAGAGCATCAAAACAATTTTTAATGATTGAGAACAAAAATGCACAAATTTATGTATCACATTAAGCATGCATACAAATAAAAATCAAAGAAAATTATGGAACAGGGGCAGAAAGGTCATAAAATCAAGAAATAAAATCATGAAAAATTTTCTAAATGTTTTAATGATGCTCATGAATTTTTGTGGAATTTTATAATGCCATTTGATATTTTTAAAAATTAAAAATCAAACGTGTAAAAAATGGAAAAAAATAAAATGAAATGTAAATGTGAATGGGGGTGCATGCATAGTAATTAATCAGTTCAAATTAATTGGGCTTGAAAACATGGGAGGTGTGGATATCAATCTGACTAGGTCCAATAAGCGCGCATAACACAATAACTACCATGCTCTTCAGTCAACACAAGTCAAAGCAATTACAACCATTGGATGAAGTCAAGTCACACAAGCAGTCAAAGTATATAACATCAACACGCACATGTGAATGAGCACACACACTATCATGTACCATGCCACACAATGCTTAAAATAAAATCAGAAAATCACACGTGACATGCACATGAACTTTAATGTGCTGTCATCACCCAAGCCACACGATCAAGGAAAATGGATGGACGAGATTAAAACGTGCATAAACCCTAGCTCTAACAGTCACCGGCCGGAGGTGACCTCCGGTCACCTTCTCCGGCCAAACCACCACCGTCTGCAACCTTAGTTTCTCCAGAAATCCACAAAAAAATACTAATCGAAAGCTAAGCTCATGTACAATCCATATTCATCATCCAACTCCACAAATACCAAGCAATCACAGAGAAACGAAACCAGCAAATAAGCCCTAGATTTTCAGATCTAAGCACCTAAGGTGCATATCAACTAGCCGGATTTCAACTGCTTCTATTAAGCTCAAATCACCATAAAAACAACTAAATAAACAATTAAACACTAGGGAAAAGTTTTAGAGTTTGGAACCTGAACTTGTAGCTTCTGAAAATTCTTGAGAAAGCCAGAGGAAGACTTGAGATTCTGAACTTACACCTTAGCAAAATAAATGCTACTTGATGTGGAAATCTTGAGCAAAAAGAATTCCAAACCGTGAAGATACTATGCTTGGACAATGGAACTTCTCCTTATTTGTTCTTGGCCAACAATGAAGTGTAGAAGATGATGAAGGTGAAATGTGATAGAGGATAGTGAAATTCGTGCACGGAGAGAGAAGAAAATCCAGAGAATGTTGAGAGAATGAGAGTACTTTGGGAGTGGAAATGAGAGAATGAAGTTGAAATGAGATTTATGAGTGAAATCTTGCTTTATAGTGGTCATTAACCATGGTTTAGTGGGTCAGTTAAGTGAGTTAACATGGTTAAACTGAGTGCACCCTAACTAACTGAGTCAAGTTAGTTAGGGGCAAGTCATTGAGGGTTGTGGTGTGGTGTGGAAATGCCCATGGCAGTTATGGTGGAAGAGAGAAAATGAGAGTGAAGCTTCAGCAAGCAAACTTGTAGTGTAAGCTTGTTCATTCCCTTTTTATGCATGGTACAGCATGTATGCATGCGTGTGTAGTAGCATGTTTGGCTTAAAGAAGAAAGAGATGTGGAAAGGTATGCGTGTGAATGTTACACAATAAAACATCATTTCATTTTCTGATTTTATATGACAGTTTGGAATCAATGCAACAGTGGATGTTTGATGGTAAATATCTCTCATGTTAATGCATGATTT
Source organism: Lathyrus tuberosus (assembly GCA_022829125.1). Classification (NCBI taxonomy): domain Eukaryota; kingdom Viridiplantae; phylum Streptophyta; class Magnoliopsida; order Fabales; family Fabaceae; genus Lathyrus; species Lathyrus tuberosus. Next base: position 10,835,351 of record JALAZF010000186.1, read on the forward strand.
AATGAGGTTTTGGTGTCAAATGAAAGAGGAACTATCGTGGAACAATAGTGATGTTGAAAACAAGTCAAATGGAGGTGTGTAAGATGGTGAAAAATAGCTCCAAACATCAAGACACAAATCTGGCTTCATGAGCGTGTGACTTGAGGCATGGCAAGGCAACATGGCGCCTGGGTTTCAGTCACGATCACCATGACTTTGGACCATCATAACTCCCAATCCAATGATCAGATGAAAAATTTATAAACACCAACTTTGAAGATCTCACATAGAGGAACAACTTTGATGTTGAAAGATTTTCCATTTGAGGTCTCTAACCATGAGTAATTGATCCATACATTTTGCCCACCAACTGTTTGAGAAAATGATGTGCGCGTGACATGAAAATCCTTGGTCATGACCTGGTTTTGCCCAAGTTTCCTCCAACTTTGATCCATCATATCTCCCTCAATTCTTATCCAATGGAGATGTTCTACACATGGATTTGAAGCTTAAAACAAGACCTTTTGTTGTGGCAGAGTGGAATTTTCATTTGGTGCTTCAATTTTAAATGGCCTTGGTTCAAACTCTGATGCAAAAATGGCCAAAACTTGCTATTTTTAGTAACCCTTCTTCATCCAAAAATGGCAACTTTCCACCTCTTGATTTTTTCATGATTCCTTTGGAGTTTCTTGATTAAATTTTGTACATTGGTCACATATAACATGAATTTTATGAATTTGGCCACAAAAAGTCAAGAGTTGACTTTTTCCTCTAATTATTTGACTTGGCCCCAATTTCCCTGATTTTTATCTTTCTTTCAATTGAACCACTTCTAAAACCAATTGAGAGGTGATTTTCCACATACATACACTTAAGAACATATAGAATACCATGACATCAAGTTTTGTCCAAAAAATCAAAGATATCCTGATTTTATTAGAAACCCTAATTTTGACCTCCTCTGGTTAGGAGGGAAATGTGCAGTCTTCAATTTCAAATTCCTCAGAGTATGTTGTGTATCCTTTTAAAGGATGATGGGACGTGCCATTTGAGGATGATTTTGGATCAATGAACTATCTCTTTTGAGGGTTTTCCTTCAGTTTTTTGAACCTCTTGCATGATGAAAGATGTAGGGCTTCAATCTCCTATTGGATCTCACCTTCTTGAGGTTGTGGATGATCAATTGAGATGGTATGAGACATGAGAGACTCTTGGCTTGCCTTGAGGCAACTTGATTGACCTTTTTGTGCTTTGAATGATCCCTTGATTGTCCATCTTTCCCCCGATCACATGCCCTGATGGTAAGAGGGATGCTATGCTCTATTTTTCTATGTTAAACGCAATGCAATGCTAATGATATGATAGATGATAATGCTATGCTAAGATGACAAAAAGGGAGAGCAAATTTTGGGGTATTACAGCTGCCCCTATTCAAACGCTGTAGACCTGAACGCCGGAAAGCGATTGCTTTCAGACTTTCAAGGTATATAGTGATTGAATACCAAATATAACCAAAAAATTTGCTCTGGATGAGGAAAAAGAAAAGGGATATAAACCCAACGAGATTGTTGAATTGAATCTTCAAGTGAAACGTTGTCGAAGAAATCTGTCTTTTGAACGACGCCAGGCGACTACTGGCTTGCCATACTGTTGATGGACTTTAACAATGTCTTTTGTACGATGCCAGACGACCACTGGCTTGCCACACCGCTGGTGGACTTTAGAAATGTCTTTTTGAACGACGCCAGATGACTACTGGCTTGCCACACTGCTGGTGGACTTTAGCTGCTCTGCCATTCTAAACAATGGACTTTTACCAGTTCGTGCTGGATTTTTGCCAATCTGTCGTTGGACTTCAATGATTACCAAACAGGCTTTGGAATCTCAAAATTGCCATCCTCGGATGGACTTTTGCAGCTTTGCCAAACTAATATTGGACTTCGATGCTTACCAAACCGGCTTTGGAAGCTTTGCCAAATGATCATCCCACCTGCTGGAACAACCACCTGCAATATTATCCCACAGGCTGGAATAATATGAACAAACCGTATATAATGATCATCCCACTGGCTGGAACAACCCTCTTCCATACTATTCCACAGGCTGGAATAATATGAACAAACTGTATATAATGATCATCCCACTGGCTGGAACAACCATCTTCTATACTATTCCACAGGCTGGAATAATATGAACAAACTGTATGCCAAAAATAAATTGGACTTTGGATTGTAACTGAGCAATGCTGAGAATTACACCACCTGCTGGGTAATATCATATGCTGACACTTTGCTGAAAAAGAGATTCCGTTGATCCATATAGACCATGCTGGGGAAATTACCGCGACTCAGCTGGAAAGTATAGCGGACAAGATGGAAGTATAGCGGACAAGATTCAATGCTGAACTCTGTGGGGATATCATTACCAAAGATTGCCGGGGATCAGGGATGCTCTGCGGGGGATATCCAAATCTTGGTTGAAAGACAATCCGTTGCAACATACTGAGAAAGAGTCCCTAGAGATTCGTTAGGGAAACCCAAAGCAATTCCTCGGTAACCTGCTGAGGAAGATGACTGTCGAGCTTAGGGTAAATGTCACAATGCCCCATGTTGGGCGACCTTTCCCTTTGACGACTCCGCTGGGGATAATGAGTTTATAACACACTCTGCTGGAGAAAAAACCGCTTTAAAGCGTCTCTTGTTGGGGCTGCCCTTCGAGAGGATTTTACAGAAGACCAAATGTCCTCAAACTCTACTGGGGATTATAGATCGAGAGTATCCTTTGCCGGGGAGATAACATGCCCCATGCCTAGGATGGTCAATAACTCCGCTGGGGGTTATTCTTTGACAAATTTCCCATGCCGAAACCTGCGGGAGACATGATACTACCACTTGCTGGTACATCCTGCCAAGAGTAAACTCCACAAGGGATGTTAGTACTAAAAGTTTCGTCTCTTAAGAGGATTTTATAGAAAACCAAGCGTTTTCAAACTCTTAGACAAACACTCTGCCTTGAACTACCTTTCACATCGTCTGCAAGGTACTGGAGGATTGGCACTTGTTGTCAACCTGGAGTATTCACTGCATTAATAACCGTTATCAACACAGAAGAAATCCATCTTCGAACACCGTTGCCGTCACGAAACTTAGTGGGAACTCTTGAATGGAAGAATCGAATTAATAAGATACAACAGTATCAAGCCATAGCAAATATCTACTCGTGGTTACGATCATGCTGTTTGGATCGATCGTGCTCATTACCCGCAACAGAAAAAGAATATGCACATGCCCCAGGATATTGCGTGGTCTTTTGGGTCCACCATCCAAGGTTGTCCAACAAGCAAAAGTAATTTCAATTGTCTTTGTGCATGTTTTTGCAAGGCCAAGATATTTTCAAAGTAACGTTTTATTATCAAAAATCGGACGTTTTTGCAAACAAAACAGTAAAATGAAAATAAAAGCCCGTGACTGAATATTCAACTTTATTGATGAAATGCCAAAATTGGCGAATTTACAATCAGAAGCAAACCCCTGAAAGAGGCGATTGCCATAAAATTGAGAAAAGAAATCTATCCTAATAATAATGCGGAAATTGGTTTCCAACTGATTTCTGATTCTGTTATAGCCAGTATGTATTCCAACTCTCCTGATTATCTTTGCCTTCAGAAGCTCGTGATTGGACCAATTCCTCCTTTGGAATTTTGCCAGTTTGCTGAAGAGCAGAAAACGTACAGATTAATTCAGACTGCATTCATTCGCTTTAATCCCTCTTTTGTGTGGATCGCCTTTTCAGGTTTTCAATCCACCGGGATACCCTTTTTTGCCTAAGTTGCCCTTTCGGGTTTTCAACTTACCGGATGTACAATTCTTTTCAATTATATCCCTAATTTTTGCCCGAACCTTTGTTCTGTTTTTGGTTCGCCGGGATGCCCTTTTTTGCCTGGATTCTTTTTTTTTTTATCCAGCGGGTCTCTTTATACGAAGTATTTTTTAACTGCATCTGAATTAACAGGGGATGAAAAATCTTCACCATCCATGGTTGTCAGCAACAAGGCTCCACCTGAGAAAACCTTTTTTACCACGAACGGACCTTCATAGTTAGGAGTCCATTTGCCCCTGTGATCTGTACTCGGAGGAAGTATTCTCTTGATTACCACATCCCCGACCTTGTAGACTTGAGGTCGAACCTTTTGATCGAATGCCCTCTTCATTCTGCGCTGGTATAGCTGGCCATGGCATACCGCTGCTAATCGCTTCTCCTCAATAAGGCTCAGCTGATCAAATCTGGCTCGTACCCATTCAGCTTCATCTAGCTTAACATCCATCAATACTTGGAGAGAGTGGATCTCAACTTCTATCGGTAGAACTGCCTCCATACCATATACAAGCGAGTATGGTGTTGCCCCAGTGGACGTGCGGACTGATGTTCGATACCCATGCAAAGCCAGTGGTAACATCTCATGCCAATCTTTGTACGTGACAACCATCTTCTGCACAATCTTCTTGATATTTTTGTTGGCCGCTTTGACCGTGCTGTTCATCTTCGGGCGGTACGGAGAAGAATTGTGGTGCTCGATTTTGAAGTCCCGGCATAGCTCAGCCATCATCTTGTTGTTCAAATTAGAACCATTATCAGTAATGATTCTTTCGGGCACTCCATATCGACAAATGATATCTCGCTTCAAGAAACGAGCCACTACTTGCTTAGTGACATTGGCGTAAGATGCTGCTTCAACCCATTTAGTGAAGTAATCAATGGCGACCAAGATGAAACGATGGCCGTTTGAAGCAGTAGGCTCAATTTTCCCGATCATATCAATGCCCCACATTGCAAATGGCCACGGAGAAGACATGATACTCAACGGATTGGGAGGAACGTGCACTTTGTCTGCATAGATCTGGCATTTGTGACACTTGCGAGCATACTTGCAGCAATCTGACTCCATGGTCATCCAATAATACCCTAATCTCAACAATTTCTTAGCCATCGCATATCCTCCGGCATGGGTACCGAAAGAGCCTTCGTGCACTTCAATCATCAACAGGTCTGCCTCGTGTCTATCCACACATCTGAGCAGAACCGTGTCAAATTTCTTTTTATACAGCACGCCATCTTTGTTCAAGAAGAAACTACCAGCTAGCCTTCTTAATGTCTTCTTGTCATTGGAAGATGCCCCAGGCGGGTATTCTTGATTTTTTAAGAAGCACTTGATGTCATGGTACCAAGGCTTATCGTCAGACACTACATCAACCTCAAACACAAAAGCAGGCCTATCAAGACGAGATACATCAATCCTGGGCACAAAGTTCCAACCATGCACTTTGATCATCGAAGAGATAGTGGCCAAGGCGTCTACAAACTTATTTTCATCTCTAGGAACATGGTACAACTTGACAGTTGTAAAGAAGGTCAGCAATCTCCTTGTATAATCTCTATACGGAATCAGATTCTGCTGATGTGTGTGCCAAGTTCCCTTTACTTGATTGATTACCAGTGCTGAATCACCAAAGATATCGAGGGTCTTGATTCTTAAATCAATAGCTTCCTCGATCCCTAGTATGCAAGCTTCGTATTCTGCTTCATTGTTGGTACACCCGAAAGTTACTCGGGCAGTGAAGGGCATGTGAACACCTTCTGGCGTAATAAGGACTGCACCAACTCCGCACCCATTCATATTAACTGCCCCATCAAACATCAAACTCCATTTGGATTCAGGGTCAGGCCCCTCCTCCAGAAGTGGTTCCTCACAGTCTTTCGCTTTGAGAAACATGATGTCCTCATCAGGGAAATCAAATCTCATGGGCTGGTAATCATCAAGAGGCTGTTGCGCAAGATAATCTGACAGTATACTTCCTTTGATTGCCTTTTGCGAAGTAAATTGAATATCGTACTCTGTCAGTACCATCTGCCACCTTGCAACTCTGCCTGTAAGTGCTGGTTTCTCAAAAATATACTTGACAGGATCCAATTTAGAGATCAACAGGGTTGTATGTGTGAGCATGTATTGTCTCAATCGCTTGGCGGCCCATGCGAGTGCACAACATGTCTTCTCAAGCATTGAATAACGCGATTCACAATCTGTAAATTTCTTGCTCAGGTAGTAGATAACATGTTCTTTCCTACCTGTCTCGTCGTGTTGACCGAGAACACAACCCATGGATCCTTCGAGCACTGTCAAGTACATAATCAGTGGTCTCCCTTGAACTGGAGGTATCAGAATTAGAGGTTCCTGCAAATATCTTTTTATTTTATCGAATGCATTTTGACAATCATCATTCCACCTGACCGTTTGATCTTTTCGTAGCATTTTGAATATTGGTTCGCAAGTGGCAGTTAGGTGCGATATGAACCTTGAAATGTAGTTCAATCTTCCTAGAAAGCCGTGAACTTCTTTCTCAGTTCTCGGTACAGGCATATCTTGTATAGCTTTCACTTTAGCAGGATCAACCTCTATCCCTTTTTCACTGACAATGAAACCAAGCAATTTTCCGGACCGCACGCCGAAAGTACACTTGTTAGGATTCAATCTCAACCTGAATTTCCTCAGCCTCTCAAACAACTTCTTCAAGTTGATCAGATGTTCCTCTTCTGTCCTTGATTTAGCAATCATGTCATCCACATAACACTCGATCTCTTTATGAATTAGATCGTGGAATAACGTCACCATTGCTCTTTGATAAGTTGCCCCTGCGTTCTTCAACCCAAAAGGCATTACTTTGTAACAGAAGGTACCCCACAGGGTAATGAATGTCGTCTTCTCCATGTCTTCAGGCGCCATCTTTATCTGATTGTACCCGGAGAATCCATCCATAAATGAGAACACTGAAAACTGAGCGGTATTATCAACCAGCACATCAATATGAGGGAGTGGAAAATCATCTTTAGGGCTCGCCCTGTTGAGATCTCTGTAATCCACACACATTCTAACTTTGCCATCTTTCTTCGGCACCGGTACTATATTGGCCACCCAGGGAGGATAGTTGGTTACTGCCAAAAAACCTGCATCCAACTGTTTCTGTACTTCTTCCTTGATCTTCAAAGCCATTTCTGGTTTTGTTGCGCAGCTTCTGCTTGACCGGTGGGCAATCCTCTTTCAATGGTAGTCTATGCACAACTATGTCTGTATCTAAACCTAGCATATCTTGGTATGACCAAGCAAAGATGTCAACGTATTCACGTAGCATGACTATCAGCTCTTGCTTTACATCAGCCCGCAGACTCGCACCAATCTTGATCTCTTTCTTGCTTTCCTCTGACCCAATATTGATGATCTCAAGAGCTTCCTGATGAGGCTGAATGGTCTTCTCTTCCTGTTTCAACAACCTAGCCAACTCTTCCGGGAGTTCATAGTCTTCATCACCTTCTTCCTCAGCTTGATAGATCGGATTGTCGAAATCATACGTGGGCATAACATAATCATTTTCAGAGAAATCCACAGAATCCAGTCTGCATGATTGGGTTTATGCTTTATTTTAGATTATTTTTTGCTTGAAAACAAAAGAAAAAAAAGTGCATTATCATTTTTAATTTTCTTTGTGCAAAAATAAAATAAAGAAAGAGTAAAGGAACACAAATTTGTAAACAAAAACGTCCTTTTATTGATATTTGAACATTATATGAGAAAATATGGTGGCCCTACAAATGGATCCTTACACCTTGGGCAGAGTGTGGGATTTCATGCATTATGAAAGACAAGAATTATTACTCTGCATGGTGAACAACATGAACGATTTCTTCGCTAGACCAATTTTGCAACGCCTCGCCTGGAGCCAGTGCATATACCCATCTGTCCAGATAATCTGAGCTTTCAGCGCCATCTTCTATTGCTGAGCAGGACTGATTGGGGTTGATAATTTCTCCACTGTTGAAGTTGATTGGCCCACGGAATCGAGGAACTGGCATCCGGCCCGACTGGTATCCAATGCCAAACTTATCTTCTTTCACAAACACATCTATAGCTTTACCCCAACCCTGGGCATTCCCGCTTTCGACCACTTCTCTGGCTTGCTTGTACGACGCAATTGATGCACTCGGCCCACCTGGCACATTCGACACCACCGCTGCTGAAGTAGATTCTGGTAAGTTATTGATATTCAGGGCTTCAAAAGATTGGCACAATGTTTCATGAATTTCTCCATCCATTTCCACATATTTGAAAGTGGATAGATGACTCACGAATATATCTTCCTCGCCGCAAACAGTAACCACTTGACCCTCGAACACATACTTGAGCTTCTGATGAAGCGTGGAGGTAACTGCGCCTGCTGCGTGAATCCACGGTCGGCCCAACAAACAGCTATAAGCAGGCTGAATGTCCATAACATGAAAGGTCGTCTTGAATATCTGTGGACCAACCTGTATTGGTAGTTCAACCTCCCCAAACACCGATCTTTGGGATCCATCGAAAGCTCTCACAATCAGATCACTGGGTCTCAGAACCAATCCATCTACTTCAATTTTCATCAGGGCCTTTTTGGGTAACACATTCAAGGAAGAACCTGTGTCAACCAGCACATGCGACAAAACTGCTCCTTTGCATTCAAGTGTGACGTGCAGTGCTTTGTTGTGGTTACATCCGTCCGGTGTCAAATCCCTATTCGTAAATCCCAACCCGTGGCTCACATTCACATTAGAAATTACTCCCTCCAACTGATTCACTGTAATCTCTTGGGGAACGTATGCCATATTCAGAACTTTCAATAAAGCAGCCCGGTGTGCATCTGAACTCATTAACAGGGATAATATCAAAATTTCAGAGGGTGTCTGATTAAGTTGGTCAATGATCTTGTAATCACTCTTTTTGATAACCCTCATAAATTCCTCAACATCATTATCAAAATTGACTTTAGGGTCCTCTTCCTGAGCAGGCACCTTATCATCAACAACCTGTTTTCCTTTCGCTCTTGCAGCGGCTTCAGCCTCTTTATCATTCCTTAGAGTCTGGGGAGCAAACAGTCGACCGCTCCTGGTGAAACCACTTGGTCCACTGACATTCTCAATGCTAGTACCAACAGCCTTTGCCTTCTGCCGACTTCCTCCTTGACGAGTATCAATTCCATACTGCCACGGAACTGCCCTATTAGACACATAAGCAGCCGATTCAGGAACTATAATCGTAACTGGTCTCGGCCTCTCGGGCACGATGATAACAACAGGCTCCTCAACAGGCACCTGTATCTCGACTGGATTATAGTAAATGGTAACGGCAGAAACATCCTATTCTTTCTCTACTTTATCAAACTGAAGACTTCCCTCGTCCATAAGATCCTGCAGTCCAGCTCTCAACTTACTGCAGCCATTAACCTGCTTTGAACAATCCTCGCAATCAGAGGCACATCCAGGAAATACCTTTCCTTTTAACAAACGTTCTTTTACAATCAACAACGGAGTCTTCACCAAATTAACATCAGTAATCAAATTCAACTTCTCGCCATCAAAAATAGCATTTGTGCCTGCACCTCCATGATGAGGCATTGGATTGTCACGAACATTCGGTGGCCTAGAGAAGTTAATAGCTTTTGCGTCGATCAAATCTTGAACCTTATGTTGAAAGGCCCAACACTTTTCTATTGAATGACCTGGCGCACCAGAATGAAATTCACATCGAACATTAGCATCGTAACCTTGAGGCAATTTTCCGGAATCCAGCGGCTTCATAGTCCGAAGTTCAACCAACTTCTCTTTGAGCAGTTGTGGTAACAAAGCAGCATATGTCATAGGCAAGGGATCAAACTTACGGTCCCTTTGTCTATTGTTCTGAAATCGGGGTCTACCTTGCTGATCTGGCATTTGCTGTCCAGCTGGAACCGGAATGGTTACCGCATCCACCTGATGATAGGACTGATTCCTTCCTCTGCCCCTCCTCTATACACAGCACTGGACTCCCCTTCTCTTTTCCTTGATCCATTGGCAAAGGGTTTCTTTGAACTTGAAGCAACATCTTGAATCTTACCCAGTTTCAGCAGACTTTCTATTCGTTCCCCAGCAACGACGATGTCGGCAAACCCCGTGGAAGGACATGCAGCAAGTCTATCCAAATACGTCCCTTGAAGTGTGCTCATGAACATATCAGCCATCTCACGATCACCCAAGGGTGGTTGAACTCGAGCAGCCAACTCTCTCCATCTCTGTGCGTACTGCTTAAAGCCCTCCTTGTTATCCTGAGTCATACTCTGCAATTGAGTACGATTAGGTGCCATGTCCAGATTATATTGATATTGCTTCAGAAACGCAGCGCACAAATCTTTCCAACTCCTTATATGAACCCTGTCCAGCTTAATGTACCATTCTAGGGAAGCGCCTGACAGGCTATCTTGGAAAAAATACATCCAGAGCTTTTGATCCTCAGTGTAAGCGGCAATCTTGCGATTGTAAGCTTGCAAATGTGTTTTGGGACAGGTACTGCCATTGTACTTATCCAAAGCAGGAAGCTTGAACTTGGGGGGAATTCGCACACCCTGCACGAGACCCATGTCTTCTACATCAATTCCAAGAGGATTTTGGCTCTCAATAGCCTTGAGTCTTTCATCCAGCCCTTCATACTTCCGGTCGTCATTGTAGAAACCCATGTCATTGTTGACTGCAGTGAACTGGTCCTCCTGACCATCCTCATTGTTATCAAATCCCAGATGTACCCCACCAGCAGGAATTGTGCCAACAGGAGGAGTGTGCACGTTGCGATTTGGGATTTCAGTTTCCAGCCTCTGGATAGTAGTTCTCATAGCTTCTTGTCCAATCCTCATGTTTTCTTGACCGGTCCTCAGCTCTTGCTGACCTTGAGCAATCCCCTGCATGAGGCTCATGAACTGCTCCATCCTTCCCCTTAAATCGGCTAACTCTGTCTGAACTTGCTCCATTACTCTTGCTTGATTGCGTCGGGTAGAATATCGGTGAACTGGGGTATCAGCTATCGTGCCTGAAACCAAATAAAGGTTAGCAGGCGCCTGCAAAAGGAGAAAACCTGCAATGCAAAAAATGATATGCTATGCAAATGCAAATGCACAGTTATGTTTGTCATTTCAAGATACTTTTCATATCCTGATTCCAATCAGAACCACAAATTCCTGACGACCAGAAATCATGATTAGTGAGTTTTTCTCTGAAGAGATATTCATATACATCGATCACAAATATCTGGAGACCAGAAATAGTGACTTTGTTGTGTGCCCGTGTGCAGATAACACATCACATATATCTGAAAACCAGAAATTGTGAACAGAAATAGCTCTTTTCGTACAAATTTCCAGAAGTTTTCCAGTACATTAGTCATAGTTTCAGCAACAAAATAAGAAACAAGCAGTCAAATGGATCCATCAACAATTCTGATGGTAACCATTACAAATTACAAAGAAAAATGACAAAAATCACTAATCCGACAGCTCTACATCCTTCAGCTTCTGGCTGGAGTACTTAATCTCTTCAAACAGGATACGGGTACGCTGATGATGTGGATTCTCAATCAGCTCTTTGATTATGACGTCCCTTTTTTCCAACGCATCCTCTAACGATCCCACGTGCATCAGCAAGGCTTCATCTTCACCAACTCCTTTGCGCCTCTTAATTCCAGCTTGAATTTTAACTAGCTTCAGATCCGCCGTGACATCTTCAAGCTCTTTGTTAGCGATCTTCAGCTTATCTTCAGCGTTCTTTGCCTGTTCTTGGCTTCTGTCAAGGTCTTCTCGATGTTTTCTTCTTGCTTCATGTGCTTTCTTCAGCTCTTCATTTTTATCTTTTAACCGGGTCATCAATTCAGAGTTCTCAATTCTGACTTCATCCCAAGCTTGACGGAGTTTAGCTAACGAATCTTGGCTTCGGGCTAGAGCTTGCTTTGTAGCCTTATGAGCCTGACTAGTATCATCTGCTCCCAAGGTAAGCTTCCGGAAGTATCGAGCTCTATCATCAAAATCTTCTTCTTTGTCTGCCAGGGTTTTTTCTGCTTTCAACGCTCTCTTTTCCAACTCTTTGTTGTCCGCTAGAGCTTTCTGAAGACATCTACTCATCCCAGAGTTCTCTATCTGCAGCTCTCTAACCTTTTTCTTCCATTTCTCGCACTCCTCAATAGCTACCATGGTGGGTTGTTCAGGCTGTACTGAACGTACAAGAGGTCTCCTTGAAAAGGGCAAAAGCAATTCCTTTACTTTCGTCTCAATCCATTTGTCATATTCAGGATAAGACCTACAATCTCCTTACCCAAAAACCGCTTTTCCAATTTTATGCTTATCTTTCCAAGCATTCACTACCTCTACCACCTTCTCATCTTTAGTTCCTGTGAAGAACAAAGATTCTTCCATGTCTTGCTCTGTAGGAGGACCCTTAGAAGCATACCCGAACTGTCGGATGGCCAAAATTGGATTATAATTGATCCCTCCTTTTCTGCCAATCAAAGGTACATTTGGAAAACTTCCGCATCTTGTGATAAGCTCAACTCTCAGCAATCGATGATCGAACCAGACAATATTATCAGCTGTTAAACCTATCATTCGCTCGGACCACTTCGCAACATCTATGGTTTCCACAAAGGCACCTGTTTGAGGCAAATGCTTGAAAAGCCAATGACATAACAGTGGAGTGCAACAACTAACAGGGCCTCCCCTTCTTTTCTCGTTCTTGTAGTGCACGGAATAATAAAAATCCCCCAACAAAGTAGGAACTGGATTTTTAAGAACGAAAACTCTCGTAGCTTGCATATCCACAAAGTCTTGCTGATTGGGAAAAAGAACTAGGCCATATATGCAAAGTGCCAAAATGGAGTTGTAAACCGTCCAGTTTTTAGCATTAGCGGCCTCTTGGGCTTGATCAGAAAGGAATTCCAGATGAAATCCGTCAACTCCGTTTTTGTTACTCACACCACTTTTGATCACTGACTGGTCTATTTGTGTTGCAGCGGCAATTTCTTTTACACTAGGAGAGCTACCAGAAAAAAATGGTATTGTTGACATGATCGGAACCCCCAAAATAAATGAGAATTCTTCTAGCGTCGGCATCAAAATATAATCTGGAAAGAGGAAGCATCTCAGTGAAGGCTCATAGAACTGCAGCAGGGTGTGTAGAGCATCATGTTCATACTTTGTGATAGTACGGACCATCCTAACCAAATTCCCATACTTCTTTTGAAACCTATCAAGAACATCGGGGCCTGCCATGTCTATGACTTTGAGCAATGAATCCAAGGTAGGGTCTGGAAACTTGTAAGAAACATTGTTCTTCTTTCTCTCGTCATTCTCTGTTGAACACATGGATTGGAATCAGAAGTATATTAGGCACCTGAAATTGACAAACATAACCGTTATGATATGATAATGCAATGCAAAGGGCAATGTGATCAGGTAATCAGGTGTCTCTGCTGAACTGTGTGCGGTGTCAGTGTAGCCCTGGGAACAATATGGAACCACAAGTAGGAACTGTCTGAATATAATAGGATAAACCCTTCCTTTGTGTAAAATCAACAGAAAACCGGGTATGTAGGAAGTCATGGTCACCTGCAAACCTGCAAACAACCCCCCTTCTCACATGTGGGTTCTAGGATGTTCAGTATCCCGGGCTCTCAGGTCGAGAAATGATGATACGTTCACCATTTCTGGTTTGGCATCATCATCAATCGAGGAGGCCTCAACTAATTTTCCAAGACGAAAGGTCCTCAGCTTCTGGCACTGAGGTCGAGAAGCAATAGTACATTCATCCCTCGGGGTACAGTACTATCGCCAATCGAGGAGTGTCTCCACTGATTCCCTTTCCAAAAAGGAAACCCTATGGCAAGTTCCCAGCATTGGGTCCTCGGGTCGAGAATGTGCAATGGGTTTTCCACAGAATGTGGTCTGCCACTGTCACATCTCGGGAGGAGTGCCGCAACTGAGTCCTCGGGAATGGTCATTAGAGTCGACAGCTCTCTAGATCGACATCCTGGAATACACAAGACGTGCATGCCATGATGGGTCCCAAGATAGCCTCGTCTAGCTGTGAATTTCGTGAATACCCAACGTACTCCAGACGGCACGTAGGTCCCACTACTCTCCACTCTAATCCTAAGTGTATACTCAAGCCTGTGTAATGGGCTTATCTCTCAGAAATCCCATCCCGCCAAACAGAAAATAGCACAGTCCAGCACAGTATAATATATGAAATGTAAATGCTAACATGCTGTAAATATGGTACAAGTAATAAAATACAGTAAACAGCAAATACAATGCAACATTAAACACCCAATAAAAGAAAATCAAACAAGCGTTAGGATTGACTCGCTTAGGATGGACCAGCAATAGGTCAACCTGTCCCCAGCAGAGTCGCCAGCTGTCGCTCCCGGGATTTTCATCCTAGTACAAACGCGAAAGTGGCACCAAAATAGAGTCGCCAGCAATGTGTATTTATCCCAAGAGAGGGAAAGGAAACACCTCATAAACCTGAAGGAAGGAAAGAGCATGGTCTTACGACCAAGAGAACTGGGTTCGGGAGTCGGTTACGCACAGGGAAGGTATTAGCACCCCCATGCGTCCATCATACCCGATGGGATCCACGCTTGTTTGTTTCGATCAAAGGGTGTAAGCAAAGGATACTGGAAAAGGAACTGAAAGACAGAAAGGAGGAAGAATGGAAAAGGAACGAGAAATAAATGTAGGGAAAATAAAAGAAGTGCTCGGATGGGCCCTACCCCACTGCCTACGTACCTCATCGGGAGCATGAGAATCAGAGAGACGTAGTTCCCCTCACTAGGGATGGATTGTTTGTGTTTTTTAGGGAACGGCTAACGTTCTAGCTCAGGTGTTGCAGGCTCGCTGGTCCGAGTGCGTTACCATCTTGCAAGAGAACGAGTAGGAAGCACGTTCGTACGTCGAGAATGAGTGAGGTGAGAAAAGAATTCCTGAAGGAAAGACGTTATTGTTTGTTTTTGTCTTTTAAGAGTTTTTTCATTTGTTTGCATATGATAGTGTATCTGAATCTTAGTCATTGGAATGTGTACATTCTCACATTCCAAGATGGAATGGGTAAGAAAGCACACTAAGAGTGAAGAAGACCCTCACACTTAGTTCCAATTATCAAGGTTCAAACACACTAGCATATTTGTGTTTATTAAGTGTTTTTGTTGATTATGAAATGAAGAAGTGTTTTTTATTATTTGTATCTTCAACAAGTATTGCATTTAAGTCCCTCATACAAGATCAAATGTTTAACACATTGACCCAAGATGGGGCTATATGCTACACATTCTAAGATTACAAGAGAAGACCCCTTATAATCCCTTCTTTATATGAAAGGCCTAAATGCAATAAATGCCTACCTTTATTAAGTGTTTTGGATTTTTCTTTGAGATGAGAAGAGAGACTCAAGAGAGGAGCAAAGGTAAAAATCTATATGAACTAAGACTCAATCCTAATTGAAAATTAAAGGGAGTGGTCCTAATGGTTTGTGAGGTTTCAACCTAAAGTCTAAAGAAAGAATGAATTAAACAATTCACTTCTAAGTTAGAAGATGAATTGTAATTCAAAAAAGGGAAAGTGATGAGTTATTAAAAGAAAGCACATAAGTGCTTAACAAAACACAAAATGGAATTGTAAAAGAGATGAAAGGAAAGAGGTTTGAATGTGGATTCCTTATCCACACTCAATTGAAACTTACCGAAGCCCCTACATGGTTAGTAAACATGTATAAGAAGTATAAGGAGTAAAAGAACACTTAATGCACCATAAAGATCAAAAGAATTAGATGAGAAATCAAATCCTAATGTCACAACCAGAATGTACATCACATGGAAAACAAATGATCATTATCATGCAAGTCCAAGTGGATAGGCAACACACATCATCCATGACATTAGAACATGCTACCATAAGAAAAGGGAGAATGAAAGATGAAAAGAAATGGAAGAAACATGCCTAAATGGAACATGTAATCTAAGGATCAGAATTGAAATGAAATACAAAATGATTCACAAACATCTCACAAGTGTTCATGCATAGCACATCAAGACATTCAAGAAGCAATAGAAGAAGAAATGAAATGGAAATTCAAAAGAAAACACAAGTACTTCACATTAAGGACATACAAAGTTCAAATGAAAGTGAACATGCAAAGATGACACATAATATGTACCAATGACCTATAATGTCACATGAATGGTTCACCAAATATGCAAATGATCATGCAAGTATGTACAAAAGAAATCATGTAAACATGCTCAAATATTGAGATGATATGACATGTTATTAGGCTTCAAAGGTAATTCCTTAAATAAAAATTAGATGGCCTCATGAAAATTATGAAAACATGGTATTGAAGTTCACAAATCAGAGATGAATCACATATCAAAGTAGCATGCAAGAAACCAAGGCAAAATGATGTCAACCAATGCACTTAGGTCAAGTATACACATCATACAAAGTAGCACAAAAATGAACACCAAACATGCCATAAACTGACTTAAAAAAATCAAATAAAAAATCACTTAACATACCTCAAGATGATAATGACTCAATGCAAAAAGAAGAGCATCAAAACAATTTTTAATGATTGAGAACAAAAATGCACAAATTTATGTATCACATTAAGCATGCATACAAATAAAAATCAAAGAAAATTATGGAACAGCGGAAGAAAGTCATAAAATCAAGAAATAAAATCATGAAAAATTTTCTAAATGTTTTAATGATGCTCCTGAATTTTTGTTGAATTTTATAATGCCATTTGATATTTTTAAAAATTAAAAATCAAACGTGTAAAAAATGGAAAAAAATCAAATGAAATGTAAATGTGAATGGGGGTGCATGCATAGTAATTAATCAGTTCAAATTAATTGGGCTTGAAAACATGGGAGGTGTGGATATCAATCTGACTAGGTCCAATAAGCGCGCATAACACAATAACTACCATGCTCTTCAGTCAACACAAGTCAAAGCAATTACAACCATTGGATGAAGTCAAGTCACACAAGCAGTCAAAGTATATAACATCAACGCGCACATGTGAATGAGCACACACACTATCATGTACCATGCCACACAATGCTTAAAATAAAATCAGAAAATCACACGTGACATGCACATGAACTTTAATGTGCTGTCATCACCCAAGCCACACGATCAAGGAAAATGGATGGACGAGATTAAAACGTGCATAAACCCTAGCTCTAACAGTCACCGGCCGGAGGTGACCTCCGGTCACCTTCTCCGGCCAAACCACCACCGTCTGCAACCTTGATTTCTCCAGAAATCCACAAAAAAAATACTAATCGAAAGCTAAGCTCATGTACAATCCATATTCATCATCCAACTCCACAAATACCAAGCAATCACAGAGAAACGAAACCAACAAATAAGCCCTAGATTTTCAGATCTAAGCACCTAAGGTGCATATCAACTAGCCGGATTTCAACTGCTTCTATTAAGCTCAAATCACCATAAAAACAACTAAATAAACAATTAAACACTAGGGAAAAGTTTTAGAGTTTGGAACCTGAACTTGTAGCTTCTGAAAATTCTTGAGAAAGCCAGAGGAAGACTTGAGATTCTGAACTTACACCTTAGCAAAATAAATGCTACTTGATGTGGAAATCTTGAGCAAAAAGAATTCCAAACCGTGAAGATGCTATGCTTGGACAATGGAACTTATCCTTCTTTGTTCTTGGCCAACAATGAAGTGTAGAAGATGATGAAGGTGAAATGTGATAGAGGATAGTGAAATTCGTGCACGGAGAGAGAAGAAAATCCAGAGAATGTTGAGAGAATGAGAGTACTTTGGGAGTGGAAATGAGAGAATGAAGTTGAAATGAGATTTATGAGTGAAATTTTGCTTTATAGTGGTCATTAACCATGGTTTAGTGGGTCCGTTAAGTGAGTTAACATGGTTAAACTGAGTGCACCCTAACTAACTGAGTCAAGTTAGTTAGGGGCGAGTCATTGAGGGTTGTGGTGTGGTGTGGAAATGCCCATGGCAGTTATGGTGGAAGAGAGAAAATGAGAGTGAAGCTTCAGCAAGCAAACTTGTAGTGTAAGCTTGTTCATTCCCTTTTTATGCATGGTACAACATGTATGCATGCGTGTGTAGTAGCATGTTTGGCTTAAAGAAGAAAGAGATGTGGAAAGGTATGCGTGTGAATGTTACACAATAAAACATCATTTCATTTTATGATTTTATATGACAGTTTAGAATCAATGCAACAGTGGATGTTTGATGGTAAATATCTCTCATGTTAATGCATGATTTAATGAGGTTTTGGTGTCAAATGAAAGAGGAACTATCGTGGAACAATAGTGATGTTGAAAACAAGTCAAATGGAAGTGTGTAAGATAGTGAAAAATAGCTCCAAACATCAAGACACAAATCTGGCTTCATGAGCGTGTGACTTGAGGCATGGCAAGGCAACATGGCGTCTGAGTTTCAGTCACGATCACCATGACTTTGGACCATCATAACTCCCAATCCAATGATCAGATGAAAAATTTATAAACACCAACTTTGAAGATCTCACATAGAGGAACAACTTTGATGTTGAAAGATTTTCCATTTGAGGTCTCTAACCATGAGTAATTGATCCATACATTTTGCCCACCAACTGTTTGAGAAAATGATGTGCGCGTGACATGAAAATCCTTGGTCATGACCTGGTTTTGCCCAAGTTTCCTCCAACTTTGATCCATCATATCTCCCTCAATTCTTATCCAATGGAGATGTTCTACACATGGATTTGAAGCTTAAAGCAAGACCTTTTGTTGTGGCAGAGTGGAATTTTCATTTGGTGCTTCAATTTTAAATGGCCTTGGTTCAAACTCTGATGCAAAAATGGCCAAAACTTGCTATTTTTAGTAACCCTTCTTCATCCAAAAATGGCAACTTTCCACCTCTTGATTTTTTCATGATTCCTTTGGAGTTTCTTGATCAAATTTTGCACATTGGTCACATATAACATGAATTTTATGAATTTGGCCACAAAAAGTCAAGAGTTGACTTTTTCCTCTGATTATTTGACTTGGCCCCAATTTCCCTGATTTTTATCTTTCTTTCAATTGAACCACTTCTAAAACCAATTGAGAGGTGATTTTCCACATACATACACTTAAGAACATATAGAATACCATGACATCAAGTTTTGTCCAAAAAATTAAAGATATCCTGATTTTATTAGAAACCCTAATTTTGACCTCCTCTGGCTAGGAGGGAAAAGTGCAGTCTTCAATTTCAAATTCCTCAGAGTATGTTGTGTATCCTTTTAAAGGATGATGGGATGTGCCATTTGAGGATGATTTTGGATCAATGAGCTATCTCTTTTGGGGGTTTTCCTTCAGTTTTTTGAACCTCTTGCATGATGAAAGATGTAGGGCTTCAATCTCCTATTGGATCTCACCTTCTTGAGGTTGTGGATGATCAATTGAGATGGTATGAACCATGAGAGACTCTTGGCTTGCCTTGAGGCAACTTGATTGACCTTTTTGTGCTTTGAATGATCCCTTGATTGTCCATCTTTCCCCCGATCACATGCCCTGATGGTAAGAGGGATGCTATGCTCTATTTTTCTATGTTAAACGCAATGCAATGCTAATGATATGATAGATGATAATGCTATGCTAAGATGACAAAAAGGGAGAGCAAATTTTGGGGTATTACAGCTAGCTTGTTCGCTAGGCGAACCGGGGCGAACAAAAAGTTCCAGAATCGTGAAAAAACTCAACTTTAAGAAGGTTTACGTTCGCCTAGCGAACGGGGACTCGCTAGGCGAACCTGGAAAGTCAATTTTGCCCATTTAAGCCATTTTTCATCATTTTTTATGTTATGTTTTTGGGGGAAATTTCTTCCAACTTCATCAAACATGTTTTTGGAGTAGATTAGCTTAGAAACAATATTGGATGATGCATCTTGATGATTCGGAGTCGAATTTTCTTCGATCGACTTTGACACGCCGTGAGAAGTTTGTTTTTCTCCTTTCTTCTCTTTGTGTTCTCTTTTGTTGATGTTTGGTATGTAAATCTCTTGATACCTATTGTATTTCATCTAATCTATGTTTATGAATATGTTTTGATTCTCTATTGATTGTTTGTCTTTGATTGATTATTTGTGGGTCGTGACAAAACCTATATCGAATCGTTAATCTTAGATTTTCATCTGTCAATGAGCAAGCTTTTGACAGGGGTTTGTGAATTGATATTCATTGTATCTTTTGTTGTATTGTGTTGATTAAGTAGCATGGGTAGCATGAGTAGGATCGATACGGTATTGCGAGGATGCGTGACAATAACGATGAAGAACGGCGTTCGTATACAGTTGGTAAATTAGTTGAATGCAGGGTTAATCATATGTTTGTATTCTGATCAGGGCTTTGTATATGAATTACTCATGAGTTTGACATGGATGTTATAGTAATATCGGTTTTGTCTGAACTCTAGAGATAGATTTAGACTTAACACTTGTGTGAGTATCAGTTCTTACTTCTCTGTGTTGTTGAGTTGCGTGAGACATCACCAATAAGACAATACCGTTTTTCTCTCGGAGTTGCGTTAGACATAACCTCTGTTGTGAGTGATACGTGAAGATATTAGACGAATGAGTGATTTGTGTATGAAATGGTCGGAAGAATGCATGTGTTATTGAGTGATCTCTATTGAGTTTCTTTCCTCCGAAGAATGTGTTATTGTTATTTACTTGCTTTTTGTTCCTTTAATTTTCCGCATTTGCTTTTGGTTCGCTTTAAACCAGAATTTTTGATTCATGAGCTTAGAAATATAGAAACCGTTGAATGGCATTCTTTCCCTCGCACTGATCCCTGTGGAGAACGACAAAACTGGGTTACTTATATATTTTTGCTTGCCGCTATTTCTAGCTTCAACACTTACAAGACTATGTCAAAAGTTTGTTCATTGATAGAAGAATATCTTAGATATAAGATTTGAAAAGAGTTTTGTCAAGACCCACAAATAAGAAATCAAGGACAACATCAATATTGAATCAAAACTAGTTCACAATACATAGATTAGGTGAAATATATAAGGTATCAAAAGATTACATCCAAACCCAACAAGAAATCAAATATTTTATCTTATTCCCCTTTGGGTTTGTGTTTCTCTCTCTAAAATATGCTTTGAAATGAAGAGAGATAAAGTTATTATTCTTAAAATATATGTTATATAAGTTATACAAGTTTTTGTTTCTAAAAAACAAGAAAAGTACTTATATAGTAAAACAAAAATATGTCTTATTCGCCCAGCGAACACCTTCTTCGCACAACGAATACCACTTTTAAGAACTTGAAGGGCCTTTGGAACAGTTAAACCGCCCCTGGAAAATATCTAAGTTCGCAGTGCGAAATCATTCATCGCACAACGAACATCTTCGCTCCAGCTTCGCACAACAAACTTATGGCCCTTTTCCTACTACCATTCAAGGTTTCCTCTTTGCTTGGTCCTCGCTGTGAGTTCGTACAACAAACTTTCGCCTTGACGTCACTGCTGGTTTGCACAACAAACTTGCTGAAACTTATTCTTTTCTTTGGCTTCCTTGTTCAATCATTTGTGTCTTAATCATTGATGTTTTATACCTATATCCTGAATAATAACACACACATCAAAGAATCCAAAGGTATTTGCAATATGTTAAAGAATCACACAAGAATAAGAAATAAATCCATTAAAACATGAGAATTGAGTTGGAAAATGCCAAGAAATAATGGTTCAAAATAAGACATATTTTGCACTTAACAGTCATCCAATGGATGCCCCTATTTTTGCTACCTCCTCCCCACCAAAAAGAATTCAACATATTCTCAATATCATTACAAACTGCATTTGGAAGAATAAAAATGCTCATAACATAGGACGGTATGGCTTGGAACACCGATTTTATCATAACTTCCTTTCCTACTTTTGATAATGCTCTACCTCTTCAGGATTTAATTTTGTTCCAAATACGATCTTTGATAAAAGAGAGAGTTACCTTTTTACTCCTACCAATCATAGAGGGTAAACCTAGATACTTTCTAGTTCCCAACATATGATGGACTCCCATAATGCTAGCAAGATCCTCCTTGGCTGATTTACTTGTGTTTCGGCTGAAAAATATTTCAGATTTATTCAAATTATTCTCCTGCCCCGAGGCCTCAGCATAAGTATTGAGCAACTTCATATGATGTCTAACTTCAGAGATATTAGCCCTGCAAAACAAAAAACAATCGTCAGTAAAAAGAAGATGGGACACAGTGGGTGCCCATCTACATATTTGGATCCCATGAATGTCGCCTCTAGCCACTGTTCCCTTAATAAGAGCCAAAAGACCCTCTGACACTAAAATAAATACTTAAGGGGACAGTGGGTCCCCTTGCCTCAACCCTCTCCCTGGTTCAATCGGTCCAACTTTATCCGAATTAACAAGAACATTATAATGCACTGAGGAGACACACATCATCATCTAATGAATCCACCTTTCTGCAAACCCCATTCTACAAAGCATACCATCGAGAAAACCCAAATCCACTCTATCATATGCCTTGCTAATATGAACCTTAATAGCCAATTGAGCCTTACTACTTTTAGTCTTTTTCTTAAGAGCATGGATGACCTCTATAGCAATCATTGCATTATATAGGATAGAACGACCCTCCACAAATGCCAATTGTTCCTTCTTCACACATTTATCTAGCATCGCCTTCAATCTATCAGAAAGCGCTTTAAACACAAGTTTATAGATCACATTACATAAGGAAATAGGACGAAAATCCTTCATATCATGAGGGTTGGCATTCTTAGTAATCAAACAAACATTAATATCATTAATCGACAGCGGGAAAAACCCTCTATCCAACCAAAGATTGGTTGCCTCGAAAATATCCTTACCACACAAGTCCCAATTTTTATTTATAGAAAGCATGATTAAAACCGTTTGGACCCGACGATTTATTAGGATTCATATCACCTAAGGCATTATATAACTCCTCCATAAGCAGTGGGGTTGTCAACCTATTATTTTCTTCCTCTGTTATTACTGGCTGGATAAGTGAAAGAACTGTTAGAATTAATTCATGTTAGTTTGTCGAAGTCGAAGGGTTTTATAGGTTGTGGTCGAAATTATATATAGTCAGTCGAATAGTTGTAGTGTTGTGTAGGTCAGCTGTATTCGACAGAGTCGAATATAGCTTATAAAAAGTTAGTCGAATTGTTTTGGGCCTAGGCTTTGATAGCCTATATAAAGGGCATTGTAATTTGTATTTTACACAATAGCTTCATAATAAAATTTTACAAAGTTTCAAAACCCTAATCTCTTTTCTCTCCGTCTTCTTCTTTCTCTCAAATATTCATCTTTCTTGGAACCCAGTTCCAACAATTGGTATCAACGAGCCCGGTTGCGATTCAGAGAGATTCTAATGGCAAACGGAACAACAACGTCCAAACAATTTCGAGCGAATCTACCGGTTTTCAAAGGGGAAAACTACCAACGGTGGGTGGCGCAGATGAGAGTTATCTTCAGATTTCAAGATGTGGTTGAAATCGTGAATGATGGCGTAACGGAATTGGGGGCAAATGCTACTGATGAACAGAAAGCTGCGTACAAGGATCAAAGGAAGAACGATGGCAAAGCGTTGTTCTTGATTCACCAGTGTGTGGATCCGAATGTGTTTGAGAAAATTATTGAAAAAGAATCTGCAAAAGAAGCGTGAGACAAGTTAAAGAACTTGTATGGAGGTGATGAGAAACTGAAGAGGGTGAAGCTGCAAACCTTGAGAAAGCAATACGAGATGATTCAAATGAAGGAAGATGAATCAGTTTCGTAATTCTTTTCAAGATTGGTGATGCTGACGAACCAGATGAAGTCTTGTGGAGAAACAATCACAGATTTGCAGAAGATTGAGAAGGTACTAAGATCTCTGACTGCAAATTTTGATTACATTGTAGTGTCAATTGAAGAGTCCAAGAATCTTGCTGAGATGAAGATTGAAGAGCTACAGGCCTCTTTGGAAGCTCATGAGATGAGATTGAAGCAAAGAGATTCAGAAAGAGAAAAGGTATCGGACCAAGCACTACAAGCGAAATTCACCAAGAAATCTAGAAAGGTGAAGCAGGGAAGGAATCTTGCCAGTGATGAGAAGTCAAGCAAGAGTTCAAAGAATCGTGATGATTCGACAAAGAAAGGTATGGGCAACAAGTATTTTGGGAAGAAAGTTGACATGAAAGACGTGCAGTGTTACAACTGTCAAAGTTTTGGTCATTATGCTCGAGACTTTCGAAAGAAGAAGGAAGCACGAGCAAAAGAAAGTGACAAAGCGCAGTATGCACAGGCAGAGGATAGTGATTCTGAAGGTGTGCTACTAATGGCAGACACTCAGTCGAAGGATGATGACACAAACTTGTGGTATCTTGATTCAGGTTGCAGCAACCACATGACTGGTAACAAGAACTGGTTCACCAAGCTTGATGAATCAGTAAAGAAGGTGATAAAGTTTGCAAATGGTAGACATATCACATCAGGAGGAAAAGGAAACATATATGTAATGAGAAGAGATGGTAGAAAAGCCAGCATTACTGATGTGTTGTATGTGCCTTCTATGACAAGTAACTTGATAAGTATAGGTCAATTACTTGCCAAAGGACATAATATGAAGCTGGAGAAGAACCAAATGAAGATGTATCACACTCATGGTAGGTTGATATTGAAAGCACCATTGGCTGATAACAAGACGTTTAAAGTTCAGATTAACATGATTAATCATGAATGTCTTGCGTCAACTACAAAAGAGGAAAAGAATTGGCTATGGCATCATAGATATGGGCATCTAAACTTCAGGAGTTTGGGTATGCTGAATCAGAAGAAGATGGTGTATGGTTTACCTCAGGTGAAGGAACCAAATCATGTGTGTGAAGAATGTTGCAAAACAAAGCAGGCTAGAAAAGCATTCAAACATGATATGCCAATTAAGTCGAAAGGAAAGTTGGAACTTGTTCATTCTGACGTATGTGGACCTTTTGAAGTTAGGTCGAATGGTGGAAAGCGTTACTTCTTAACTTTCATTGATGAATTCACCAGATATATGTGGATTTATGTTATCGAAAGTAAGAATGAAGTATTCACAAAGTTCAAGAAGTTTAAGTTGCTTGTCGAAAAGCAAAGTGGCTGCAAGCTAAAGAAACTGAGAACTGATGGTGGTGGTGAATACACCTCTCGAGAGTTTGCTAGATTTTGTGAAGAGGAAGGTATAGAGCATGAGGTTATTGCACCCTATACACCTCAACACAATGGAATAGCTGAGAGGAAGAATAGAAGTATACTGAATATGACAAGAAGTATGTTGAAGGCTAAAGAGGTGCCAAAGAGATTTTGGGCTGAAGCAGCTTCGACAGCAGTACACATTCTGAATAGATGTCCAACGAAGAAGTTAGTCGAGAAGACTCCTTATGAAGCTTGGACAAGTGAGAAGCCAAATGTAAGTCATCTTAGAGTTTTTGGATCAATATGTTTTAGGCATGTTCCTGAGCAATTGAGAACAAAACTAGATGATCGAAGTCAAACCATGGTGCTCATAGGTTATTATTTGACTGGTGCATATAGACTATATTCACCAGAAGATGAAAAATTTGTGATCAGTCGAGATGTTCTAGTAGATGAAAATAAAAAATGGGAGTGGAGTCATGGGTCAGTTCGACAGGCTACTGGTCGACAGATGGAAGAGACAGTTCCAACGGTGTTTGAAGAAGACCAACAAACTGAGGCCACGACAAGTCGAAATGAAGAACCTCCTGAGCAGAATGTAAGAAGATCAACTAGAACAAGAGCTGAGTCGACAAGGTTAGCTGGATATGAAAGATTTCCAGATAATGCAATTGATGCAGATGGTGACTTAATAGAAGAAGCAATGATGATGGCTGAAGCAGAACCAATTAATTTGGATGAAGCCATGAATGATTCGAATTGGTGTGAAGCCATGAAGGAAGAACTCAGGGCAATCGACAAGAACAATACCTGGGAAGACTAGTGGCAAGAGGATTTCTGCAGAAACATGGTATTGATTTCGACGAAGTATATGCACCAGTGGCTAGGTTGGAAACAATCAGGATTGTTGTTTCGACAGCAGCATATAGAGGATGGAAGATACATCAGTTGGATGTAAAATCAACATTTTTGAATGGTACTTTGGAGGAAGAAGTTTACGTCAGTCAACCACCAGGATTTGAGATTAAAGGGCATGAGTCGAAGGTGTACAGATTGAGGAAGGCTCTCTATGGATTAAAGCAAGCCCCGAGGGCTTGGAACAAAAGAATAGACAGTTTCCTAATCGAAGCAGGGTTCGCAAAGTGTGTGTCTGAGCATGGAGTTTATGTAAATGATGTCGAAAATGATAGTCGAATCATTTTATGCTTGTATGTTGATGATTTGCTAATTACAGGTGCAAATGAAGCTGAGATAAGAAAAGTCAAGTCGAAGCTAATGCAAGAGTTCGAAATGTCCGACCTAGGGAATTTGTCATATTTCTTAGGGATGGAATTCAAAGACACAGCTGAAGGTGTGTTCCTGCACCAGAAGAAGTATGCTCAAGACATCTTGAAGAGGTTCAAGATGATTGACTGTAAAGCTACAACAACTCCATTGGAAACAGGAGCAAAGTTGAAGAAGGTAACTGATGATGAGTTTGTAAGTTCGACACTGTACAAACAAATTATTGGATCCTTGAGGTATCTTTGCAATACAAGGCCGGACATTTGTCAGAGTGTCGGATTGTTAAGTTGATTTATGGAGAAACCCCAAGAATGTCATCTTATTGCAGTAAAGAGAGTACTGAGATACATTAAGGGTACGCTTGATCATGGTGTGCTGATGCCATGTCGAAAAATGTCGAAAGATGCTGAGGTATATGGTTATACTGATTCAGATTTCAGTGGAGACCAAGATGAGAAGAAAAGTACTGCAGGCTATATTTTCATGATCGAAGGAGCTCCAATATCTTGGAGTTCGAGGAAACAAAGCATTGTGGCTTTATCATCATGTGAAGCTGAGTATGTAGATGCATCGTATGCAGCATGTCAGGCAGCATGTATAGATATGTTGCTCGAAGAACTCAAGATCAAGGAACCTGGGAAGATGAAATTGTTTGTAGACAACAAGTCAGCTATTGATCTTGCCAATCATCCTATGTGTCATGGTCGAAGTAAACACATAGAAAGAAGGTATCATTTTCTCAGGGATCAAGTGAACAGAGGGAAGCTGGATCTTGAATATTGCAAGACTAAAGTTCAACTAGCTGACATACTCACCAAACCTTTGAAGAAAATCAGATTCGACGAGTTAAAGAAGAGCATTGGGATAAGAAGTCTCGAAAACATGAATTAGGTGGTGTGTTAGAAGTAATTCATGTTAGTTTGTCGAAGTCGAAGGGTTTTATAGGTTGTGGTCGAAATTGTATATAGTCAGTCGAATAGTTGTAGTGTTGTGTAGGTCAGCTGTATTCGACAGAGTCGAATATAGCTGATAAAGAGTTAGTCGAGTTGTTTTGGGCCTGGGCTTTGATAGCCTATATAAACGGCATTGTAATTTGTATTTTACACAACAGCTTCATAATAAAATTTTACAAAGTTTCAAAACCCTAATCTCTTTTCTCTCTGTCTTCTTCTTTCTCTCAAATATTCATCTTTCTTGGAACCCAGTTCCAATAAGAACTGCATCATGTTCACTAGATTTTGCAGCGAACAACTCTTTGAAATAACTTCTAGAGATATCACAAATACCAACCTGGTCGTACACCTCTGTTCATTCGTCTTGCGGAAGCATTGTAATTTTTTGGAATGTCTTACAAACTGTGCCTGACAGATGGAAAAACTTGGTATTAAAGTCCCCATCATGCAACCAGTGGATCTTCGCACGTTGTTTCCAATATATATTCTCCTTAGTAAACAACTTATTAAATTCCTTCTGCGCTTTGATAAACTCTGCCATTGATTCCATATCTTGGTTCCGACGACTTCACTCCATCAAATAATTTAACCTCTTAATTCCTCCTTTCTTCTTCCTAAATTGAGTTCTATCCCAATTCTGTAATTCTGCAGCACACGTCGCAATCCGCGACACAACATCTTGGTTATCCCCCTACGACCACCCAGTTTGGACAACATTATGAATTCCATTTTCTTCCAACTAGTGGTTGTCAAATTTGAAAGTATGAAGTCGTTGCTCTTGATGTTGAGTTTCACATTGGAGTAGAATATGATTATAGTCCAAATGCGATGTGATAAGGCCTGTTCGACATATTGTGAATATCACAGAGCAAATCCCACACCTTCTGTCTTCTGTTTCTCTCTGAGAAAACCGTAGTAACAAGTTAAACACCAATCACCCTTAGCAACATCTTATATTGATTAGTTGATAAAGTAACGGTTACACTTTTAAGAGAGACAAATATTTTGAAAATTCACAATTTATTCCTTATTTTTCTCCCTTTAAAATAAAATTCATTTAATTGGGAGTTACACTTTTAAGAGAGAGAAATTTTTGGTAAATTCACAATTTAATGGGGGAGTTTCATCTGAGAGAGAATTTTTCTAAAAAAATGGACTAATTGATTGGAATACAATATTGAAAATGTCATTGTGCATTGGAATACAACAATCATTGTATAAAAATTATATAAAAAAGAGGAATTAGGGTTATTTTAGGGAGATAAAAATTAATTCTACATTGAAGTTATAAAACGACTTATATTTTAACATAATTTTCCCCCAAAACAACTTATAATAAAAAACGGGGGAGTACTTAATTGAATAAAACATTTAAACACTATAATATATATTAAAACTGGCAATCACCAAATTTTGGGTTTTTTGAATATAGATTTGCTAAAACAGTTGACATTAATTATCGAATTAAATAGTCAATGAAAATTTAATAAACATGAAGTGGACGAGGTAGCTCAATTGCTAAAGTGATAGTTAAATTAAAATGGATGTAAGTTAAATCATTGTGCAAACATATTAGTTAACATTAGATTATTGATTAACTCATTTACTTGGTGGAATGAGGTTCACCAAGAGATTCTAGTAGAGTTCAACAAAAACAAGTTAGGCTTATCATATTTTAGAACTAAATAAGTTTGAGGTCAGGTTATTTGCCCCCTCATTTTTGTACCTATTTTTTTCATTTATATCATGGGCTTTTGACATTTGTTTTAAAAAAATATTTCTTTTTTAACAAAAAAAATGGATGTAAGTTGTTGATCCAATGTTCGATCTTGGAGGTAGTATTTATATATTAATTAATGTTTTAATTAAATAATAACTTTTAAACAATAAATATCCAAATGAATAGAATTAAAATATGTGTTTTGAATATATATTTTAAGAAACAATTAATATTTAATAATTAATCTTATAAAATATTTTGTGATTTAATAATTAATCTTATAAAGTATTTTGTAATGCTTTGAAGAAAGGATTATGAGGTGTTCTAATGTAAAATGGATAAATTGTAGCATGTGTCCTCGGTAGTTTAAGCCCCATGAAGAGAATTATCCGATGCACGATCTTGAGTTAGCTGTTACTATGTTTGTACTCAAAGTGTGACGCCATTATTTGTATGGAATTCATTTTGAAATGTTCAGTGATCATAAGAGTCTAAAATATCCCTTTGATCAGAAGGAATTGAATATGCAGAAGAGGAGATGGATGTAATATCATAAAGATCAGGACTTTGAGTTGAAGTACAATCCATGAAAAGAAACTAAAGTATCAGATGCGCTATGTCAAAAAGAGATGCATATAGATGATTTGATATTGTTAGAGAACGAGTTATTGGAATGATTTTAGAATCATGATATTCAACTTGCAGGAACTCGGGATGGTGTCCTAATCGGAAACTTGAGTATTACATGTAATATTAGGGAAATAATTCAGCAAAGTCATTTTCCGAATTTGGAGTTGCAACCTAGTGCATTCATCTTGGTTTTACTCATGCCATGGATGTAGTTCTCCTATTTATTTAGAGAATTTATGTACCGAATGATGTGGACTTATGAAGAACAATCTTAGAGGAAGCACATAAGAATGGGTTCATCATTCATCCTAGTTCTTTAAAGATGTACAAAGATCTGAAGAAGAACTATTGGTGGCCTGGAATGAAGAAAGATGTTGCAGAGTATGTGGCCAGTTGTTTAGTGTACAAGTAGGTAAATATTGAATGCCAAACGTCAAGTGGTATACTGCAACCGTTGGAGATTTTAAAATGGAAATAACAAAGTTTTTTGATGGATTTCATCATAGGATTACCTCGTACACTCGATAATCATGACTCAATCTAGGTGAATGTGGATAGGCTAAGCAAATAAGCCCATTTCTTGGTCTTGAATACCACGTTCAAGGTCAACTATATTGCAATATTGTTTATTGCGAAAACTATGTGGTTTCATGGTGTTCCTTTTAACATCGTATCTGACCGGGATCTAAAATTTACTTTGAGATTTTGGAGAAAATTTCATCATTCTATGGGGATGAATATGAACATGAGCACATCGAATCATCCTCAATCGGATGGTCAAACCAAAAGAACGATTCAAAACCTTGAGGATATGTTGCAGACATGTATTTTAGAAAGCGTCTGAAATTGGAATGATCATTTACCCTTGATTGAATTTTCCTACAATAATATCTACCATGCAAGTATTGGAATGACTCTGTATGAAGCCATGTATGAAAGAAGACGTAGAACACCTCTATGTTGGGTAAAAGTTGGCAATATGGGGATTCTTAGACATGAGATAATCCAAGAAACCATCGAGAAGATAAGAATGATTAGAGATAAGATGAAGAAAGCCCAAGACCTCCAAAAGAGATATTCAGATGAATGGAGAAAGTCGTTGGAATTCGAAGAAGGAGATCAGATCATGTTTTCTCAAAGGTCACCTTGAAGTTAAGACTAAAAGGACTATTTAAGACAAAAAAGTTAAGCCCGAGGTACATTGGACCGTATCAAATAAGATGGGTGGGTGAAGTGGCTTACTAGTTAGCGTTATTGCCTTCAGTATTTGGGCTTTATGATGTATTCAACGTGTCTCAGTTTTGGAAATTTGTTTCGAATTTGTTTGAATCTATCCTTCTGAATACAGTTGAAGTAGGAGTCAATCTCTCCTTTCATTCTCAACCGAGCCTTGTTATGGATTACGTAGTTAAGGCATTGTAGAAGAAGGAAATCCCTCTCGTGAAAGTCATATGGGAGTAGTCACATTCAGACGAAGCCACATGGGAGTTGGTGTCAGAGATGCAAGATTCGTATCCTCATATATTTAGGTAAATTCGTAAATTCGAGGATGCATTTTAAAATAATGGGAATGATGTAATATTTAATTCTCTTGTGTTAGTTATCATCCTCTTGACATTGAATTAGCATGTCTAATGAAAGATTAGAAGTTAATTAGAATTCTAGTGGCATTCATTAGTATATAGGAATAAGGAACAAGGGTATTATGGACTTTAAGCATTCCCATTATAAAGGTCAAAATGTGAGAATAACTTCATTTTTCAATTTCTTCATCTCTCTAGAAATCATATTTGGGAGAGAGAATTGAGAGAGAGAGAGAGAGAGAGAAAGCTAGGTGCAGGAAAAAAAATAAGAGAAAGAGGAGATTCAAGGATCAAGTTTCATCAACCTTTGCATGTGTGTTATTTGAAGACTATCTTGGAGAAGATGCTTTAAGATTCAAGCTCAAAGCCTTAGATCATCACCGTTGTCTACATTCTCCTTGAAAATTTGAAGTTTTTGTGCAAAAGGTGGGTTTCTAGTTAGTCTTTAGCCTAAATTCATGTTAGGATTCTTGTAGGATACTTGAAATCTTGCTAAGAATAGATAATACATCACATGTGTGTGTTGTGAATGCATGATGATATTTTGTATGATTATAGGTTGATACCTTGCATGAGTTGTTTTTGGTGTGATTTGATCCTCTTAACATGTTATATGATGTTAGGAATAGTTACACTACCTAGAACTTTCATAATTTGAACTTGTGTGTTATGCCATGAGTGATGGACTTGTATTGGTGTTATAATACCATGATGTTGTGTTATATTCATACATGTGTGCATTAAATTAGCATATGTTTTCTCTATTAGGAATAATATGGAAGTCAACCATCGATTGGCGTCAAACTTAAAGAGGAATGTCTCTTCTTTTAGTCAATTAGCATAGATTGATGATGGAATCCTAATTGATACTTTTGTATGTGCTTACCTAAAGGATATTAACTTTTAAGTGAGGACACCTTAAGATCAAGTTAGCATCCGGCGATGAGAAATTTCAGAAGTGTAATAACACTTCGATTCTCAATATATGTCGATATCGAGGGATTCCAAAAGAAGAATCGTTTATGGAAGGTAAGACCCAAGAAAATTATCCAAGTGATGGGATTTTGAAAGGGGAATATGTTATGTGAGTATGCTGAGTATCAGAATGTCTAGTACCCATCGAGGGTAGGATATGATTAGGTATGTAAGTTCCTGAGTGGGAATTTCCAGTACTCTGGTTAGGTAGTTCGCACTATAAAACCCTCCCAAATGGACAAGGTCTCGTGTTTTGGCTTTGTTTGAATTAGACTAACCTTTCCATAATCTATCCATTTGACCGAGTAGCTAGGAGCTGATGTTCATGTATTGTGGGAGAAATAAGAGCTATGTTCTCTTATTCGTTTTTCTATTACGGGTTTGGTAATAAGTGATCGTGTAATCACACATTGTGAGAACCTAAAGGTTTTGATCTCTTAGTTTGTACGCCTAATAAGTGAGTATAATATTAGGTTAACCGAATAGTAATAGGCCCATTTTGTTGAGTGGACACATAAGATATGGAAAATCCACTGAGATAAGTTGTTTCTCACCCCATTTTCAAATATTTTAGGTAGTTTGAGGTAGGATAAAGGTAGGGGCTAGATGACCTGAAGACCTAGTGATGATAATGCTTAATTTGTTTATGTTGTGTGCGTTTCTCTATAGTTTTCTATGGACATATTTTGAGAAACATGTACCGAATTTAATGTAAAATTTTTGTTGTGCGTGTACCAATATGTCATATAGACACTTATTTATGTTTTCTTAATACCAAATATAACATTTAATGTAATAGGATTCTAGACAGTATTATGTAAGGATCTTACACTTTACCTGGTCTAGTTATGGTTCATTTAACTCTGAGTAAGACTTTAGAACTATGCTAGGTGTCGAGTGATTAGTTTAATACTAATTAATAGCTATTCTATAGCATCATAGGAAATATTAAACTTACGAAGAGAATATGATAGGATATTGTATCTCCTAGTTTTTTCTAGCCTTCCTAAGTCCCAAAACTACCCTAGACGACATCTGAGGTGAATAAATATGTGAAGTGTATTGTATCTTATCATTGGCTAGTTATGATATATCTAACCCTGAGTAAGATCTACTACAACAAATAACGCTTTTTATGTTGAAACTTTCACCACGAACAATATAAAATTGAGGGTGTATGTAATTGGAGCGCCTAGTTTTATTTTATAAAAATTAATCAGTTACCTCAGTTTTATGAAAAAACGACATAAATATATGCTCGTGGATTGAGATTCGATTCCCAACTCCTGTAGTTTTATGTTTTATACGGAACCAAAAAGGCGCCTTTAATTTTTATAGATTTTACGTCAGATATGTTACCTCAGTTTTCATTAAAACTGAGATACATGCTCACTAATTTTTTTTTATTCTTTTTGGAACCAAAAAGACACCTTTATTTTTTAAATATTTTTTATTCTTTTTTGAACCAAAAAGGCGCCTTTATTTTTTAAAGATATTTTTATTCTTTTTGAAACCAAAAAGGCGCATTTCCTTTTATTTACTCAGTGTCTATCTCATTCACTTAGCGAAAGAACACTTCTTCTCGAGCCAACAAAAGAACACTTATTCTCCAAGGAGCTCTGGCGAACGAAAAAACTATCTCACCATTATTCTCCTGTATGTTATTATTGTTGTTGTTGCTTTGGTCCATTACTGTTGTTCTTGTTATTCTCCATTATTGTTTTTCTTTTTATTCTCTTTATATTTTTTATTCACTCATTGTCTACCTCATTCACTTCGTAAGCCCTAGAGAAAGAACACTTATTCTTCAACAAATTAAAGAACACTTATTCTCCAAGGAGCCATAGCGAACTAAAAAAATATCTCACCATTATTCTCCGATATGTTATTATTGTTGTTGTTGTTGCTTTGGTCCATTACAGTTGTTCTTGTTATTCTCCATTACTATTGTTGTTGAGAAGCATTATTTTTATTGGTTGTGTACTATTTTTATTTTTATTATCATTCTTTCATTGATCAAAAGGAAGAGTATTAGATTACATAATTTTTTCCATATCATAACAATATCCTCTAGCACTACAGGAATCTTCCCAATCTATGACTCGCTCCTCACTACCCTCTTCTTCCTCTTTTTGGCCTTCCTCACATTCAGTGCATCCCTGATAATAGTTGATCCAGATGGTTGGATCTCCACAGTTGACTGCTAATGGTGTTGTACAATGATGATGGTTTTGTTCTCAACTGTGACTTCTATTGAGATGATGCTCTCAGCCTTCTCAGATGGACAACTCATGTTACTAGGAAGTTAATAATAGTAGGTTGAAGATAAGAAAATTCAGGATATGAAAGTGTGCATTTATAGAAGAGGTTGAGTGACTCAAGCGCTGCTCATAGAAGATGAAATATTTGATGATTTAATGCTTGCAATGATTAGTTCTGATGGTTGATATTCTTGACGTGCGACCGTCTTGAGAAATGGAGAAAATTTTCAATTATTATAGTCGTTTCTCTCTTTTGGGAAGAGCAAAGGTTGTTCTTGTTTTGTTTATCAGAATTCAATTTTTCCCACATGTTTTTCATTTGCAAAGAGAGTAGTGCATCGGATCTTTGCAAGTGGTTATCACGCATGCCTAAATTTTTTATGTCACTAATCCTTTTAACAGTAGATGTTCAATTGTTTTTCAAAGGTAAACATCTTCCCGATAGTACTGATGAAAGTCAATATTTTAACTATGAGACACCTTATTTAGCAATACATGTACGTCAAGCATCTGACGAAAATGATTCGATGATGTGTGTGCTATTCGTCGTGATCATTAAGAGGGGATGTGAGAAAACTATTAAATAAATGTTTTATATCCCTTTGAAATTTATAATTAATCATTTTTCTCATTTTTAATCATTTAACTATATTTTAAAGTTATTGTTGATTGACCTAATTAGTTTCAAATATTTTAGTTTTGATGTAAAATAATAAAGTGTGTGTCATTTTGAGTTTACATTTGGTTTAATTAATGAATATTTATGGTACAGTGTTTCAGATTGATAAATTGGCAAAATGTACAATGTTTCTATTTCAGAAATCTGCAAAATATGGTTCTATATTCTAGAATATGGTTCTTTAAATGGTTCTATAATACAAGTGCAAACGACAATACAAAAAACTCATCCCCACGGAGTTTACATAAAACCGAGGTAATAACATTGGGATATTACCTCGGTTCTACAAAACATCGAGTTTTAATATTTTGCGTGTCATTTAATTATGAAAATAATAAAAATGCTGATGTAAGGGATTGAACCCACGACCTTTTAATTTCTTATCTCGATTTTAGAATTATCGGAGTTAAATGTGTTATTTGTAGTAATGGGCATAGTATAATGCTAGGCGTCACGTTCTTAGGAAAATATCAAATAGTGGCTATTTGATAGCATTAGAGGACTTATAGTCCAAAGAGATAAATAGACGATATAGATAGCTTATGACGTTCATATGTAGGGTGTCTACATAAGATCCTTAGGAGACAGCTTTTTAGCATGTTAGAATTCTGTGATACGTAGTCCTATCTTTCCCTTGTGGAAATTACTAGATGAGAAAATTAAGGAGAAAGGTGCAAGATATAGGAAAGTACCAGAGAGATCCTCACTTGCTTTTTGTTTGACTCCATGACATCAATATTTTAAAACCCGGACCTATCTCGATTTGGTCACTAGTTTATTTGTTAGACGAATGAGTCACTAGTCGGATAGCATAATTTATAATTCAATTTATACAAATTAAAAAAAAATAGTCATGAAGTAAGATTCTTGACATAAATTTCATAATTATAAAAACTATAAAAAAAAATATTCTATGAATTTATTCATGCAAATAAGTTGAATAACAATTTTAAATAAAATTTTAACTGCCATACATAAAAATTTGTTGAAGCTCATAAATTAACAAAAATTAGAAAAGTAAGTGTATGATATAATTATACCATAAACTAATAATATACAGAAACAAATATTATACTCTATATAAATAATTAAAAATAAAAAATAAAGTTGAAAAATAAAAATATATAGATAAAAAAAGTTAGTAAAAATAATGTAACTTTTACTTAAAAACAATAATATGAAAACTTAATTCAATTATAAAATAAATAAAAAAATAATTAATGGTAATAGCCTAAAATAACATTCATTTTTCAATAAACTTTATTTTTTCTTAAACTTTTATTCCGCTTATGAGGTAAGAGTCTCACTTTCTGTAAAACATTGATTCTTATTCTTAAATTTTGTATATGTGACAACTCTAATTTATCACAATCATAATAATGTTATCATTCTTATTTGTTTTATTTTTATTCTTATCTATTTAAAATAATATTCAATATCAATTAAATCCAACAAAATTTATGTTGAATTAAACAGTACCATTTTTTTTAAGCAAGGATTGAAAAAAGGGCAATTAATGGTCTTCTCATGAAAATACGAGATGAAAATTAAAATAAAAAATAATTGAAAAAATATTTTAAACAATATAATTTAGAATTGACAATGACTAAAATTTTGGTTTTGAATATATACTAGCTGAAATAATCAATGACAATTTAAATAGAAAAATCCTAATAAATGAAATTATAAAATATTATAAAATTGGAACGATACAGAAAAGATTAGCATGGCTCTGACACGCACAAATCGAGAAAAATATGTCAACCTATGATATTCTTTAAAAAAAATCAAAATTTTGAAAAAAGATAATTCAACAACAAATTGAGTAATATATTTTAAACAAAATATATAAATATGTACATTGATTAAAAGAAATGAATCCTCATTTTTTTTAAAATATCAATTAATTGTTTTTAAGAGATATGGTTAAAAAAGATAACCAAAATTAAAATACAATACAATACAATACAACTTCTGTTTTTTATTATAAGTCGTTTTAGAAAAAAAAGTACTACAATATAAGTCGTTTTATAATACCAATAAATTATTAATGTTATTTTTTCTATTATACCCTTAAATATTTATTATTCTCTCTCCTTTCAATTATGTAAATTTATCTTTTCAATATTATTAATAAAGAATAATTTTGTAAAACCATTTATAATTTCTCTTTTTCTTACTATATTTATTATATTTTTTAATATATGTGAAAAGTAAAAAACGACTTATATGATAAAAAATGGAGGGAGTACTAAATTAATGATGGGTAAGGTTCAATCCATGTCGCAAACAATTATTTATATTTATGTATTATTTTCAACAACTTATTTATAATTTAAGACATTAAATTTTTTTTTAAAATGTAAATTAATTAATATATTTTAAACAATAAATATTCAAATGAACATGACTAAAATATGTTCTTTATATATTTATATAGTTGACCTCTAATATATATTTATATAGTTAATGTTAATATAATCCAACACAATTAATTAAAATATGTATTTAAACCAAACATAAGAACCAGAAGGTCGGTTGGATACATCAATTCGTAAGTGTTCTTTTAGTAAAATGGGTGTAATTAATTGGTCAAATTCGATCTCTGCTAACATTTATTTATGTTATTTTAACCCCAAAATCAATTTGGATTTATTCAATGTGTTATTTCTCATGATTTGTGCAATCTATTCTAATGTTTATTTAAAAATCAACAATTTCGGCCGGAAAAAAACATGGAAACCACAAGGTTAACAAACCTGAATACAAATATGTTATTTTTTTTGCCGGTACAATTATGTTGTAATAACTAACAATATATAAAAGTTGTCAACAACATTTTAAAAAAACATGGGAACCACAAAATTAATAAACCTAAATACAAGTATGCTACTTTTTTTTATCGGTACAATTATGTTACATTAACTTAAAAAAAAAAAAACATTTGTCTTGAATTTACTAGTTGAGTGTCAATCCCCAAGATCAACTTAGACATCTTAAGATTGAATTAACAATTTATTTATCAATGACTTGTGGAATTCAATATATATAGCTCCATTGTGGCATGTACTTTGGAAAGAGGAATGGTGGGGCCAGCGGTGGTTTTGTGGATAAATGTTTTATTGATGGGAATATTGACGGTGACATAAGAATGGGAGTAGGAGGAAAAGGCTTTTGAAAAGTCTTAAACTTAAGCATTTTTATGAGTCAGGTGGAACCTCTTTTGGAAAGAGAAAGAGGAAAAAAAGTAAAAAGGCTTCTAAACTTAAGGGGTTCGGTTACAGCGCGGGAGTTGGGGGAAGTTTGGGGGAGTCTATTTCTTTGGTTCCAGTGACGGAAATAGTGGCGGGTGGGTGTTTTCATGGAGAGGAGTCGGCCTTTTCGAGCATAGAGAGGTGCAATCAGAGGACGTTAGTTAATTTAGAAACTAACATTGGAGGTAAATTATGGAGAGCTATGTCTAATTTAGGAGTTTCAAGGGGTGATCCTAGTAAGGATTATCATAATATTTTGGGCGATATGGAGCGTGGCGATAAAGAGAAATTGGTAGGAGGGAAGGCGAATTGAATTTGTTTTAATGATAGTGGGTTCTTTGAACATAAGAGGGGGTGGTAGTAGAATCAAAAGAAGAAGAGTTTTTCAAATTATTTCAAAAGGAAATGTGGATGTCTTTTTAATTCAAGAGACTAAATTGAAACTTATGACGGATGGAGTGGCGAAGAGTTTTTGAGGGAGGGAAGTAGTTGATTTTTCTTTTGTTAATTCGGAAGGCTTGTCAGGCGGTTTGATTATTCTTTGGAAAGTCGGGTTTTTGGAGGTTTTGTGTAACTTTAAAGGGATGGGTTATTTGGGCATAAAGGCTTGTTGGAAAAATAAAGTGTATTATATTGTGAATATTTATTCTCCCTGCTCGATCGGTTTAAAAAGAATTTTTTGGAAGAAATTGTTGGATCTCATGCGGAGTAACACGGATGGTGAATGGTTGCTAGGAGGGGATTTCAATGCGGTGAAAAATTCTCATGAACGTAGAGGAAGAACCGCTTTTGGATCTGGTTCGGAAAGTAGAGAGTTTGAGGATTTCATTTTTGCGTCCAATTTGGTCGATCTCACTTGTAAGGGGAAGAAATATTCGTGGTATGGAGGAGAAGGTAAGGCTAAAAGCAGGATCGATCGTTTCTTAGTGGCGGAGAGCATTATTGACGAGTGGAATTTAGTAGGTCAGTTGATCGGTCCTAGAGATATTTTGGATCATTGTCCGGTTTGGTTGATGTCGGATAATGCGGATTGGGGTCCGAAACCTTTTAGGGTTAACAATGAGTGGTTCTCTAATAAAGATTTTGTTCCTTTTGTTGAAAAAGAATGGTGTAAGATAGAGGTGGAGGGAAGGAGAGATTTCGTTCTTAAGGAAAAATTCCATATTTTTAAAGAGAGGCTTAAATGGTGGAATCGCAACATTTTTAGGAAAATTGATTTAGAAATGGAGGAGGGGGTTAAAGAGTTGAATGAGGGTGATGATGAGGACGGTGTGGGGGGTGCCATTGGGGAGGAGGAGATCTTGCGGAAAAAGAAGACGGCTAGTAGTAAGTTTTGGCTTCATCTAAAGATTATGGAGAATATGCTTATCCAAAAGTCGAGATTAAAGTGGTTGAATGACGAGGATTCCAATAGTAGAATTTTTCATAGGGTCTTGAAGGAGAGAAGAAGAAATAGTTTTATTAGGCCGTTAGAGGGTGAGGATGGTTTGGTTGATAAAGTGGGTGAGGTCAAGGAGTTGGTTCGGCGTCATTTTGCTTCTAAATTTGAGGAACCGGATAAGAGGAGGCCTACTTTGGAAGGTATTTCTTTTAAAAGTTTGAGTGAGGTGGATAGATCGTTTCTTGAAGCGCCGTTCTCGGAGGAGGAGGTTAAGGAAGCGGTGTGGAGTTGCGGCGGGGACAAAAGTCCGGGTCCGGATGGTTACTCCTTTGCTTTTATTAAGAATTGTTGGAATTTTATGAAAGAAGATTTCTTTAGTTGCTTTAATTATTTCCATGCGGATGCCATCTTATCTAAAGCTATTGTGTCTTCCTTTTTTACTTTGGTCCCGAAATCTCCTAATCCATTGGATTTGGATGGTTATAGGTCTATTTGTTTGGTGGGGTGTATCTATAAGGCGTTATCCAAGCTTTTGTCGGCTAGGTTAAAGGTGGTGTTAAATTCGGTTATTTCGAATTGTCAAAGTGCGTTTGTTCCGGGTAGGCAATTGCTTGATGGTGTGTTGGTGGCTAACGAATTGGTGAATTTTGCTAAAAAGGAGGGAAGAGGGTGCTTGTTGTTCAAAGTTGATTTCGAAAAGGCCTATGATAAGGTTAGTTGGAATTTTCTTAAATTCATGTTAAGAAAGATGGGTTTTGGGGAATTATGGATGGGTTGGATGGAGGCTCTAATTTTTACAAGTAAGATGTCGGTGTTAATCAATGGTAGTCCTACGAAAGAATTCGTGGTTGAAAGAGGTTTGCGTCAAGGGGATCCTCTCTCCCCTTTTTTGTTTGTGATTGTGGCAGAGGGTTTGAGGAGAATGGTGAGCAAGGCG
Source organism: Lathyrus tuberosus (assembly GCA_022829125.1). NCBI lineage: Eukaryota > Viridiplantae > Streptophyta > Magnoliopsida > Fabales > Fabaceae > Lathyrus > Lathyrus tuberosus. Next base: position 10,876,100 of record JALAZF010000186.1, read on the forward strand.
GTGGAGAATGGTAATTTTATGGGTTTCAATTTTAATGTTAGTTGTTTTGTTGATATCCTTCAATTTGCGGACGATACTTTATTGGTTGGTGATGGGAGTTGGAATCATATTTGGGCTATCAAAACGGTTTTGAGGGGCTTCGAGTTAGTGTCCGATTTGGGTATTAATTTTCATAAAAGCAAAATCATTGGTATTAATATTAGTCCTCGTTTCTTGGAAGTGACCTCTTCGTTTCTTTCTTGTAGAAGGGAGGATAACAAGTTTGTTTTTCTTGGTATTCCGATTGGTTGGGAGTCTAGTCGGGTAGCATTATGGACGGAATTGATTTTGAAATTGAGAAGGAGGCTTTTTGGGTGGAAGAATAGGCTCCTTAGTTTGAGACGAAGGTTAACTTTGTTAAAGTCGGTTCTTTCTAGTCTCTCGATTTTTAATCTTTCATTTTATAAAGCTCCGGTGAAGGTTGTTAAAATTATCTCGAGGCTTCAAATTCGTTTCCTTTGGGGAGGTTCGGAGGAGAAGAGGAAAATTCATTGGGTTAGTTGGAAGGAGATGTGTCTCCTTGTGAAAAAGGAGGTCTCGGGCTTATGAGGGTTGATGATCTTAATGTGGCGCTATTAAATAAGTGGAGGTGGAGAATTCTTGATGAATCAGAAGCTCTTTGGTATAAAGTCCTTAAGGCTCGTTACGGCGACATTAACTTGAAGGTGGTTGGCTCCGGTATTTCTAAGCCTAAGGGAACGAAAGAGTCTTTTTGGTGGAGAGATATCCTTAGGTTGGATAATGGAATTCTGGATAATCTTTTTGTTTCTAATTGTTATTTTACTATCGGTAACGGTTTCTCTACGTCCTTTTGGCATTCCTGTCGCGGTGAAAATTGGATACCATAGTTATTTGTTAACTAGGATCGCATTTTTAATGTCACCACTGGTCTTTGATTTTATCCAAGGGGAGGGAGAAAAAACCGAATTCCCACAATGCAATGCAAATGCACTAAGATTCTAAGTTCGGGGGTTGGTTATACCTAGAGAAGGTGTTAGCATCCTAGATATCTGTAGTACTCTACAAGAACCTCTTGATTTATTTTATGTTATCTGTTATCTGATTTGCTAAGGGTTTAAGGGTAGGTGATTTATTATTTTTATTCCTAAGTGTGCTCGACAAGATATCGCATCTTGTGCCTACATATCCTGTCAGGAGGGAATCAGAGCACATGTAGTTCCTTATTAAGGATACTAAAATGTTTTAAAGGTTTAGGAGAGAAGATGAGTCATCATCTTAAGAAAACCACCACAGTTTTTGAAAATGTTTGTATTTATGGGGTATGGGATTGTATGTCCCTTCTTTGAGATGATTAACATCTAATTCTCTTGTGTGGAGAATTAGGTAGGCTAAAGTTTGATTAAAAAATCAAAATTATGGGGGGACTAACCTAGGAAATCTATCCTAAGTTGTCTAATAGTCTTAACTTAAGGGTGTCGATTATGAATGCAAATGATGTGCACCATGCACAATAACATGGTTATCATGCATGGGATTTTCCCTTGGATATTAATGCGATTAAATTATTGTTATTTAGGCGAGGGTGCTAGCAAAGTGATGCTAGACTTGTGTCTTGTGATCGATAGATCGAATGCGATGCCCTAAGGCGATCGACTTACATGGGTAGAAAATGGGCTCGACGTTGAATCGAGGATTTTTTTTTAAGTTTGAAAAGGTTTAGACAATAATAACAAGCATACATCAAGATAGACATAGTAAACAGATAAACACACAAGCGTACACTCGGGCGCGAGAGATTCTAAACGAATTTTGATTTATTGAGGAAAAAAGTTGATTTGATTTTAAGGTTTATTAATAAGGGAGATGCTAAAGATTATCTTATTAAAAAAAGGTTCATTATTGAAAGTTTATTATTAAATAATTATGTTTTAATTTGAAAAAGTCAAGGATTTTTATTTATAAAAGGTTTTAATTATTATTTTAGTTTCAAAGTTATGTTAAAAAAGTTAATTAGAAAAGTTATTAAAGAGTTTTCAAATTAGTTTAGAGAAGGTTTTAATTTTAGCATTTTATAAATAAAAGTTTTTATTATTTATTTATTTTTAGTCTTAAAGTTATATTAAAAGGAAAAAAGTTATTAAAAGAGTTTTTTTTTATTAATTAAAAAAAGTTTTAATTTTTTTTTAAAAATTTTTATTATAAAAGGCTCTTTAAAAGAGGTTTAACAAAAGTTTTAGATTAAAAGGTTCTACTTATTTTAATAAAAAGACAAAATTAGATTTTAATTATTATAAAAAAGATAGGTTGGAGTAAAAGATTTAAAGGTTTTTATCTTATTAACTAGAAGGATCAATTTTAATATAAAAAAAAAAGTTTTAACATTATTAAAAGAAATGTTTTACTAATTACAAAAAGGTTTTATCAAAATTTTAAAATTAATTTTTAGTTATATTTATTAAAAAGGATGCTTTAAACATAAAAGAGAAATTAATTTTTTTTAGTCAAAAGGTTTTTTTAATACTTAATATTAGGATTAGTCATGTTAAAAAACAAGATTTTTATTTAGAGAAAAAGAAATTGAGTTTATTCATTTTGAAAAAAAAAGGTTAAAGTAATTAAAAGAACAGATTAATTAAAATGGAGGGCGCACTGTATGTGTAGTGTGTGTAGTGTACGGGATCAATTACTTAAAACAAAGAAACAAAGAGAGCAAGGCTCTCTCATTCCTCCCTCTCGCTACTCTCTTCTCTCAGCCAAAAGGATTTCCAAAACCCTAAAACAAAGAAACAAAGAGAGCAAGGCTCTCTCATTCCTCCCTCTCGCTACTCTCTTCTCTCAGCCAAAAGGATTTCCAAAACCCTAGCCGCCGCTCACCGCCGCGATTCCTCTCATCTCTCTAATTCGATCAAACAACAAACATAAACCCTAACCCCACGCAGACCCATACCCCAATCCACTATGATATTGTTTACAAATTACAGATTAGATCGATGGAAAATAAAGAAAATGCCGGAAGTTGAAGGCGAAGAAAGGCGGTGGCAACCATCAAGATCTCATCTCTAGAGATGTCTCCTTCCTCTTTTCCTTATTCTTGCGTGTTGTTGTTGTTGCGTTCATGAGCTATGTGCGTGTGGCTTTCGCAGGTGACTCCTCCACGTCCAGTTGCAAGCTTTTATTGATTTTGCTTGTGGGTTCTGTGGCAGGACTTGTCGAAAGCAGTTGGGATGAGGGGATCAGGCTACGTCCAAGATCGTGATTTCCCGAAGATAAGTTTTTGAATCTTATCTCTCTTTTCACTTCGCCCTTCTGTATAGATATGTATTTGTTGTAACATTTTTATGGATTGATTTTGGATTCGTGTGCTCTGAGTTTGGATAAAGTTTGTGTACAATTGTGTCTTTGGTACGTGTGGTTTGGACGAATGGTTGTGAATGACCTTGATGTTGAGGTTTTGTTTATGGTATGATGAATTGGTGTTGGCTTCGAATGATTTTCCGTCATCCCCCTTCTGTCAAACTTCTGACCCTTTTATAGGCCAATGATGGATATCGGTTTGGAAAACTCTTGAATGCTGTATAGGAATTATTCTGGAAATGATTTAATTGCTGTCTGATTTGTTTTGATCGATTTGGAAAGTTTTGAAATAGTCTAAAATATGATGAGGTTCACATTGATGAGTTTTCCTCTTTGGGTGAGTATGTTTGACACGGTTTTAGAATGAGCCTTAATGCTATCCAAAACGTGTTTAGGTTTGGTTTTGGAAGGTTTTGATGGCTGATGTTGAACACATGATCTCTTTGCCTTATTCGTGTGATTCTTTTATGATTGCTTGATTAAAAAACTTTCCCATTTTATGCGTTACATTGATTGTGTGATTGCCTTCCATGTTTAAAATTGAGAATGTTTGATTCATATAATCTGAACACGCTTGATTGTGTTGTAGTAGGAAAACTTTCCATTTTCAAATAAACATGTTGAATTGATTTTTGAATCTTGAATTTGAATGCGAGATTCCTTCCCACTTCGATTTTGGAAAAGAATTCTATGGCTATTAACCGTGATGAATTTGTAATTGAATGATTGATGATTCCTTTATGAATTTGTACGACTTACTGTTTCCATTTCGATGGCTATTGATTCTTCGGTTTCTTGTATTTTTTGCAGCTTACAGTTATTCTTTCCTAAATCATTGTAGGTACCCTTCAATCACTTGGGGTCGTGTTGCCTTTGGATGTACATCAGATGTTTCACCCTCTCAACAGATCGGTCTTTTTTGAGAGCATGAGCAGTCACGAAGGATTCTTCCTATCGAAGCTTGGACTGTCGTGCGCACCACAAGGTATGGAAATTTGGTCTGTTGGCAACTTTTGAAACTCCTCCACTATTCTCTTTGTCTATTGCTACCCCTTGTATGAAACTTTTGTTCTGAATTTCCATTTATTTGGTTGGCTGGAAACTTACTGCTAACAATGAATTTTTCACTCTGTCATAACAATACTTTGAACTGCTTGTGCAAGTGAATCAAAATGTCTCATGAAATCTTCTTTGTTGGCTGGTGTTCAGGTTAGGTTGCAGCTACGTGTATGAAACAGTTTCTGATTGGCAAGTTGGGATTTCCGAGCAATTCAATTTGCATGCTCACAGGTGCTTTTTGTTCAGTTTTTTATGACATTATATTACTAATGCAGATTTACGTATATATATATATATATATAACATTAACACCACTTATGTAACCTGCAGATGATTCGGAGGAGAAAAACACGCTCACGACAAAAGTAACATGCGAATGGCCATGATGTGGTTGGTCGAGGGCTGCAACTAGGAGATTCGTTGGTGTTTTACTTCCGTGAACATGGATCAAGGGTTAGAGATCGTAACAGGGAAGAGACTGACGGGTATGATGAAGCAATATGTCTTGCTGATTATGAGCACGAGGGGATGATACCTGACGACGAAATCAATGCTACAATTGTTAGGCCTCTACCTCAAGGTGCCAAACTTCATTCTCTTGCTGATGCATCAGGTGTTAAATTGGTTTGGGGTTTGAATTCGTTGCGTGGTCCGATAAACTCCAGGGAGTGGCGGATTTGGATTGTTGAGAAGGAAGTCCTTCGCCTCATTTTCCTGAACACGGTGCGTATTAAGAGTTTTGTAGTTTTGCTATGCGATGTGGCTTTTGAATTGATGAGTACTGAGTTGGTAAAAGGATTGAACACCTGGTTCTTTCTTTTGAACGTAACGTGTTTCGCTGATGCGTTCTGAATCATTGTGGCTCTTTGTATGAAAATATTAGCTGCTGAATAGGCCTGAATTTGATCACTAACATGTTGGTTCAGTTCACTTTTGTTTGTCCAGGCTTTTGGTTATGCGTCTGCTTCTCAGTTTGGTGATTCCTTGTTTTTTTGACTTTACCTTGAACAGGTTATGGACGCTAGAGACGGTACGGACTCTACCATGTTAGCAGTGACCTAGAGGAAGTTGTTGCAATGGCCGCATTCAAATCAAATGAGCTGAAGATAGCTAGATGGAGTCCACTATGCAACTAGCCCCCTAGTTACCGCGTACGAGCTTCGCGTAGCCGTTTGATAATGCGCATACAATAACAGACGGGTCCTTTGCAAATCATGGAAAGAAATCAGATTCATTGCGCCCTGTAATTCTGATGTAGATACCTACTGTTTGAAGTTTAAGGCAACCAAATTGGCATTCTAATGATGAATTTCACTTGTAATTTTGAATGATTCCGAATTATAGCAAATTGGTCATGATAGGTCCATAGTAGCTTAGTTTTGTAACATCTGCCTTGTAACTGAAACACTTTGAATTGAATTTCTTCTTTTTTGTGGATGAAAAAAAGAACCTTAAGTGCACAAAAAAAAGGATCAGATCTCTATTTAAACATGCCTTGAATTGATAGCCTGGATTTTTGTGAGAGAATGATCAGAGGTTTCTTATTTTGGACGTAGTACATTGTAGGATATGGCTCTAAGTAGGATTTGCATTGTGTTCTAGCTCAACTCAAAACCAAACGTTATGAATCTTGCTTTAACAATTCAACCTGTTTGTCTATTGAAAAAAAAGTAAAAAGTCACTTGAGTTCGACTCCAAAACCGCAACGCAAATGAAGAATTCCAGAATCACCTTGAAGAAAGTGTAGGCTAACAAAGGGGTCTTGGACTTTGAATTTTGAGTAATAAGAAACCATAAACCGATCTTGATTTTAAATGAGATGTGGCCACACAAAAAAAAACCCAAGATATCTCTGAAGTATTGATCCCAGTATGGCCTTGATCGAGCACGTTCTTGGAGTAGGCTTGAAAATTAAACATGCCCATTTGTAATGTATAAGTAAACCGGTCATAGCCTTGCAAGTGGTTCAGTCAAGCACGAAATCGTATGGCCTTTGAGGTATGTGTAGCGAGCGATTTTGGACGCGGTTCTTAAGCACTGGTCGCTCTCTGCGGTTGAGCTTAAAACTACAGGTCGATTCATTTTTTATCCTATTAAAGCTGATGAAGGAAGGGAAATAGATGTCTCCAATTAACCCTGCTTTGCATACTGAGTTTAAACAGCGGTCTGTTAGGTTACGGATGCTATCAATGTGGGGGGCCTTTGTACTGGTTATTTGTATTTTCGCCAATACTGTTTTCTTTCTAGACAGAAGGTTTTTGGCGGGGAACAAGGATTAGGACGATAGGACTGATGTTTTTGAATTATTGCTTTTGATTGATGGAGATATGGGATTTGGGTTTTTTGTTGATTGCGCTCGCTAAGATCTTTTCTTTCGATCGTAGTTCCTCCTATTCTATGGGAGGAAATGGTTGTTTTGGTGTCTTGTTCAAAGCCCAAGACGTGAAGCGAAAGGTGATTTGTATCTTGTTCAAAGCCCAAGATGTGAAGCTGAAAGTGTCAACTTTAGAGAGAATTTGTCATCTCTAAAGAGGGGGTTGTATGTCACAACTGTTTTATAAAGGATAATTACTTTAACCAGGATTTGTGAATCCGACAATGCCATAATTTCCTTTATAGGGGGTTTTAACCTGAAGGAGAAGACTTTAACTCAGTGTAGAGCAATGCTATCTTTCCTTAGGAATTTCTCATGCTAAAAGAGGGACAGTGGCATGGGTGTAGATGATCCAGAGGCTTGCCGCTTACAGTGATTAGATGAAGGGGAAGGAGTTTGTTGATGTTTGTGTACTGTGAACGAGGCACAACTTTGATGCTAAAAGGTTAATTGGATTAACCAGTGGTTTTCTTATACAAAGCCTAAGAGGAGGCTATTATGTTTCTCGTACAAAGCTCGAGAGAGAGGCTAAAAGGTTTTGATTCAACGATGGAATCTTTTGGTATCTCGTATAAAGCCCGAGATGGAGGATAAAGTTTGTTTGGCTCAATAAGAACCTTTTTGTATCTCGTATAAAGCCCGAGATGGAGGCGAAAAGGGTGATTGACTCAACGAGGGAGTCTCTTATGTGTCTCGTACAAAGCCCGTGAGAGAGGCTAAACATTGTTTGACTCCGCTGGGGAGGATCATTGTACAAAGCCCAAGAGGAGGCCATGATGACTGTTCAGTTAAGTGACAGGTCCAGTATACTTATTTTAAAGAGAAAATCAGTTCTTATATGAGCAATACTGTACTCATAGATTTTGATTCAAGGATCCGGGTTATTCCTGTTCTTTAGGGAAGCGGGAAATCCGAAGGGTATTGAGACTGTCTGAGTCTGCGGGTTTCCTTCCTATTTAACGAAGGGGTCACTTGAGAATGTCTTTGAGATTCAAGGAGATTAGACCGTCCAAGTCGAGAGTTTTATCTTTTGTACTATGCTTTGAGAAACAGTAGTAGACTCTTTGAAAGGACTGTTCTATGGAGATGATTAAGTTCTGTTCTTATACCTTTAGGAGGTCGTCGGGACAATTTGTACGACGCCCAAGAGGAGGCTGGAAACTTTTAAGAAGCCGATCGGTCCTTGTACAAAGCCCAAGAGGAGGCTATCATTCCCGGAGGAAGAGATCATTATACGAAGCCTAAGAGGAGGCTGTGAATACTTCTGAGAAGCCGTAGGGTCCTTGTACTATGCCCAAGAGGAGGCGGGGTTGCTTTTAGGAAACCCGTGGGTCCTTGTATGATGCCCAAGAGGAGGCCGATGCTTTTAAGAAGCCGATGGGTCCCCAAATCCCGAGAAATTCAAGGCAATGCTATTCACCGAGAATAGATCAAAGTCAGGAAAGTTCGAGAATTTGGAAGAAACTCAAAGATGCCATTCACGGAGAATACATTCATCTTTGGGAGTAGAGTTTCTTGACAGTTCCTAATGAGGACAGCCTGAGAGAAGACTGTGTCTGGTGATCCTATTGGGGGATCTAGTTGTCTATTTCTACGAATAAATGAAACGGCGTCACCTAGTTCTAGACGTAGTTGCCGGGGAAACTCTAAATATCTATACTATTATTACACAGTCGATATGAGTTTATGAAAGAAGACTTACAGTGAAACAGCCCCACAATACAATTATATGTATATGAAAGCAGTAAATGAAAGCAATAACCACTTACTCGGTTGTAGAGCTTCCATGCTGTTTGGTTAGTTGTTCAACAAAGAAAGATTGAAAACAACAGTATATTCAAAATCAAAGGAGAAAGTGCTTTGAACAAGAAAGATTTGGGGCTTACAACTCAAGGAGAGGCCCAAGGTTTTTTTTCAGTGAGCACACTGTTATTTTTGTACAGAGGGACTTATACAAGTGACTGAGACCCGAAAAGGTTTTCTGTACAAAGGGATGGGTCTTACACTCTCTCAAGAGGCCCAAAAGGTTTCAAGAAAAAGAGTGGGGCTTATAACACGAGGGTAGGCCCGGATGATTTTTCCGTTTGAAATGGCGATCGCGCCGAGGTTTTCTTTTAACGCGGAGGGACTTATACAATAAGTGAGGCCCAAAATGGTTTGGTTAAAAGGGGATTGGGTCTTACACTCTATTAGAGGCCCAAAGTGTTTTTGAATGGGTCTTATAGCTCAAGGAGAGGCCCAAGGTTATTTTTCAAAAGGCGATGATCATGCCGTTTATTTGAAAATGTATAGAGGGACTTATACAACGAATGAGGCCCAAAATATTTCTGTACAAGTGGGTTGGGTCTTACACTCTCTCAAGAGGCCCAAAGGGTTTTGAAAATGATTTATGAGGGTTGAATTAATCCAAAAACCCTAATTTGTTTTCAAAAATGTATTTAATTGAATAAAAATTCAATTAAAATGATCAAAATTGTTTAACATGTGAAAAACAAATTGTGATCTTGGATTAATGCTTCAAAAATTAAGTATTGACCTACAAAATAATTAGAAAGCATTAAAAGTTGCAAAATCAATGTAGAAAAAATATTTAAAATGTCAAAAACAATTAAAATATTAATTCTTTGCAAAAATATCAATTATATGAAATAAATAATATTTTTGGGGTTTTTTGATAAAATAAAATATTTTAACATTTTTGTGAATTATTAAAAAAAGAATCAACTCAAAATCATTAAAACTCAGAGAGAAATTAATTTTTGAATCAATTAAACAAAATCACAAAATTCAAATATTTGAATTTGTGAAAAAGGCACCAAGAACACAAGCAAGAACACGCGCGTTTTTCTGGGTTTGGCTGATTTGCGTTTTCTATCCAATCTCACTGAATACGTAATCATATCATGCAATCCACATATCATTATGCTCGTCTCAACCTCACGATCATGTCTATAACACTTAATTTCATTTAAATTAAACATAAAACATGAAATCACGAAGAAACCTCAAGAACCCTAATTTCTGCATGAAGGCTAGGATTTTTGATACACGATTCAAACAATGCAATTAATTGAGGGAAAACATTCCATGCATGATTATGAACATATGGCCAAATTATTGTGCGAGGAAATATGCATAGATTGAGAGACGACCAAGTATGTGCTTACCTCTAGGCCGTGACAGCAAGTGCAATGTGATTTTTGATTTGGAGGTGTTACAGATGAGTGGTGATGATCTGAACAGCTTCCCTACACCCTATGGAGTGTGTTTGAATGCTTGGACTTGATTGAAATTGGCTGGAACGATTTGTGGTACCTCAGCTGCAACTTGATTGAAAATTTGAGCAACCAGCTGGTGATTTTGTGAAATTGGTGTTTCAGAAGTGATCTAAGTGTTTGATCAACTCATATGTGATGTATATGAGGTGTGTGAGTGATTGGTATGATTGGAATTGCTCTCAAACTCAAAACCCGATAGCTACCTTGCTAAGAAAGGCATTTTTTCCAAGAGAAAGAGATTTTGAGGAAAGCATCTGTTAGATGGCTTTGGTGTACTCAAACTGATCACAATTGAGCTCTATTTATAGTAGAGCAAGTTTGTTTTGCAAGGAATAGTGAATGGCAGCTGGTAAGTAGGTTTGGCTAATGTTGTCCAATGGAAATCCAAGTCTCCTCTCGCCATTGACTAGAGGTTAGGGCATAGAGCTTTGGTTCCCTTGGTCTTGGATAAGTCTTGACTGATTTCAGATGAGAATGGCTCAGTCCATGCCACCTTGATGCTTCCATTGAATGCTTCAATCCAAATTTGGAGTCTTGTCCCTATTTTGGCCATTCTAGGTTCAACATGCTATTTCTTGTTCCATGGACTTTGGAGGCTTGGCTCAGTGATGTCCCCTTTAGATTCAATCCTCAGATGTGTCCAAGTGGATAGGAGCATTTGAATTTGGATGATTTTGGCAAATCGAGCAAAGTTGCAAATTCTGCCTTGCCTTTGACAGATTTCAGCAAGGCAACTTGACAATGTCATATCTCATGGTGTAAGTTGAATTTGGCAATGTTCTTGGCCATTTTGGAAAGCCCTTACATGATACAACAACTGTTTGAACAAGTTTGGTTTTGATCTCTTTTGATTCCAAGTGAAAAATCCCTCTACATTTGGCAAAAAGTGAAGCAAAATCTGACTTAGTGAAATTTTCACTAAGTGTTGGAACAAAGTGTGATTTCTTGATTTTGATCACTCCATAACTCAAAATCCTTAATGAATTGGCCTTAGGTCTAGTTGAAGTTTTTGTAGAGGGTAATGAGGGTACAAATCCATCTTTGGATGAAAAAAATGGCTTTGTGGTTTAGGAGTTATGATCCTTCAAAGTTGGTACCCTTGTCACTTTATTTTTAACTTAGAAAATTTTCTAAGTTTTTATGGTTACCCCTTTTACAAGTTATCCCACTTTTCTTAATTTTTCTTGATGAATGATGATTCAAATCATACATTAACATCATTTTAGGGTTAAAAATCCATTTTGGTGAAAAATCTCAAAAAGTCAAAGTTGACTTTTGTGCACAGTTGACTTTTTATCAGATGAATTCCAAACTGTGCCATTCTTTAGGAAATCATGTCCTTGACCTAAATCAAACTTGATGGACATGTTCCATGGGTGTCATAGGGTATATTGGGGCATGTCCTAGGGTTTGGGAGCATGTCCTGGTTAAAAGTCAAAGTTACAGTTGACTTTCCTCGCGAAACCCTAATTGTGGTGCAGATGAAATTGAGACTTGTTGCTCAAGCTTCTTGGATTAATCCATTGTTCCAAATGGATCAATATGGCATTAGAGACCCTCAAATCATGTCTTGAGGTCTTGGTTCTTGATTTGTCCTAAAAGTTAACTTAGGGGTGAATTAGGTCAAGAAACCCTAATTCCTGATTTTTGATGTATGCATCCCCTGAGGCAAAATTGACTGGATGGATGGGTCCATGAGGTTCCATGGAGTATATTAGGTTGTGTTTTGGATCTTTGGCTTGTGCCCAGATGAAAAAATTTCCATCTGGAGGCCCTAGTCGACCAAAACCCTAATTTGGTGACACTGTCGATCTGGAGACTTGATCCACCTAGAAGGGAGCAGCCTTGTGCTTAATCCTTGAAGTGGGAGTTCTTTTGATCCATTGTGGATGTTTGAGAGGTTAGACAAGTTGAAGATCATGTCATTCCTTGATTGATCATTTGTCTAAGGCTCTGAGAGGGCTTAAAACCCTAATTTTGATTGTAGTGAATGCTCAATACTCCTTGAGGCATTTGATGAGGCATGATGGTTCATCCACATTATGATGATGATTTGCACAATGATGGGAAATCTTAGTGGTCAAAATTTGGGGTATGACAGTATGCCCTGAGGCATGGCTAACATCATCTAGAGATATTTCTATGGTCACCTTAAAACATCTTGAAACCCTGAGTATCTCTTGAAATTTGTAACACAACAAGGATGGCCTGAACGCCCATAGGTATCCAACACAACTTGTCAGAACCAGAAACTCTATAAGCACACACATACACAGACATTATTCAATTCCTGAATCTTCTGCAGCAGCGCCTGTCCTTAAAAAGAAACAAACAGACAACAACTAGGTATAGCGGTTAGTTATGCACGAATGATTGCCCTAACATGCTATGAAAAAAGAAAAGCGGGGATCTTAGGGTCAAAAATTAGGGTGCGACAATTCCAAGTGGATTGGTGACTCGAGTCTTAAAGATAAATTTCCTGCCCTTTTTATCGAATCTAACTTGAAAGAAGTTGGAGTTGCTTGTATGGGTTCGTGGCATTTTGACAGGTGGAGGTGGGACGATTTGGGTTTGGGGGCTGCAGATCCTGGCACGGCTGGAATAGACGGTGGGGGTCACAGCGGTATTGGCATTGATGTGCTGCGTTTTCCTGTGCAGCAGCAGGGTGATTTCTTGCCGGGGGAGGAGCGTTTTTCGGCTTCTTTTTTGCAGCAGTCGCGGCATGTTTTGGATGGAGGGGGTCACAGTGGCACTGGCTGTGATGTGCTGCGCTTTCCTGTGCAGCAGCAGGGTGACTCTGCGTCTGTCATGCAGCAGTCGCGGCTGGTTTCTGTGGCTGGGAATTCTTACCAGCAGCTGTGCTCTCTGTTGGAACAGGCTGGTCCCAATAGTGTGGTCGGCAAAGACTTGATTAAGTGGCTTCCTTGTCCTTGCGAAGGTTATTCAGTTAGGAGTTTTTATGTGCTTCTTAGCCATTGTAGGACTCCTCTTGGGCTTAGCAACATTCATGTTGAAGTTTTCCCTTTGTTGTGGAAGATGGTGGTGCCTTCGAAAATCAAGGTCTTCGGGTGGAGGTGTTTCATTGATAGAATCCCGACTAAAACCTCTCTTTTATTTTGGGGTTGTTCTTTTTCGGGAAGTGGATTGGATTGCGTTTTGTGTACTAATGGTATTGAGACGGTCTCGCATATTTTTTCGACTTGTAATGTGGTGGTCTTGGTTTGGAAGGAAATGGCGGATTGGATTGGTTTCGAGGACTTTTCTTCTTCTAATCTTAAGCATAGTTTTCTTAAGTGGTTTTTCTTTTGTTAGAAGAATGGAATGAGGAAAGGGAGAAAAGGTTGCATTTGGTTGGCTACCGTGTGGTATTTGTGGTCGTTGAGAAACGGTATTATTTTCAGAAATATTTATTGGAACGTTTTGGACGCGGTTTGGGAGATCAAAGCTTTAGTTTGGAGATGGTCTTACATCGGGAAAATTACTCGGACCAATTATGGCTTTTATGAATTTAACAAGTTTCCCTTGTTCTATTTGTCGTAAGGGTAATTGGGTTGTAATTTTCTTTTTTGCCGGGCGTGGCTTTAGTTTTTTCTGTAAGCGGGTTCGAGAACCCTTTGTTATCGCTTAGTATATTATTCCTTGCCTATTGAAAAAAAAAACCAATAAAAGACTACTATCAAAATCTAGAATAAATAATTTTTGCATGCAACTAATTAATCTATGAAAAACGATTGTAGAAAATAAACAAAATCAATGAAAATACCTACAAAAATTGATTTAAAAAAAATAGATATATTGAGTTAAAATAAATTTATTTAAGTTTGATTCAATGTCAATATTTATAACTACATTTTATTGAATAGCATTTTGTGAAATATACTACTAATTATTTATTATTTATTGCAGCTCTCCACAAGCACGAACACCTACAATGTAAAAACAACTTTAGACATCTATATACATATTCTGTTTGGATTAAAAAATACTAAATAAGAGATAAAGAGAAAGTACAGAAGTTTAATACCATAGTAGTGTTGTTGTTAGCAATTATCAACACAATTATTCATGCAGTTTTGGTACTCCTGCCCTAATAATTCGCCACAGACATAAAAGAAACACCTTATTTTACAAAAAAAACTTAGGAGTTTGTCTGACTTGTAGTCTTCATATTGAGTGATGCACTGAACTTGTATTGTAAACATCATCACCATCAAGATCATCATCACAATGCATTTTTGGATTTGACTCATTGCCATTATTCTTATCAATATATATTTTTTCTAGAACTAAACAAAACGTTTGTGTTAGACCTTTATTTATATCTAACATTTTCCTTTTTTATTAAATTTATAGCTAGAATTTATTTTAAAACTTTAGGTATTCATTGAATAAAGGGTATGCCATTAACCTATTATTCTATGTATTTGACAACACTCTCACTCCCCTTTAACAATGATTCTTATTCTAGAAATTATTCTTATACGCAACTCTTTTTAGCATTAGTCTTAATAATATTATAATTCTTAATTATTTTATTATTTTTTTTATTAAATAGTCAATGCCAATTAATATTTTTTTATAAAAAATAATATCAAAAGTTTAAAAAAAGTGTTTTGAATATTTTTTTGCTGAAATAATGAACCTTCAATAACTATTTAAATAGCCAATGACAATTCAGTTTTACAAAATAAACTATATTGATTTGAGCAATACAATAAAAAAGGTCAACTAATAGACTTAAAAAAAGGAAGGAAATTAAAAAAAAAAAAACAAATACAATAATAAATTGAACATTATATTTTTAAGGAAATATAAACAAATTAAAAAGTTTACGAGCGTATGTGTTTCTTCATTCAAATAAAAGTCACTTAATGGTTTTTAAAGAGATTAAATTAAAACAAAATCATGATATTATAAACAATAGATATCCAAATATATTTTCTTGTTCCGTTGATGTAGTTCAATTGATATCTATATACAAACATCAAGTGCAAGGTGCGGGTTCGAACATGCGACACCTCACATATGCATTAATTGTTCATTTGAAAATTTCTGGGTGTATTTGTTGGTGGAAATCATAGGAAGATCTCTTTTTGGAAGTCAATGATTCAGAAAATTCAAGTGCGCCTTTCAACATGGAAGGGTAGGGCCTTATCTATGGCAGGCAGAGCCACCCTCATTAATTCTGTTTTATCCAGTTTACCTCTGCATTATATGTCGATGTATTTAATGCCAAGCAAAGTTGTTAAGATCATTGCTAGTATTCAATGCCGGTTCCTTTGGGGGGGGGGGGGGTCTACGCTGTCCAAAAAAATAGCTTGGATCAGGTGGAGCGAGGTGTGTAAGGCAAAGGAGGATGGCGGGCTAGGAGTCAAACATGTCAAATGGTTAAATGTAGCATTAATGTCAAAATGGTTATGGAAGTTGTTAACTCTAAAAAGGAGGTTATGGCAAGGTATTATGGATGTTAGATACCCGAACCACTTTGTTGATCTACACGTTGGTGTCTTGCAGGAGTATAACATTGAACCTTCACTGTGGTGGAGAGATATGTTTCTCATTTGTAAAATGTTCGGAGCAGAAGGATTTACTCATCATATAAAACATGAGATAGGCTGTGGTGATAACACTTTGTTCTGGTTATCCAAATGGTGTGGAGATCAAACGTTGGCGGTTAAATTCCCTTGCTTGTGGGAGGAGTCATGTAATAAAAGTGGCAGAGTTATGAAGTTTCGCAGCAGTAATCCAAGTGAAGGATTTTGGTCTATTAATTTTGATAACAACATAAATTCTGGCAGCAGGATGCACGACTGGTGTGAGTTGCTTAGAATGCTGCCTGCTGATTCCTTGGCAATGACAGGAGATGACAATGTGATTTGGGAATTGGGAGAGGCAGATCAGTACACGGTTGGTTCGGGATATGAGTTACTGGTAAAGACATACAGTCTGCATCAAAATCAACATATTTTGGGGGATGTTTTTAAACTGATTTGGTTGTCAACGGCTCATCCGAAAATCCAGTTGTTTGGTTGGAGGTTGTTTCGGGATAGGTTGGCTACGAAAGAAAATTTACGAAAAAGACATGTTGCTTTGAATGACGATGCCAATTCCTGCACTTTCTGTCAAGGTGAAGAGGAGAGTTTAGTCCATTTAATATATCTGTGTCAAAATTCAAAGAAGATTTGGTGCTTTGTTGAGAGATGGCTAGGCATTGTTATAGGAAATCATGATTCTTTGTTGGAGATGTTTCATAATTGGATTCAAGTTCTTCTTGTCAAGAAGGTGTCTATAAAGAATGCAGTAGGCCTTTAGTTGACTATTGGTTGGTGTCTATGGACAACAAGAAATAACATAGTGTTTAATAGAGAAACGTGGGACCTAGATTCTATAGAAATGAGAATCATTTTGTATACTTGGCGGTGGTTAGGAAAACGGACTAACGGGAGATTTACTTGTAATTACTATGATTGGACCAACTTCCCTTGTGAATTTTTGTAGGATCATTTGGGTATAAGTTGATGTTTTTGAAAATGGGATTGGATACACTCTTTTGTATCCAGTTTGAATAGATTTTTCGTTTATTAAAAAAAAATTGTTCATTTGAATAATTATAAATCAATAAATTGTTTTTCATAAAAAAGTTAATTAAATAATATATTTTAAACAATAAATATTTAAATGAACATGGTGCTTTGAATATATATATTATGAAATAGTTATTTTTTATAAAAGTTATTGATTTATAAATACCAATAACTTATTTACAATTATTTTATAAATATAAATAAATATTGCTATCAGAAATTTAATGAAATATATGACTTTATATATATATATATATATATATATATATATATATATATATATATATATATATATATATATATATTTAAATAATCAATGTTTAATATAATCCAACAAAAATTAATTAAAACACGTATTTAAATCAAACATGGAAACCACAAGGTAGATGGGGTAGTTGATCTGGTAAGTGCATTTTGATTATAGTGAGTATAAGTTGTTGACTAATGATTTAATCCATGATAACATCTACAATATAAAAAAAAGGTGTTGTAGAAAACACTTTTTTTTGCTCTTATCTATAATCTCTTGGCCACAATTAAAGCGTGCCTTTCTTGCAAGGTACTTTTCGCCAAGCAAGATGACCCAAGTGATAAGCGAGATCAATACCTTTAGGCAAAAGGATGCGAAGTCTCTCTTTGATGCCTGGGAGTATTTTAAAGATCTGTTGAAACTTTTCTCGTTCAATGAGTTAGACAAATGGTTGAAAATACACACCTTTTATAATGGTTTCTTCTATTCTACGGGAATGATTTTCGATGCGGCCACCGGTGGTGCACTCATGAATAGTGGGATTTATGGCTAATAACCACCATTCGGGGAGAAATATCTGAGAGAATATGGCTAAATCCCTTTAGAATGGTGGGATTTATGAGGTTAGTCAGTTTGATCACATGAACATGAAGGTATACGCACTCTATGATGACTCGATTTTGTATCGTGCATTTTGATTTATTTCGCGCATTTCTGTTTATCGTTTTATCGAGTCTTTATCATTTTCTATGCTATTTACCATGTTTTCCTTTGTTTTTGCCTTGACAGGTGTTCTATCAGCAATGTAGAAGAAAAAAATCAAAGTTGAGCTGAAGATTGAAGAAAAGCAGCAAATAGTGCAAGTTCAGGCCTCCTCAAAGAATTGGTGCTCGTCATGCCTTGAGGAAGGCGTTCGTCGTGCTCAAAAAGGAGGGAAAATCCAATTTGAAGTAATGGCGGTCGACGTTTGTGGCGGGAGCAGTTTTTGTGCAGCAGTTTGGCAGTTTTGTTCATTTCAAATTCAAATTCGATCTCAACTGTTTGGAGCCCAAATTTTTCTATATATAGACCCCTTTGGAGATTAGTTTGAGGATCCAAGAACCCCGCGGAAGCGCTGCCGAATTCTCTTTAGCCTAACTACAGATTTACCGTCCAAAGTAGCAATTGCTCACACTGAGTAGTTGTTATACTGTTGTATCTTTACATTTCCGCTGATTTGTACACTTATATCAAGTATTTATTCAATAGAAGTTTCCGTTTAGTTTATCTTCTTCGCATTTACAAGTTGTTTATTTTTCCATTTTTACTGCATTGCTTTGTATACATGTTTGCAACATAACTAAAATTCTACAAAAACTTAATTCTGAATTTCTGTTAAAATCAACCAATATGTATGCTTTAATTTCCAGCACTGTTAATATGTTAGTTTTAGGATTTAATATGTTAAGCTAAATTTGTTTGAGTCCGTAGTTTGAGGATCGTCGTTTCGACGGGACTCTGTAGAAACCACCAGTGTAAAATAGTTTATTCAAGAATCTGGTTTTAGTGTCTAATTTTAACTTAAGTTACTTTGTCGTGAGAGCGAGAGGTTACTTAACAGCGTTTTGTCACGAGAGTGAGAAATGCATCAAGGTGTGTCCAACAGAACGAGAGTTTGAGGTAAGCACCGGATTGTAGACACTGAGCATTGAACCTAAACACAGCGAGAGCGCTTTAGGCTTCATTTAGGCTTTGTTGGTTTTCAAAGTGAATCTTTTAATTACTGAGCGAGTGAGTGCAAAATCTTGGGGTCATTAGGTGTGGCTTGGTCAATAGCGCGAGAGTGTGAGATTGAGTCTTTAAATCAGTATTTCCTACAGAATAAAATTGATATCTTTGTTAACACCCGGAATTTACAAAGTCCCTTAGGAGCTCGGAAATCATTCTTCGGTCTCATTTCGTTATTTATTTCAAATCTCGTTAGAATTAAGATCCTTTTACCACCTATTCAAGCCTTAGCTTTGCACCGCAATAATTAATCACTTTAGGTTGATTATTAGTTCTTGTGGGTTCGACAATCTTTTAAAACTACGCGATAAGCTATATACTTGTAGTAGTAATCCGACCAATACGCAAAGTCGCGATCAAGTTTTTGGCGCCGTTGCCGGGGACTAATTTAGTCAATATTGTGATACTTTTGTTGCACAGTATAAACTAAGGCAACTTTTTATTTTTCTTTGCAATTTGTCGATTGTATGCCAAACACTCGCTCACAAGGCGAAGAGTTGGAGTAACCAAGCAACGAAATCGAACGTTACATAAGTCTGAGACGTCGAATTAACGAATTCCTTCTTAGACATAACATCCCAGACCCTCTTATTCCCTACTCAGATTCGGAAACCAAATCAGAACCAGAACCAAACATGGCCGAAGGACCGAGAAACCGTCCTCTGAAGTATTATGTTGTCCCATCACAAGAAGAACCACATAACAGCATTGTTGCCCCAGCTATTAACCATAACGATTTCAATATGAAACCTTCGCTAATATCAATAGTTCAACAAAACCAATTCTCGGGTAATGCTACAGATGACCCGAACCTTCATTTATCAATATTCGTGCAATATGCAGACACTGTAAAAGCCAATGGAGTCAGTCAAGAAGCAATAAGACTAAGACTTTTTCCGTTCTCATTGAGGGATAGAGCTAGAGCTTGGCTCCAGTATCTACCATCCCATTCAGTGACAAAATGGGAGGAGTTGAAGAAAGTCTTCTTAGCCAGATATTTCCCACCAAGCAAGACAGCTATGCTGAGAGCCCAAATTAACGGATTTAAGCAAAAAGATAACAAATCTTTATTCGATGCTTGGGAGAGATACAAGGACTTGTTGAGGATATGCCCACATCATAGACTTGAAGAATGGATGATAATACATAGCTTTTACGGCGGGCTATTGTACAATACCAAAATGAACTTGTGCGCTGCCGCAAGCGGTGCTCTAATGGATAAACCGTATGCAGAAGCTTATGAACTCATATAGACTATGGCTCAAAACCATTTTCAATGGGGAGGTGAACGCGCTGGTGTAGAGAAACCAACTCTGAAAGGCTGAATGCATATAGTTAACGATATAGACCGAGTCAATGCTAAAGTGGACGCACTTGCTCAAAAGATCGAAAGTTTAGCAATAGCACCACCAGCAACTACCGTAGCTGCGGTGACACCAAATTGTGAAATATGCGGAAACCCTGGGCATGCAAACGTTGAATGTCAAGTGTTGGCTAGTACTCCTACTGACCAAATAAATTATGCTCAAGGAAACCCGTATTTAAACACTTACAATTCTGGCTGGAGAAATCACCCAAATATTTCTTACAAAAACAACAATGCTTTACATCCACCAAATCCAACACCTGTTATTCCTTCTGGTTACCAGAAGACACCACCGTCTGCACCGCAGGCACCTAGAAAGTCAAATCTGGAAATCATGATGGAAAACTTTATAAATGCCCAAGTTCAACAAAACAAAGAGTTTGCAAATCAAAACGCTCATGCAAGCGAGTTGATGAAACAAATGTTGAGTAAACGTGATGTTATGGCTACCCACAAAAAAATGTTAGAAACTCAAATCACTCAAGTAGCCCAACAACAATCAACTATAGCAGCCCCCACTGGAGCATTTCCTGGCCAACCACAACCAAATCCAAAAGGTCATGCTAACGCTATTACTTTGCGAAGCGGAACAGAATACAATGGCCTTATTGACACAAGACTCCAAAATTCAGCCATGCACCAAAATTTACAAAAGGGAATCGAAAAAGTAAAAGAACCACAAAGCAACAAGGAAGATGAAAGTGAAAATGCTGCAGAGAAAGAAACAACCTATGTGCCTCCGCCACCATACAAACCACCAGTACCTTATCCTGGGAGACTAGCTAAATCCAAAAACGAAAGACAATTCAAGAAATTCGTAGAGCTTCTAAAGTAACTGAATATAACCATACCATTCACGGAAGCTATTACGCAGATGCCTTCATATGCCAAATTTCTTAAAGAGATCTTGTCAAATAAGAAAAAGCTAGAGGATAACGAAATCGTTATGCTCACTGCTGAGTGTAGCGCTATACTTTAAAATAACATGCCTCCTAAACTAAAAGATCCAGGTAGTTTTTCCATACCCAGTGTAATCAGAAAGTCTGACATAGACAAAGCGTTATGTGACTTAGGAGCCAGTGTTAGCCTAATGCCCTTATCAATATGTAAGAAACTTGACTTAGGAGAACTGAAGCCAACAAAAATGTCTTTACAACTAGCAGACCGTTCTGTTAAATATCCAGTAGGTATGCTAGAAAATGTGCCAGTTCGTATAAGTCAGTTCTATATCCCGACAGATTTCGTGATAATGGACATTAAGGAAGATTCTAAGATACCAATCATCTTAGGTAGACCGTTCTTAGCAACAGCTGGAACTATAATAGATGTTAAGAAAGGAAAATTAACCTTCAAAGTTAGGGAAGAAAAAGTCGAATTTATCTTAGCCCAATTCCTAAAAGCCCCAGCTTTGGACGATTCATGTTGTTTTCTAGATGTTATCGACGAATGCGTCAGAGAAATAGAGAAGGAACCGACAAGGTACACTGAAGTACTAAAGATTCCAGCCCCTCCAATATTCGAAGACGATAACTGGCGTGAGCCATACGAAGATGACAGTCTAAGATAATGCCTAACACTAACACCCGATCCAATGCCTTGCCCAAAGAAACCATTTGTAGAACTTAAAACACTACCCAAAGATTTAAGATATGAATTCCTAAACACTGAACTTGAAAAACCCGTAATAGTAAATGCCGATTTAGGACAAATAGAAACTGAGAAACTATTGGAAGTCTTAAGTAAATATCCCACAGCTCTTCGATACAACATCTCTGATCTAAAAGGAATAAGTCCCTCTATATGTATGCATCGCATCATGATGGAGGAAGACTGTAAGACATCTAGAGAACATCAAAGACGATTGAACCCTGTCCTAAGCGATGTAGTTAAGAAAGAAGTGAAAAAACTATTAGAAGCAGGAATCATATACCCAATATCCGACAGTAACTAGGTCAACCCAGTGTATGTCGTACCAAAGAAGGGCGGTGTTATGGTTGTAACTAACGAAAAAGGCGAGTCCTTAGCAAACGAACTCAAACTGGATGGAGGATGTTCATAGATTATAGGAAGCTGAATAAGGCTACTAGAAAAGATCAAATTCCTTTACCCTTCATAGACCAAATGCTTGAACGACTAGCCAAACATTCACATTTCTGTTACTTAGACGGATACTCAGGATTTTTCCAAATACCTATTCATCCTGATGACCAAGAAAATACCACATTTACCCGCCCCTATGGCACAATTGCCTATCGACGAATGCCGTTTGGACTGTGTAATGCTCCTGCAACTTTTCAGAGATGCATGATGTTGATCTTTGCAGATTTCATAGACGACGTAATGGAAGTATTTATGGACGATTTCTCTGTATGTGGGGGAAGTTTCGAAAATTGTTTGTCAAACCTTGAGATGGTGCTTGAACGATGCGTTAAAGTGAACCTTGTGTTAAATTGGGAGAAATGCCATTTCATGGTGCGACAAGGAATAATTCTTGGACATATAGTATCCGATAGAGGTATTGAAGTAGACAAAGCAAAGATAGAAGTCATAGAAAACCTTCAACCTCCAAAAACAGTTAGAGAAGTACGAAGTTTTTTGGGACATGCCGGTTTTTACCGACGATTCATTAAAGACTTTTCTAAGATTACAAAACCTCTGACTGGACTATTAATGAAAGAAGCCGAATTCATATTCGATGAAGAGTGCTTGAAAGCATTTGAACATCTAAAGAATGCTCTTATTACCGCACCCATTATGCAACCACTTAATTGGAGTTTACCATTTAAAATAATGTGCGGCGCTAGTGATTACGCTGTAGGCGCTGTCTTAGGACAAAGAAAGGATAAAAAGCTTCATACTATTTACTACGCAAGTAGAACCTTGGATAACGCACAAAGTAATTACGCAACTGTCATACCCCAAATTTTGACCCCCCCAAGGATTTTCATCATTTGGGCAAATCATCATCATGATAAGGATACACTTATCCTACCTTACCTTGTTAAGACATTCACTGCAATCAATGATTAGGGTTTTGAGCCCTCTCAGAGCACTCAGGCAAAGGATCAATCAAGAAGTGACTTGATCTTTAACTTTTCTAGTCTCTCAAACATCCACAAGGGATCAAGAGATATCTCACATCAAGATTTGAGCATAACTATGCATCATTTCAGGCTAATCAAGCCTCAGGATCGCTAGTGTCACCAAATTAGGGTTTTGGTTGACCAGAGCCTCCAGATGAAAATTTTCATCTGGGCATGAGCCCATACCTCAATTAATGGTCCAACAGGCTCAAAGGAAACTCAAGAGTCAATCCACAATGGCCCAAATCACTTTGAGTATTCATTTACCAAAAATCAGGAAATTAGGGTTTTTCTGAAGAAAAAGTCTACCCTACCATTGACTGTTGACCTACACTTGCTTTCAAACCTTAGGGAAAGATCCAAGACATCCCTAAACACCCATAAAGGCCATCCATGAAGTTTGATTAGGCCTAAGGATTGATTTCACAGAGGAATCACAACTCAAAATTCATATGCTGAAACGTCAACTGTGCAAAAAGTCAAAGTTTGACTTTTTGAGATTTTGGTCAACCAAGGTTCCATTAACCCTAAAATCATGTTAATATGTGATTTTAATCATCATTCATCAAGAAAAATCAAAGAAAATGGGATAACTTGCAAAAGGGGTAACCATAAAAACTTAGAAAATTTTCTAAGTTATAAAAAAAAGTGACAAGGGTACCAACTTCCGAGGACTATAACTTGAGATCCATGCCACCATTTTGGATGATCCAAAGATGGATTTGTAGATCTTGCTACACTCTACAAAAGCTTCAACTAGACCTCATTCCAATTCCTCATGGATTTTTAGTTATTGAGTGATCAAAATGACAAAAACTTAAGTTTTCATACTTTTTCAACACTTAGTGAAAATCTGCCTAAGTTGGCAGTCTTGAACATCAATGTTCATGAGGTTTTTTTTCTATTGGATCAACATAGTTTTAAAACAAACTATGATCACACATATTTTGTATCATATAAGGGATTTCCAAAAAGCACAAGAGCTTCTCATAACTTAACCTGAGCTGGGAGATATGAATCCCTCAAGTTCACTATATCCAATTGTCCTATGCACGACAGATTTTGGCAGATTTTGTTGTTTTACTCGATTTGGGAAATTTGAGCAATTCCAAGCCTTGTCATCATTTTGGACACATCAGAGGATCAAATCCAAGGGGGATGATCTGATCTCCAAGCCTCCCAAGTCCAAGAATCTACATTAGGCTTGTCATACCTAAAAAGGCTACAAAGATGGCAACACCTCAATTTTGTTTCCAAGCAATTAATGGATGCACCAAGGTGGCATGAACTGAGTCCATTCAAAGTGAATTCAGTCAAGACTTATCCTTGAACCAAAGCTAGAAAGCCTGTGCCCTAATCTCAAGTCAATGGTAGGAGGAGACTTGAGATTCCAAAGTGATTCAATTAGTCCAACACTTGCTGCAGTTGCCATTCACTATTGATGCCAAAACAAACTTGCTCCACTATAAATAAGCATCAATTCTGATCAGTTTGAGTACACCAAAGGCCCTAAACACTTGCCTTTCTCAAAATCACTCTCTCACTTTCAAGAATACCTTCATTTGCAAGTCACTATCGAATTTTTCATTAGAGAGTATTTCTGTCTAAACCAATCACTCACACACCTCACATATATCATATATGAGCTGATCAAACACTTAAACAACATCTGGAACACCAATTTCACAAAATCACATGTCATCTCCACAAGTTTTCAGCCAAGCTGCAGTTGAGATGCCATAAATTGATCCAGTCCATTTCAAATCACTCAAAGTGTTCAGACACACTCCATATGGTGTAGGGAAGCTGTCCAGATCATCACAACTCATCTGTAACACCTCCAACTCAAAAATCACTTTGCTCTTGCTACCACGACCTTAAAGTAAGCCTAAACTTGGTCATCTCTTGATTCTTGCATATTTCCTCGCACAATACTTTTGCCAAACATTCATAATCATGCATAGAGTGTTTCCCCTCCATTAATTGCTTTGTTTAAATCGTGTATGGAATTTCTGAGCCTTCGTGCAAATTTTAGGGTTCTTGAGGTTTCTCTTTAATTTCTTATTCTATACTTAAAATAAATGAAATTAAAGACCATAGACATGATCGTGAGTTAAAAACGAGCAGATTGATGGGTGGATTGTGTGATTTCATCAAGTATTCAGTGAGATTGGATAGAAAATGCAAATCTGGCCAAAACAGAGGTCGCGCGTGTTCTTCCTCTTGTTCTTGGCGCCTTTTTTCAAAATTTCAAATATTTGAATTTTGTGATTTTATTTAATTGATTCAAAAATTAATTTCTCTCTGATTTTAAATGATTTTGAGTTGATTATTTTTTTAATAATTCACAAAAATGTTAAAATATATTATTTTACAAAAATTTCTCAAAAATATTATTTATTTTACATATTTGATATTTTTGCAAAGAATTAATTTTAATTTGTTTTTTAACATTTTTAAAATATTCTTTCTCTTGATTTTCCAAATTTAAATGATTTTTTATCATTCCATGCATAAAAACATGATTTTTGAAACTTTGATCCAAGATCATAACTCATTTTTCACATGTTTTCATTGATTTTATTAATTTTTAAACAAAATTAATTATCTTTTTTAAAATGAAATTAGGGTTTTGATAATTTTTACCCCAATCAACATTTTCAAAACACTTCGGGCCTCTAATAGAGTGTAAGTCCCAACCCTTTTTTGTACATAAACCATTTTTGGGCCTCACTTATTGTATAAGTCCCTCTGTACATTTTCAAAACAACGGTGCGATCGTCGTTTTCAAATATTTTCATCTGGGCCTACCCTTGTGTTGTAAGTCTCATACATCTTTCAAAATCATTTTTGGGCCTCTCTTGTTGTATAAGACCCAATCCCTTTTTGACCAAAACAATTTTTGGGCATCAGTGTATTGTATAAGTCCCGTTACGTCAAAAATCTCGGCGCGATCGCCGTTTTCAAAACAAATTTCATCTGAGCATCTCCTTGAGCTGTAAGCCCCATATTTTATTTTAAAACAAAACTTTGGGCCTCTATTAGAGTGTAAGACCCAACCCCCTTTGTACAAAAATAATTTGGGCCTCGGCCTTGTATAAGCCCCTCTGTACAGTTTTCAAAACCCTAACGCGGTTAACACCATTTTATCAAAACTCTGGGCCACTTCTTGAGCTGTAAGTCCCACATCTCTATATAAAAATAATCTTTGGGATCTCTTGTTGTATAAGACCTAATTCTCCTTTGTAAGCAATACAGTATGTATTTATCTCATCAGGGCATCTCTTGTTGAATAAGCCCCATTTACTGTTTTAATATAACTGTATAAAACTTTCTTCAATTCTTTTTCAACTATCCTTTACAGCATGGAAGCTCTACAACGGGTAAGTTTTTACCTGCTTTTACTACTTTATATATATACTGTATTATGGGAAGCTGTGCACGGTTAGTCTTATTTCATCTTTTAAATACCAGTCATATATATATATATATATATATATATATATATATATATATATATATATATATATATATATATATACTGTATTGTGAGAAGCTGCACACGGTTAGTCTTCTTTCATAAACTTTTTAAATACTTGTCATATATACTCTGTATATATACTTGTATAGAGTTTTCCCCGGCAATTAGGTCTAGGACTTAAGTAAAGCCAGTTGTTTACTCTCTTATAACAGTCAAACATAGATCCCACATAGGATTTCCAGATACAGTCTTCCCTTCTCTTGGGGGTTAAACAATATGGAACAAAGAGAAAAGGCAGTATTCCCGGGGAACCTTTTCTCAGACTGCCACTATTAGAACTTGTCAAAAGAAATTCTATTCCCCAGAGATGAATTATTCCCGGTGAAACATCTCTTTAATTTCTTCAAGCTTTAGAACTGTTCACACAAGAAAATAATTATTCCCGGTGAAACTTTTCTTGAACATTCTTAAGTTTGGACCCACGAGCTTCTTAAAAGCATTCCCCAGTCCCCTCTTGGGCTTTGTACAAGGACCCTCCGGCTTCTTAGAAGTTCTCAGCCTCCTTTCGGGCTTAATACAAGGACCCAGAGACCTCTACAGATATAGGAACAGATCTTAGCCATCATTTGCTAGAGCTGTCTTTTTGAGTCAATCATCAGACCAGTTAATGGGTTAACCTTCATCCCTTAACACATCAGCCTTCTCTTGGGCATAATACAAGGATCACCTCACCGTCTGAGAATTAATTTCTCAACAACAGTAGACTTGGACAGTCTAAATACCCTTTGGATTTCCCATTTCCTTAAAGAACAGGAAATAACCTTGATTCTTTGGTCATTTCTCCAAAGCATAAACAGTTTTTACAACCTAAACCTTTCCAGTTAAATCTCCAACATGGGTCACTCTACTTTCATAATCCACATCAGAACCTCAAGGCTCATGACACCTCAACTTTTCTGTAATTCCCTGCAGAAGTTGAATTACCAATATACTGGACCTGTCACTAATCTGAAACACCTTTCAACAGAGTTAGCCTCCTCTTAGGCTTTGTATAATGATACTCTCTTGTTGAGTTAACCATCACCATTTTTAGCCTCAATCTTAGGCTTTGTACAAGACAGATAATCTCCAGCTGAGTCAGTAAACAATCAGCCTCCTCTTAGGCTTTGTATAATGATACTCTCTTGTTGAGTATAAATAGTCATTGTCTTTTAGCCTCCATCTTGGGCTTTGTACAAGATATAAAACACTCTTTTGTTGAGTATAAAAACACTTTCTTGTTGAGTATAAACTGTCTTTTAGCCTCCATCTTGGGCTTTGTACAAGATACATACACTCTCTTGTTGAGTATAAATTGTCTTTTAGCATCCATCTTGGGCTTTGTACAAGATACCAAATAAAACACTCTCTTGTTGAGTTCATTAGTCAATTTCAGACTCCTCTTAGGCTTTATATAATGATCTTTCCCAAGCGAAAACAATCAATTACAGCCTCCTCTTAGGCTTTGTCTAATGAATCTTCTCAGCAGAAACCAACTAATCTCTGTGATGGATAACAGGGATTTCTCCCTTTAGAGATAACAAATTCTCTCTCAGTCAAAACATTTTAGCTTCATATTTTGGGCTTTGAACAAGATACAAATAACCTTTTCAGCTTCACATCTTGGGATTTGAATAAGATACAGTCAAATAAGCCTTTTAGCTTCACATTTTGGGCTTTGAACAAGATACAAAAAACAGAACACCTGTTTCTCCCTTAGATTAGGAGGAACTACGATTGCTCTGATTTTCCTATACCTCATAACATGGAATACGTAGGCATAAGATATGCAATATTCTTAGCGAGCACGCTAAACTAAAAACCTTAGGTCCCTGACCTTACCAAAAACAACAAAACTCTCTCTCTCAAACAACAGACATCTTTCCATTTACAGACAAACACGAATCAATACCGAGTATTTAAGCAATGATCCTAAAACTATAACCTGTGGATAACCACATACATAATGGGTAATTAACAACTTCCCGTTGTGTAATCTGACCTCGGACTCCCAAATCTCTTTACTGAAATGTTGTTCAGACGAACAACATCTGCAAAGCAAGGTTAGTTTGAGATAGCTTCCCTTTCCCTTCAAGCTTCATCGAGATAAATAAGAAATTAGAAAGTAGCAACCCAAATGAGCTTCCATGAGGGAGTACTCCAACCAGCGATAAGGTGGTCACGTCACCGACAGAAATCGCTCGCTACAGAAAAATGGCGACTCTGCTGGGGAGTCATTAACTGTATAAGTTTATAGAACTAGCTCTTAAGAGGTCTAGGATGTTAGTTTTAGGATCAAATACTATATATATCGCTTTCCTACTTGATATCCGTGTTTATTTTTTCTGCTAATGGGACTGCGAGTAATGTCGCATCTGGAAAGAGAGTAAAACCGTAAGATAAGTGCTGGCATAGACATGGGAAGGGTTACCTGGGAGTGAATCCTCGTAAAACGAACCTATTAGACCATCAGCCGGTGGAGATACCCGTGTGGATACGAAGTGCAGCGCGACCGACTTTGTTGCAAAAGCATGGCAATCCCAGTGTGGTATCAGAGAAGCTGGTTCTTAGCCTTTTTTTAAATAGTAAAGTAGTGCGGTAACTATCGTAAATAGTTGATACGCGATACTACGCTCAAAATAAATTGTTTCTTAATTGAAATTCCATCTTGCTTGGGTGATTCCACTTGCTGTTGAGTTCCTAAGAAAGAATCATTGAGAACTGTGGAGGTTTCCACAAAACACTTTAGTTCAAACAAACCATTTTGGGGGGTGGGTAGAGCCATGATTCCATGCTAGTGACGCTGAACCTTTGAACCCATGTTTTTTCTATGTTTTTGTGTGCTGCATTCATGCATTCATCTAAAAAACTTAAAATGAAAAAAAAAATCATTACTCTTATATTCCCTCTGTTTGTTTTTCAAAATTAAACTAAACAGTAATTGCAAATATCAGAGTTGCGTTATGGATTTCGGTAGAAGGGAAACGCACAAGTACACTTTCAAAGCTTCGAAACTAGAGGATTTAAGGAAACTAGCAAGGATGATTACGAATCCAGATGCTTTCAGGACAAA
The DNA here is from genome assembly GCA_022829125.1 of Lathyrus tuberosus. Taxonomy (NCBI): domain Eukaryota; kingdom Viridiplantae; phylum Streptophyta; class Magnoliopsida; order Fabales; family Fabaceae; genus Lathyrus; species Lathyrus tuberosus. The sequence goes on from JALAZF010000186.1 coordinate 10,905,808, forward strand.
GCACGGAGGACTGTTAGCTCTTTTGAAGGTCAACATAGTTGAAGGAATCATGTCTACACTCGTTCAGTTCTACGACCCGGTGTACCACTGCTTCACCTTTCCGGATTACCAGCTAGCACCAACGCTGGAAGAATATTCCCATTTGATTGACTTGCCTATCACCGATCGAGCTCCATTTTCTGGACTGGAAGAAATTCTGAAGGATCTAACCATTGCAAGGGAAATCTCCATGGAAGAATCAGAAATTAAAGCTCATATGATCACCAAGGGAGGAATTCAGGGTTTACCAGCTAAATTCCTGACAGAGAAAGTTATATACTTCGCCAGTATAGGAAACATTACTGCTTTCGAGGATATCTTTGTTTTGCTCACTTATGGACTATTCCTCTTTCCGAACTTCGATCACTTCATCGATATGAACGCCCTTAAGATTTTCTTGATTAGGAATCCCGTTCCAACTCTGCTCGTAGATGCTTATCATTCTATACATTTAAGGAATTTATACAAGGCAGGAATGATAACATGCTGTGTACCCTTACTCTACAAGTGGTTCGTCTCTCACTTACCCAAGTCAGCTGCATTTTGGGATCTCAAGAACAACCTGCGATGGTCATAGAAGATTATGTATCTTACCCACTCTGACATAGATTGGTGCAATAGGATCTTTGAGGGGATAAACATTATCGACTGTTGTGGAAATTTTCCCAATGTCCCCCTCATCGGTATCAAAGGAGGAATTAACTATCATCCAATTTTGGTTCGTCGTCAACTTGGATACCCGATGAGACATATACCGCATAATGTTCATCTGGAAGGTCTTTTCTTCAAGGAAGGAGAAAATGACAGAGCACTGAAAAAAGAAATAGTGCATGCTTGGCAACATGTTCATCTAAAAGGAAAAGAGTATTTGGGAAGACCAAACTGTTCCGTTACAGAATCATATCTCCAGTGGGTACAGGCTAGGGCCCTTAAGTTAAGGATGCCTTACCCTCATCAAGAAGTTCTTTCGTTTAAGGAGTTTGTCCTTTATTTCATGTCTAACACGGAAAAACTCCAAATTATGCTCAACAAAGTTCAATGGGAAAAGGACGCTTGGAAAAACAAGTACCAGATCCTCAACGTGGAATGTACTAAGATTCAATAACTACTAAAGGAAAAAGATTCCCTGATTGAAATACTAGAGCAACATGTTGTGGAGAATCAGGATGAGCAAAGAAGCTTCACTTGGCAAAGGATCAGTGATCCGACAACGGCCCAAGGGGCCCGATCAAAGAAAAGAAAAGTTCAGGAACCAGCATCTGAGCTCTCCTTAGAGAGAACTCATGATTTTCAGATCTAGTTTTCCTTCTAGCGCTTTGTAAATATTGTACTTTTCTTTGTAACGTATCACAACTTTTCAATCTTCAATAAAAAGGGGTCTCCCCTCTCTGTGTGATATTTGCAATTAGTTTGTTCAGTTTTCTTCTAAAAAACAAATGTAACAAAAAAAATATATGCATTATCATTCATCATTCTAACATAACACGTTCTCCTTTCTATCAAATCTCACATCTACGTCTCGATTCTAGTTTCAAACTGTCTCATTCGTACAACACTCGGGCTAATCGACAAAAAAAAAGGATGAACTCGAGGAAGAGAACAGAGAGTTGAGAGAAGAAATCGACGCTCTAAAGGAAAGTTTATAAAAACTTCACAACGATATACACACCCTGGCAACAGCTCAGGAACAACAACAACGAAGGACTGTAATCTCAGAGGTTACATCCACCCTAATAGCTGGAAGGCACGACAATCAGCCTCGGTACAACATGCCAAAAGGTTACCCCTGGGGCATGCCTCCCGACTTTATTCCAGAAGGATACATTCCGCCAGTCGGTGAAGATCCAGAAGCTACGGCATGAAATTCAAGGCCTGAAGGTTACAAACTTCAGGTATTTGAAGACGCAAAGGAAACGAAAAGAAACCCTGAAGGTTACAAACTTTAGGTCTCTGAAGCACCAAGAGTCACAGCAGTGATGACAATACCGCCGCCGGTGGTACACACAATCCCTGAGGATCAATATCCGCAAGTCACATGTAGTAAAGAAGTGCGTGAAAGAATGAACGAATTCTAAGAACAGTTCGCAGAAATGCAGAGGGAACTGCACTCCATTCGTGGACAGGATTTATTCGGAAAGGACGCCGCCGACCTCTTCTTGGTTCCAAATATGAAAATACCACACAAGTTTAAAGTGCCCGACTTTGAAAAATACAAGGGTAGTACTTGCCCTCAAAGTCATTTGATAATGCAAACTCGAAAGATGTCTACTCAGCTAGACAATCAACCACTACTGATCCACTATTTCCAAGACAGTTTAACTGGTGCCGCACTCAAATGGTACATGAGTTTAAACCGCTCAACGATCAGTACTTTCAGAGATCTCGGGGCAGCCTTCATTCAACAGTACAAATACATCCTGGACATGGCCCCAGACAGGGATCAACTCAGAGCAATGTCTCAAAAGGACAAGGAGACTTTCAAAGAGTACGCTCAAAGATGGCGTGAAATAGCCGCCTAGATCTCTCCACCTCTTGAAGAAAATGAAATGACGAAAATCTTCCTGAAAACATTGAGTTCTTTCTACTATGACAGAATGGTCGCCAGTGCGCCCAATGATTTCACCGAGATGGTAAACATGGGAGTACGTCTGGTCAAAAATACAGAATCATCCAACAATGCGAAGAAGTACGGTAGCACTTTCCAAAAGAAAAAGGAACAAGAGATCAGTAACATATCTCTGGGAAAGCAAAGGCGAAGGTATCAACCAATAGCAACAATAACTCCTACTATTAGCCCAATACCGGCTCCGACTTATCAACCTCAGGTTGCTCAGTAACCAAATCAATAATAGTATCAGTAAAGGGAACAACAGCCTTTTCAACAGGCTCGCCCATAGTACAACAACAACAATCGTCGACCACCAGGATTCGATCCGATACCAGTACTGTATGCTGAATTGTTTCCATTTTTACTAGCCAAGGGGCACGTCCAAACCAGGGCTCCTCTCGCAATACCAGAGAATCCACCTTTCTATTTCAAGGCTGATCAAACTTGTCCTTATCATCAAGGAGGATCGGGACACAACATTGAGAATTGCCTAAGTTTCAAGTCGGACATACAAAAGCTTGTAAGGAGCGGGTTTGTATCTTTCAAAGATACTAACCCAAATGTCCAGACGAATCCACTACCGATGCATGTGAAGACTGCAGTTAACCTAGTTGAGGAAGAACTAGACGGTAATTGTCAAATCCGTGAAGTGAACATGTCGAATTCACATCCAAACGTTGTTCAAAATCATGATATCCGAGCAATGAATGTCAACCTGGTAGCCATGCACTCCAGACAAAGCCGATACCACAATTTGCCTCGTCATGATTACAGTGCCTGCTCGATCTGCTCGCAAAACAATCAGGATGGCTCTTTCGTATAAGAAGCCCTCCAGCGTCATATGGATCTTGGATGGATCCAGGATTATCATTAAAGTGATAGCCATCAAGTTAATATGGTTCAGATCTTCGATATCTGCCTGATGAACACTAGCCTTGTGGAGCTACATGCAAAATAAGTTCAGCTCGGTTTCCTAGCTTCACATGACTATCAACAATGCGACGAGTGTTGCATCAACGATCAAGGTTGTGCCTTGGTACAGAGAACTCTTCAACACCTTCTAGATTACTGGTGGCTTCCAATCTATTTGGATGAAGAAACACAACAAATCAGCATGATCAATGGAAATCCGAGTAGGCATCAAACTGCTGACGTCCGATCCATGGAAACAGATCTAGTTACAATGCATTGCATACAAAGTGGTTACGGAAGAGTGCCATCTCACAATTACGAACGCTGCACAGTCTGCTCAGAGAATAACCAGGGATGTTATTTGGTGCGCGCTGCCCTCCAAGATCAGTTCGATCGCAAAGAAATCACACGCTATTGGGATTCACAGTTCATCAACGTGATACAGAGTGATACTCTGGTTCTCGATGAAAATCAGTAGTCACAAAGCGAAATCATCATCAACAATTATGGAATAGTCAAGACTATTCACGCCATAATTCCTTTGCTAGACAAATCAAAAGTTCCTCCAGATATTAGGAAAGTTCCCAACATGGAACTGATTGAGATTCCTTACGGCGGTCGAAAAAGCCAGAAAGTTCCTGTGGTCATCTACTTACCCGGATCAGTACCATACAAGTCAGATAAGGCTATCCCATACAAGTACGGTGCAACTACCATCTAAAATGGAAAGGAAACTCCATTACCCTCCGTTGTGAACATTGCCGACATCAGTCGAGTCACCAGGAGCGGAAGAATCTTCAACAGAGGAGTTGGAGATCTCACCAGAGAAAAGGAACCATAAATTGATGTTCCTAATCCACAGATGGGTCAACCCAGTAACGCGGAACCTCTCAAAAACAACGATGAAATGCTGAAATTGATACAGAAGAGTGAGTACAATATTATGGATTAACTATTACAGACTCCATCTCGGATTTCTGTATTATCTCTTTTACTCAGCTTCGAAGCTCACAGAGAAGCTTTGCAGAAGGTCTTAGAATAGGCATTTGTAGAACAAGACGTGACGATAGGGTAATTCGACATCATCATCTCCAACATCACTTCCTGCAACAATCTAGGATTCAGTGATGAAGATCTTCCTGAAGAAGGGAAAAATTACAACATGGCTCTCAACATCACAGTAAATTGCCAGGACGATGCTTTAGCCAGCGTATTGGTAGATACAGGTTCTTCTTTGAACGTTATGCCAAAGTCGACTCTAGCACGACTTTCATTTCAAGGAAACCTGATGAGAAGCAGTGAGATCGTTGTTAAAGCTTTCGACGGATCTCGAAAAATAGTTATCGTTGAAGTAGATCTTCCCATAACCATTGGTCCCCACACTTTCCAAGTCACTGTCCAGGTCATGGACATCCGGGCAGCATACAGTTGTTTATTAGTAAGACCTTGGATACATGAGGCAGGGGCAGTCACCTCGACACTTCATCAGAAACTAAAGTTTGTCAGGAACAACAAGTTAGTCACAGTTTGCGGGGAGCAAGCTCTGATCGTGAGTAAATTGTCATCACTCTCTCAGTTGGAACCAGAAGAGGTGATAGGAACGCAATTCCAAGCACTTTCGGTGAGCAATGAGAATCAACAAGACAAAGGAACATCGATTTCCTCATACAAAGATGCTCTCAAAGTAATATATAGCAAAGACATAAAAGGATGGGGACAGCTGGTAATTCCCACTAACAACAAAACCAGGAAGGGTCTTGGTTTCTCCACAACATGTTCCCCGGATATCGAGAAGGATGAAATTTTTTGTCCCATTCAGGATTTCTTCCACAGTGGAGGATTTCTACACCCGGTATCCTAAGAGGTCCATAACGTCGAAGAAAATAATTCAGATGATTCAGATGAAGAACGGAAAACATATTTCAACGAAGAAGGATATATATTTCAAGAGGAAACATACAGACCATTCTGCTTTCCCCTCTCCAGTTCGAGATATATACCAAGGTTAGAGGTCAGGGAAACCTATGGAGACTATGATCCCAAAGGATGCCATGCTCCACCTAACTCCTTAGAAGACAATATTCTCTGGAAAGATAACTCTCATTACACTTCCTATGATCTGATGGACGAACTGCCCATTTGGAAACCTTATACAGAGAACGTGGAACAACAAAGTCTGCTTGATCCAGCATATCAGCTGAACGACTTTGATAGAAATCTGCCTGTTCCTCCAAAACCGTGGACTCCACATCCAGAGCATTCCGAGAGCGATTAGCGCTACGCCGATGAATTTTTAAGGCTCGTAGGACAAGAATTCATTAACTATGCATTTCCTGATGTCAACGTCATTGAAGAAGATGACTCATCCTCTCCCGAAGAAGTTTGGGATACCTTGGGACAGCCGAGCGGAAAGTATGATTACCTGGTAAAATACACTGCTCTTGAGAGTTCTCGCATCAGAATTGAAGATATTGAAAATCTGGTATCAGATGTGTGATGTTAAGTGTGATGTCACAACAACAGTAAATCAACACAATGAATTGTTCACCCAGTTCGGTCTAACTACCTACATCTGGGGGCTACCAAGCCAGGGAGGAAATTCACTATTAGTAGTATTAAATTACAGACTCAACAATCCCAGTTGACATCTACTAATCTTAATCACTACCCAATGACACTTCTACCTAAGAGACCACTTAGATATGAGAAACCACTCACTCCCTAAATCACCTCAGTGATACAATTCAAAGATTACACTTTAAACCACACCTTGATCTTACTTAACAACTTTGATCAAGAACAACACACTCTTGCTTAAAAGCTCTAGAGTGAATACACTTACAACCCAAAATAGTAACACCTATTCAACCATGAAAGGTTTACAAAACACACACGAAAACACAAATTTGACTCTCAGTCTTTGCTCTCTTGTCTTCGTTACTTCCAACAAGGGTTGAGGCTGCTTTTAAATAGAATTCTGACTTGGGCTTGGACCTCTTCCAAAAATCTGATTTGATTTGTTTTAAAAACAGAATTTAAAACAGATTTGATCTTCAAAAATTTTTAAATCAAACAGCCCTTAAACATAGCAACAGGATCTGCTCCAAATTTGATTGCAACTGAAAATATCTTCTCCAAGATATTCGCACACAATCTCTCTAACAGATCTCCTCAAAACAAACTTTCATACGCAGCCCTAAAACATCACAGCCTGATGTTCTGATGTTCAGATAACTGATGTCAAGACATCAAGTTTAACATCAGCATATAAAACTTTAACCCTGCAACAATTAATGTTAGGAACCGATGTTAAGACATCAGACATATGACATCGACATTGTTCAATTTTGTTTTACCAAAATTCCAGCCAATACAAGAACTAACAATCTCCCCCTTTGGCTAATTTTGGCTAAAACAATCTCTGCCAACATCAGAGATACCTGCAGCAGAAAAACTTCATACTTCTAACATTCCAAAACACAACCAGCATCAATCACATCCAAAATATGCACAAAGCTAAACTCCCCCTCAAAACAAGAACCAGCATACCAGCTGTTCAAACATGCACACTCCGCCTCAAGCCTAGAACCACATCAGACAACTAGGCAACACATAGGCACATAGGCTAACTCTCCCCCTTTTTAGCCACAATTAGACAACTATCAACCAGTTAGTATCTCTTACAATTGTCACAACCTATCAGTTAGACCTAGGCTAGCTCTCCTTGTCAGTCAAAAGTCAGCACCACAGACAAGACAAATCATAGAACAAAAACCAGATAAACATAACAGAACCAATATTCAAGATAAGTACACCAAGATCAGAAACAAAACAATAAAAACTACAGACTATCAAAAGCAAGAAACAGCAGAAGCAGCAATTCAATCTTCATTAGCATCAGAACCATCTGCAGCATCCTCATCACCTTCCTCTGAACCTGAATCTTCAGCATTGACACCCACATCATCTTTACCCTGTTCTAAGGATTTGATCATCTGCTCAATTTTCATCTTCCTAGCAGTGCTAGTACTGATCACCATATCAAGATCCTTGCAAGCCGCCTTCAATTCTTCAATCAACTCAGTTTTTGTACAGGCCTTCTTAACACCAGAACTTGATGTTACAACAATGTCTGGAACATGATTCCCAACAAACAACTTGGGATGCAAGGATAAAGTTGACTCCCTATTACATGCTATATCTGAACTAGTTAAAATTCCAGGATGTTGATCTAAGATCATTCCACAGACAAGGGAAGGGAATGCTATAGGCATCTTGATAGCATTAGTGGCAGCATGCTTCACAACTTGATCAAATATGTAATTTACATAATTGAACTTGACCTTTTTCCTAACAACATAAATAAACCTTCCTAATCCCACAACTATGGTGGTTTTGTGATTAGTAGGTACCCAGTTAGCAGCTCCAATTCTGTGCAAAATAGCATACTTGATACTGAGTTTGCTAGCTGTCAATTTACCCTTCAGTGGCCAAACCTTCACTTGAGTGGCTGTGATCTCTTTACACACATCATTATCAGTCACTTCCAGTTCACAAACCTCTTGATCATCTCTTCCCAGATACTTATTGATGGTACTAGGAGAGAAATTAATACACTTACCCCTAACACACACCTTCATGAAGTCCACACTTCTTTTATCAGAAATGTCTATAGGAATGTTAACAACAAATTCCTTAACAAGTCCACCATAGCACTTAGAGAATTTAATCACAGTTTTCCACAGGCCCGCAACATGAATGAGCTCCATAATTTCTTTAATCTCCAATGCATCTTTGCCAAGCTCTCTTTCCAGAGCTAATCTCCTTTGACACACAAATTTCCACATTGGAGCACTGCTAGCATAATGAAAGGATATGTTGTCCACTGGCACTTCAGGAACCTTATCAGAAATTCTCTTCAAAATGGACTTTCTGACTGGGGTGATGTCTTGAACATCTTCCTCAACATCATACTCAGATTCAGATTCTTCTCTAATCTTTCTCTTTTTGGAGGATGCAGCAACCTTGCTCTAAGATTTTGTGGGACCAACTATAGATGTCTTTTTCTTCTTGCCTTCAGATGTCATCTTAGGAGAAGATTCCACAGTCTTTCCTTTTCTAGTCTTCAATCTTTTGGCAATACCAGGAACAACATTACCAATTACTTCATTATCAGATAAGTCAACAACATCCACCACATCAACATTCTTCTTCCCTCTGGGACTAGGAGTAACATCCCTAGCAGGTGATGTTCCAACATCAGGTTCAACATCAACCTCATCTTCAACATGAGTATCAATATCTTCAACTTCAGCTTCTGCATCTTCAATGACAGAAACAACCAATCTGTGAAGATTGGTTTAGAAGTTTGCATGTCACCCTTTTCTCTAACAGATTGATCAGCAGACATTTGACTCAGAGGTCTAGATATTCCCTTCACAGAAATCCCTTTCTCAAAATTTTTTGTGATAATCTGATCAACACTTTTGTCCACATCTACCCTTTCTTCAATAACTTGAGGAAGAGGGGCGGTAGTCTTAGGAGTAGGTTTCTCTCCAAACAAAACACTAGTGACAAACGCTCTACTTTTGCTATCATCAAATTTCTTACCCGCAGATTGATCAGAAGTATTACCTTTTGAAGGCCTCTTAGGTTGATACTTCTCCGGTCTTTTCTTTTCTGAACCTGGAATCATAGAGAGAGGCGCTATGTCTAAGGCTTCATCCATTGAAACTTCTTTCGTCGAAACCCTAGATGTTGCATGCGAAGAGCTCTTTGAACCAGACTTCTTGGAGGGAGGTGACCAATGTTGAGACATTGTTCCTTTAAAACAATTGACGTACAAGGATGTGTTGTGTCTTCTGATCTTTGGAGAGAAGATGAACAGACTTGGAGTGTGGAGATTGATGTAGCGTGTGAGAGTAACAATAGGGAATGATAGCCTAAGGTAAGGGGGATGCTTTTGTTGGTCACTTAAAAGCCAATAAATGTATTTTCCCCACCAAAACAAATTTCCTTTTAAATTTTTGAAATTTAATAAATGCACACCATAAGTCACTAACCTTTTATGCCTTTTCCACATGCCCAAATTTCTACTTAAGACTTCACAAATTTCAGCACACATATCTTTAAGGAAATTGTCATTACACTTCATATCTGAGTGATCAACCTTTATGACCTTAGTTTCTTCAAGATTTCCTCTGAATAGTTGCATAACACTAGGTTGTTTGGTGATCCTTCTAATGTCACATTCAGATGTCATAACATCATACTTGACATTACATGATGAGTTGGACTCTTGAGGAACCCATAAATAACAGTTATCTATGGATCTAACTCCCCTCATAACGACTTCACTCTTCTCATTAGTCACTAAACATTCATCTTTAGTGTAGCTAACCTTGAATCCTTCATCACATAACTGACTGATGCTAATCAAATTAGCAGTCAGTCCTTTGACAAGAAGTACATTTTCAAGAATAGGTCCAGCCTCACAGTTCAATTTTCCAACTCCTTTAGCTTCCCCTTTTCTCCATTACCAAAAGTTACATCATTTGTGGAGTAAGTCCTGATGTCCACCAAATGATTCTTGAAACCTGTCATATGCTTTGAGCAACCACTGTCAAAATACCAACCATCCAAAGCTGGGGATCTAACAGATGAGTGAGCTAATAGACATGTGACAGCAGTTTTAGGAACCCATTGTTTAACAGCCTGAGGCCTGTTCTGCTTCTGTCTAGGTTGAGGAACAGATTTGGGATAACCATGCAGTTTAAAGCAAGAAGATTGTATATGACCAAATCTTCCACAGTAGTAACATCTCACTCTTTGAATCTCTTCTCTGAAGTGATTGAAATGTATGCCACCTTGATGATGATTTCTGTCATACTGTTGAGGCTTCCATCTGTCAAAATATTGATGTTGTCTTCTCCCATAATTAGGTTGTCTTCTGTAATGATGAGTCTGTCTTTTGTAATGATTAGGCTATCGTCTTCCATGATGATGAGGCTTTCTTCTGCCATAACTATGAGGCACAACATTATTAGGTCCAAAACCATACATTTTCCCTTGATGTTGAGACATCAGATGGAACATGTTATGTTTGAAACTAGAAGCCTGCATACTCCTATGGTATTGAGGAGGCATATACTGCCTAGCTCCAGAAACCTGAGGCTTTCATTGAGGTTGAGGCAAAAACTTCTTAGGTACAGGACCATAACCCTTTCCATTATTTTGTGGCCCAAGGTACAGGACCATAACTTCTTCTCACCCTCATATCCTAGACCAGTCTTATCACTTGCCCCTTTTCCAGCTTCAAGTATTTTATCCAGAGTGTCAGTTCCACTATTTAACATTATGATGGATTTTGACATTTGATCAAGCTGGGATTTTAACAACAAAACTTCATTCTCAAGTTCAGCTTTATCAGTCTCAAGCTGTATTATAATTTTCTTCTGTTTCTCCCCTTCTTGACAAACCTCTTCACTTTTCAGACACAGCTCTTGATAAGATTATGCCAGTTCTTCAAAGGTCAACTCACCATCACTAGATTCTCCATCAGAGGCACATATTCCAGTCAATGCCTTAACATGCTTGGCATTCTCTTCTTCACTTTCACTATCTGTATCAGACCAGGAAACAGATAGCCCCTTTTTCTGCTTTTTGAGATATGTAGGACATTCTTTCTTGACATGACCATAACCTTCACACTCATAGCATTGAACTCCTTTGTCATGATTGGACTTTTCTTCATCTTTTGTTTTCTTCACTTGATCACTAGACCTGTTGTTGTCAGATGTGATGTTCTTAACATTAGGTCTATAGTTTCTGTCCATTCTCTTTAACACCTTATTAAACTGTCTCCCAAGCATCACAACAGCATTTGACAGTTCCTCCTGAGTTTCAAAATTACACTCCTTCTTACCATCTTCAGTATTAGACACCAAAGCTATGCTTTTGGTCTTCTTTTCAGGCTCCTCATTCAACCCCAACTCAAAAGTTTGAAGAGACCCAATCAACTCATCAACTCTCATCTTGCTGATGTCTTGAGCTTCTTCAATAGCAGTCACCTTAATTTTATATCTCTTAGGAAGGGATCTGAGAATCTTCCTTACCAGCTTCTCTTCAGTCATTCTTTCTCCTAAAGCACTAGAAGCATTGGACAGCTCAAGAATATTCATGTGAAAATCATGAATGGTTTCATCCTCCTTCATCTTCAGATTTTCAAACTTAGTAGTCAACAGTTGAAGTCTTGACATCTTGACCTTGGAAGTTCCTTCATGAGTAGTTTTCAAGACATCCCAAGCTTCCTTAGCTACTTCACAAGTGTTGACCAGCCTAAAGATGTTTTTGTCAATACCATTAAAGATGGCATTCAAGGCTTTTGAATTTCCAAGTGCAAGCTCATCTTCTTCCTTGATCCAATCTTCCTCAGGTTTCAGCTTTGTTGTACCATCCTTTTCAACAATAACAGGTGTTTTCCATTCTTTTAAGACAACCTTCCAAGCCCTGCTGTCTAATGACTTCAAGAAGGTAACCATCAGTGGTTTCCAATAGTCATAATTAGAGCCATCTAGAATAGGGGGTCTATTCATAAATCCACCACTCTCCTTGTCCATTGCACCAGAAAGTATTAGCCCTAGATCTCACCCAGATGCAGAGCAGGATGCCTGCTCTGATACCAATTGAAATTCTGGTATCAGATGTGTGATGTCACAACAACACAATCTGCTAATATGAACAGGGCTATAACAACAGTAAATCAACACAATGAATTGTTCACCCAGTTCGGTCTAACTACCTACATCTTGGGGCTACCAAGCCAGGGAGGAAATTCACTATTAGTGGTATTAAATTACAGACTCAACAATCCCAGTTGACATCTACTAATCTTAATCACTACCCAATGACACTTCTACCTAAGAGACCACTTAGATATGAGAAATCATTCACTCCCTAAATCACCTCAGTGATACAATTCAAAGATTACACTTTAAACCACATCTTGATCCTACTTAACAGCTTTGATAAAAAACAATACACTCTTGCTTAAAAGCTCTAGAGTGAATACACTTACAACCCAAAATAGTAACACCTATTCAACCATGAAAGGTTTAAAAACACACACGAAAACACAAATTTGACTCTCAGTCTTTGCTCTCTTGTCTTCGTTACTTCCAACAAGGGTTGAGGCTGCTTTTAAATAGAATTCTGACTTGGGCTTGGACCTCTTCCAAAAATCTGATTTGATTTGTTTTAAAAACAGATTTGATCTTCAAATCTTTTTAAATCAAAAAACCCTTAAATATAGCAACAGGATCTGCTCCAGATTTGATTGCAACTGAAAATATCTTCTCCAAGATATTCACACACAATCTCTCTAACAGATCTCCTCAAAACAAACTTTCACGCGCAACCCTAAAACATCACAGCCTGATGTTCTGATGTTCAGATAACTGATGTCAAGACATCAAGTTTAACATTAGCATATAAAACTTCAACCCTGCAACAACTAATGTTAGGAACCAATGTTAAGACATCAGACATATGACATCGACATTGTTCGACTTTGTTTTACCAAAATTCCAGCCAATACAAGAACTAACAGATATTCTGCCAACTGGATGGGGAGATTCTGTTGAAAGTACAAATACTGTTAAAGCAACTGAAGAGTCCTCCTACAACAACTCTGCTTGGGAAGAAGACTCTAACAACCCAACTCCACCAGAAATCAGCGTTATTTCTGAAGCGTATCCAGAAAGGAAGATAACAGACTTTGTAATTCACCGAGGAGTTCGTCGCCATTAGTTCGCCGTCGATATCCCGAATGTCGTTCGCAAGTCAAAGTAATTGCCGTGTCTTTAACCTTTCACTTTCGCCCGAGTGAAACAGATGTTTTATAGGGCTTGCTTTTCTGTATATATCCATTTTCGCTTCGCCCAAAGCGTTAGAGTTTTTTTATAGGGTTGTGTTTCAAGAATTGACAAATCATAAATAAAACGTCATTCTGTAATTTCTGCATTTATTGTTGTTTTCTCTTTTCGCTTTTTCAGAAAATAGTAATCCTAAAAAAAAAACCCAAAAATTAAAAAAAAAATGGAACACTTCACACACTTTTGCATTCTCGCTCTATCTCTTCTAAACGAAATCATCACGTCATGCAGATCACCTGCTTTGAACCCCATCGAAACATACGATCCGATGCCTTCTCCCAATTTTGAGTTCCCGGTATTCGAAGCTGAAGAAGAAGAGGACACATAAATTCCAGAAGAGATCTCTCGACTACTCAGACAAGAGGAAAGATCTATTGAACCCCACAAAGAACCGTTGGAAACGGTTAACTTGGGATCAGAGGAAGAAAAGAAAGAAGTTAAGATTGGAGCACTGCTCAGTTTAACTGTCAAAGAAGATTTGATAAAGCTTCTCAAAGAATTTTCAGATGTGTTTGCTTGGTCTTACCAGGATATGCCAGGGTTGGATACCCGCATTGTACAACACCATTTGCCGCTAAAGACAGAATGTTCTCTGGTTAAACAAAGGCTAAGAAGGACTCATCTGGATATGGCTATCAAGATCAAAGAGGAAGTGCAGAAACAGATCAACGCAGGTTTCCTCGCCACTTCAGAATATCCTCAGTGGTTGGCCAACATAGTGCCAGTTCCGAAGAAGGATGGAAAAATCAAAATGTGTGTAGATTACAGAGATTTAAACAGAGCAAGTCCAAAGGATGACTTTCCTCTGCCACACATTGACAAGCTGGTTGACAGCACAACAAAGTTCAAAGTCTTCTCCTTCATGGATGGATTCTCGGGCTATAATCAAATCAAAATGGCACCGGAAGATATGGAGAAAACTTTATTCATCACCCCATGGGGCACTTTTTGTTACAAGGTAATGTCGTTCGGTCTGAAGAACGCCGGGGCAACTTACCAAAGAGCGATGACTACTCTTTTCCATGACTTGATGCACAAAGAAATTGAGGTGTACGTCGATGATATAATCGCCAAATAAAAAACAGAAGAAGAGCATGTTGAACATCTGTCAAAATTGTTCGAGCGTTTGAGAAAATACAAACTCCGCTTGAATCCCAACAAGTGCACCTTTGGTGTTCGTTCAGGAAAGCTCTTGGGTTTCATCGTCAGCCAGAAAGGAATTGAGGTTGATCCCGATAAGGTCAAGGCCATTCAAGAAATGCCTTCTCCGAAAATAGAAAAAGAAGTCAGAGGATTTCTCGGACGATTGATTTACATCTCCAGATTTATATCCCTTATAACCGCGACATGCGCGCCAATTTTCAAACTCCTCAGAAAGGATCAAAGCTGTGTATGGATAGAAGATTGCCAGAAAGCTTTTGACAGTATCAAAGAATATCTGCTGAATCCCCCGATTCTATCTCCTCCAGTGGAAGGTAGACCACTCATCATTTATCTTACAGTCTTGGAAGACTCCATGGGATGTGTACTTGGCCAGCAAGACGAAACAAAAAGAAAAGAATTCGCCATTTATTACTTAAGCAAGAAATTCACAGACTGTGAAACTCGATACACAATGCTCGAGAAAACTTGTTGCGTTTTAGCTTGGGCAGCTAAACGTCTTCGCCAGTACATGATTCGCCACACTACTTGGTTAATATCAGAAATGGATCTGATCAAGTACGTTTTCAAAAATCCTGCTCTCACAGGAAGGATTGCCTGATGACAAATGTTGTTATCAGAATACGACATCGAATATCACACTCAGAAAGCTATTAAAAGAAGTATTTTAGCCGATCATTTGGCTCATCAACTGATTGACGATCAGAAATCCGTCGAGTTCGACTTCCCAGATGAAGATATAATGTATCTCAAAATGAAAGACTGCGACGAACCGCTACCAAGAGAAGGGCCAAAGCCAGGATCCCAATGGGGAGTAATTTTTGACGGAGCTGTCAACGCTTACGAAAATGGGATTGGGGCAATCATTGTTACCCCTCAGGGTACCCATATTTCTTTCACTGCCAGACTGTCATTCAAGTGTACGAACAACGAAGCCGAGTACGAAGCATGTATCATGGGACTTGAAGAAGCAATAGACTTAAGAATAAAAAATTTGGATGTCTACGGAGACTCAGCCCTGGTCATCAATCAGATCAAAGGAGAGTGGAACACATCTTAGACAGGATTAATTCCTTACAAAGACTATGCAAGAAGTTTGCTACCTTTCTTCAACAGAGTTGATTTTCATCACATTCCTCGCGATAAGAATCACATGGCAGACACACTAGCTACTCTATCCTCCATGATCAGTGTGAGTCAATGGAACGGCGTGCCCAAGATTGACATAATGCGCCTGGAGAGGCGTGCTTACGTATTTACTGTAGAAGTCTTTCTCGACAACAAACCTTGGTATCACGACATCAAGTGTTTTCTTCAAAGACAAGAGTACCCACTTGGGGCATCAAAGAAAGATAGGAAGACTCTCCAAAAACTGGCTGGCAATTTCTTCCTGAACAACGACGTACTTTACAAAAGAAACTTCGACATGGTTCTACTCAGATGCGTGGACAAACACAAAGCAAACATGTTGATGCAAGAAATTCACGAAGGATCCTTTGGCACTCACGCCAACGGGCATACACTGGCAAGAAAAATTCTGAGAGCAGGGTATTATTGGCTGACAATGGAATCTGACTGCTACAAGTACATGAGAAAGTGTCATAAGTGTCAGATATACGCTGACAGAATCCATGTACCGCCAACGCATCTCAAAGTTCTCTCTTCCCCATGGCCTTTTTCCTTACGGGGAATCGACATAATTGGCATGATTGAACCCAAAGCTTCAAACGGACATCGGTTCATCCTGGTAGCCATTGATTACTTCACCAAATGGGTCGAAGCAGCTACATACACCAATGTGACTAGACAAGTGGTAGTCCGTTTTATAAAAAACAATCTCATATGCCATTATGGTGTTCTGAGCCAGATCATTACAGACAATGGATCTAATCTGAATAACAAGATGTTGAAGGAGTTGTGCGCTGAATTCAAGATTGAACACTATAACTCATTTCCCTACCGGCCAAAGATGAACGGAGCGGTAGAAGCGGCTAACAAGAATATCAAAAAGATCGTTCAGAAGATGGTTGTAACCTACAAGGATTGGCACGAGATGCTACCTTTCGCTCTTCACGGTTACTGCACATCAGTTCGCACTTCAGTAGGGGCAACCCCTTTCTCTCTAGTGTATGGCATGGAAGCAGTGCTACCCATAGAAGTAGAGATCCCATCAATGAGAGTCTTGATGGAAGCCAAGCTAACAGAAGCTAAATGATGCCAGAGCAGGCATGATGAGTTGAACCTCATCGAAGAAAAGAGAATGACGGCTTTATGCCACAACTATATCAACAAAGGATGAAAATGGCGTTTGAAAAAAAGGTTCGACCCCGAGTTTTCAGAGAAGGAGACCTGTTGCTCAAGAAGCTACCCTTATTTCTCACTGATCCCAGGGGCAAGTGGACCCCGAATTACGATGGCCCTTAAGTTGTCAAGAAAGCATTCTCAGGCGGTGCCCTGAAACTCACGATAATGGATGGAGAAGAATTCACTTATCCTACAAACGTAGATGTAGTCAAGAAATACTTCGCCTAAATGAAAAAAAAACGTCTCGGTGGATCAAAACCTGAAAGGGCGATCCAGGAAAAACTTAGAGACATAAAAATAAAAGTCATCCCGGTGGAGTGGAATCTGAAAAGATAATCCAGGAAAAAGTTAGGGATTCATGAAAAGTAACTACATTCTCACAAACGCCTCAGCGGTAACGTCATCTGTCAAAAAGTCTCCAATCAGAGTCACCTTCGACAGAAGCTCAGAATGTCCAGAATTCAAAGTTGATGGGGGTATAACGGTCATTATGTTTCGATGTAGCCCTTTTCCCTTTAAATTACCATTTTCTAACTTTATACTGTTCCATGGTATCACGCTCTCAGCTGATTACCATCCTATAAATAAAATTCGAGCCTTTGTACCTTTTGTTTATAATTCTCATTTGTTCTGCTTTGCAAAATGACATGTTTATTTGATTAACATTCTTGAAACAAAAAAAAATGAATATACTCTTATTTTAAATTTATTTCCGCTTTTAAATGCGGCAATTAATTTTTCATCGAACACAAGAGGAACATCTACGTTTTCCTGAAAAACGGTTGAACTTCGAAGTGCAGGATCAACTGTCCTCGGTAGATTTCTCACTATGGAAGCCATTGATGGGTCTTGTTCCCCCAGAAGATTCTATTTCCCGGAAAAAAAAGCAGGAATGATTTCCGATCACAAGAAGGTTTATACCTTCAACAAAGAGATCTTGGTTCTCCAACAAAAGTACGACGCTTCAGCGATACTCTTATCCCCACAGAGCGGTCAGATATCCCGTTGTACACGTCACCTATCTATATGTCGTGTCTATTTTGTCAGCATACATTCATTCATTCATACATATATTATGCATTATTAATTCATATTCATATTCATATTGCATCACTATCACTCTGGTCAGTCTCACTCCTAAGTGATAAAGACCTCTCGTCGGTCGAGTCATCAGTATTCCCCTCGTCAGGAAACGTTCGCCTGAACAATCTCTCTTCGGTCTACTTCTAGATTGAAACTGTTCTCAACCACTTTGATAACTTGAACCTCTGAAAAGACAAAAAGACGTTCAACAAACATCCTTTGGAACATCACTCTTCATCAGTGAAGATAATACCTTTTGTTTTCCCAGATTAAGGAAAATCTCAGAGAAAGCCTCTCGACAAAGTGACTCTCGACAATACATCGATCTTTCTTCAAAGAAACCAAAGTTAATGAAGTCATCAACACTTCAAAATTGGATAGGATCACATAGCATTTCTTCGTCGAAAGAATTCTGAAGAAAAGTGTGATATCCCCAAGCTGAAAGCAGTCTCAGAAGACTCGTTTTCCCCAGTAGAGTTTACAAATGGCGTCTCCAACAGAGAAGTTTGCACCTCTACAACTCAGACTCATGGTTTTTTTTTTCAGCAAGCCTGACATCAACACTTTTTCCATCAAATGGCATTTCTCCAGTAAATCTCGACTAGAAGTTTGATGAAGATAGCTACACATATCACCCATTGTCAAGAGAAAGACTTGACAAAAGAAACTAAGACCAGTTCCTTGGTAGGAAACCAGGATCGCGGGTAAGTTTATCTCAGAAACTAAGACCAGTTCCTTGGTAGGAAACCAGGATCGCGGGGAAGTTTATTGACAGAAAAACTAAGACCAGTTCCATGGCTGAAGACCAGGATCGAGGGGAAGTTTTACATTTTATATGTAACAACGCTTAGTAAAAGAAGATGAATGTGTAAACTACCATTCATAGACACCATCAAAATTTCGGGTATTCTGATATTTAATCCTCTTGCACCCCGAATGCCCGAATATCTTCGCCATTCACACCTTCGGGTCCAAGAAGATTAAATAGGGGCATCTGTCATACCCCAAATTTTGAAAACCCAAGGATTTTCATCATTTGGGAAAATGATCATCATGATAAGGATACACTTATCCTACCTTACCTTGTAAAGACATTCACTGCAATCAAGGATTAGGGTTTTGAGCCCTCTCAGAGCACTCAGGCAAAGGATAAATCAAGAAGTGACTTGATCTTCAACTTGTCTAGTCTCTCAAACATCCACAAGGGATCAAGAGATATCCCACATCAATATTTGAGCATAAGTATGCATCATTTCAGGCTAATAAAGCCTCAGGATCGCTAGTGTCACCAAATTGGGGTTTTGGTTAACCAGGGCCTCCAGATGAAAATTTTCATCTGGGCATGAGCCCATTCCTTAATTAATGGTCCAACAAGCTTAAAGGAACCTCAAGAGTCCATCCACAATGGCCCAAATCACTTTGAGTATTCATTTACCAAAAATCAGGAAATTAGGGTTTTTCTAAAGAAAAAGTCAACCCTACCATTGACTGTTGACCTACACTTGCTTTCAAACCTTGGGGAAAGATCCAAGACATCCCTAAACAACCCTAAAGACCATCCATGAAGTTTGATTAGGCCTAAGGATTAATTTCACAGAGGAATCACAAATTCAAAATTCATCTGCTGAAAAGCTAACTGTGCAAAAAGGCAAAGTTTGACTTTTTGAGATTTTGATCAACCAAGGTTCCATTAACCCTAATATCATGTTAATATGTGATTTGAATCATTATTCATCAAGAAAAAACAAAGAAAGTGGGATAACTTGCAAAAGGGGTAACCAAAAAAACTTAGAAATTTTTCTAAGTAATAAAAAAAAGTGACAAGGGTACCAACTTCCAAGGGCTATAACTTAAGATCCAAGCCACCATTTTGGATGATCCAAATATGGATTTGTAGATCTTGCTACACTTTACAAAAGCTTCAACTAGACCTCTTTCCAATTCCTCATGGATTTTTAGTTATTGAGTGATCAAAATGACAAAAACTTAAGTTTCATACTTTTTCAACACTTAGTGAAAATCTGCCTAAGTTGGTCGTCTTGAACATCAGTGTTCATGAGGATTTTTCTATTGGATTCATATAGTTTCAAAACAAACTATGATCACACATGTTTTGTATCATATGAGGGCTTTCCAAAAAGCACAAGAGCTTCTCATAACTCAACCTGAGCTGGGAGATATGAATCCCTCAAGTTCACCATTTCCAATTGTCCTATGCAAGGCAGATTTTGGCAGATTTTGTTGTTTTGCTCGATTTGGGAAATTTGAGCAATTCCAAGCTTTGTCATCATTTTGGACACATCAGAGGATCAAATCCAAGGGGGATGATTTGATCTCCAAGCCTCCCAAGTCCAAGAATCTACATTAGGCTTGCCATACCTAAAAAGGCTACAAAGATACCTCAATTTTGTTTCCAAGCAATTAATGGATGCACCAAGGTGGCATGAACTGAGTCCATTCAAACCGAATTCAGTCAAGACTTATCCCTGAACCAAAGCTACAAAGCCTGTGCCCTAATCTCAAGTCAATGGTAGGAGGAGACTTGAGATTCCAAAGCGATTCAATTGGTCCAACACTTGTTGCTGTTGCCATTCACTATTGATGCCAAAACAAACTTGCTCCACTATAAATAGGAATCATTTCTGATCAATTTGAGTACACCAAAGGCCCTAAACACTTGCCTTTCTCAAAATCACTCTCTCACTTTCAAAAATACCTTCATTTGCAAGTCACTATCGAATTTTTCATTAGAGAGTATTTCTGTCCAAACCAATCACTCACACACCTCACAAATATCATATATGAGCTGATCAAACACTTAAACAACATCTGCAACACCAATTTCACAAAATCACATGTCATCTGCATAAGTTTTCAGCCAAGCTGCAGTTGATATGCCATAAATTAATCCAGTCAATTTCAAATCACTCCAAGTGTTCAGAGACACTCCATATGGTGTAGGGAAGCTGTCTAGATCATCACAACTCATCTGTAACACCTCCAACTCAAAAATCACTTTGCTCTTGCTGGCACGACCTTCAAGTAAGCCTAAACTTGGTCATCTCTTGATTCTCACATATTTCCTCGCACAATACTTTTGCAAAACATTCATAATCATGCATAGAGTGTTTCCCCTCCATTAATTGCTTTGTTTAAATCGTGTATTGAATTTCTGAGCCTTCATGCAAATTTTAGGGTTCTTGAGGTTTCTCTTTAATTTCTTATTCTATACTTAAAATAAATGAAATTAAAGATCATAGACATGATCGTGAGTTAAAAACGAGCAGATTGATGGGTGGATTGTGTGATTTCATCAAGTATTCAGTGAGATTGGATAGAAAATGCAAATTTGGGCAAAACAGAGGTTGCGCGTGTTCTTCCTCTTGTTCTTGGCGCCTTTTTTTCAAAATTTCAAATATTTGAATTTTGTGATTTTATTTAATTGATTCAAAAATAAATTTCTCTCTGATTTTAAATGATTTTGAGTTGATTCTTTTTTTAATAATTCACAAAAATGTTAAAATATTTTATTTTACAAAAATTTCTCAAAAATATTATTTATTTTACATATTTGATATTTTTGCAAAGAGTTAATTTTAATTTGTTTTTTTAACATTTTTAAAATATTATTTCTCTTGATTTTCCAAATTTAAATGATTTCTTATCATTCCATGGATAAAAACATGATTTTTGAAACTTTGATCCAAGATCATAACTCATTTTTCACTTGTTTTCATTGATTTTATTAATTTTTAAACAAAATTAATTATCTTTTTAAAAATGAAATTAGGGTTTTGATAATTTTTACCCTAATCAACACTTTTAAAACACTTTGGGCCTCTAATAGAGTGTAAGTCCCAACCCTTTTTGTACATAAACCATTTTTGGGCCTCACTTATTGTATAAGTCCCTCTGTACATTTTCAAAACAACGGTGCGATCGTCGTTTTCAAATATTTTCATCTGGGCCTACCCTTGTATTGTAAGTCCCATACATTTCTCAAAATCATTTTTGGGCCTCTCTTGTTGTATAAGACCCAATCCCTTTTTGACCAAAACCATTTTTGGGCCTCAGTGTATTGTATAAGTCCCGTTATGTCAAAAATCTCGGCACGATCGCCGTTTTCAAAACAAATTTCATCTGGGCCTCTCCTTGAGCTGTAAGCCCCATATTTTCTTTTAAAACAACACTTTGGGCCTCTATTAGAGTGTAAGATCCAACCCCCTTTGTACAAAAATATTTTGGGCCTCATCCTTGTTTAAGCCCCTCTGTACAGTTTTTAAAACCCTAACGCGGTTATCACCTTTTTATCAAAACTCTGGGCCACTCCTTGAGCTGTAAGTCCCACATCTCTGTATAAAAATAATCTTTGGGCTCTCTTGTTGTATAAGACCCAATTCTCCTTTGTAAACAATACAGTCTGTATTTAAATCATCAGGGCATCTCTTGTTGAATAAGCCCCATTTACTGTTTTAATATAACTGTATAAAACTTTCTTCAATTTCTTGTATAACTAACCTTTACAGCATGGAAGCTCTACAACGGGTAAGTTTTTACCTGCTTTCATTTACTGCTATATATATATATATATACTATATTGTGGGAAGTTGCGCACGGTTAGTCTTCTTTCATCTTTTAAATACCAGTCATATATATATATATATATATATATATATATATATATATATATATATATATACTGTATTGTGGGAAGCTGCGCACGGTTAGTCTTCTTTCATAAAATTTTTAAATACTTGGCATATATCAACTGTATATATACTTGTATAGAGTTTTCCCCGATAATTAGGTCTAGGACTTAAGTAAAGCCAGTTGTTTACTCTCTTATAACAGTCAAACATAGATCACACATAGGATTTCCAGATACAGTCTTCCCTTCTCTTGGGGTTAAACAATATGGAACAAAGAGAAAGGCAGTATTCCCGGTGAACCTTTTCTCAGACTATCACTATTAGTACTTGTCAAAAGAAATTATATTCCCCAGAGATGAATTATTCCCGGTGAAACATCTCTTGAATTTCTTCAAGCTTTAGAACTATTCACACAAGAAAAGAATTATTCCCGGTGAAACCTTTCTTGAACATTCTTAAGTTTGGACCCACAGGCTTCTTAAAAGCATTCCCCAACCTCCTCTTAGGCTTTGTACAAGGACCCTCCGGCTTCTTAGAAGTTCTCAGCCTCCTCTTGGGCTTAATACAAGGACCCAGAGACCTCTACAGGTATAGGAACAGATCTTAGTCATCATTTGCTAGAGCTGTCTTTCTGAGTCAATCATCAGACCAGTTAATGGGTTGACCTTCATCCCTTAACACATCAGCCTTCTCTTGGGCATAATACAAGGATCCCCTCACCATCTGAGAATTAATTTCTCAACAACAATAGACTTGGACAGTCTAAATACCCTTTGGATTTCCCATTTCCTTAAAGAACAGGAAATAACCTTGATTCTCTGATCATTTCTCCAAAGCATAAACAGTTTTCACAACTTATACCTTTCCAGTTAAATCCCCAACATGGGTCACTCTACTGTCATAATCCTCATCAGAACCTCAAGGCTTCTGACACCTCAACTTTTCTGTAATTCCCTGCAGAAGTTGAATTACCAATATACTGGACCTGTCACAAAGCTGAAACACCTTTCAACAGAGTTAGCCTCCTCTTAGGCTTTGTATAATGATACTCTCTTGTTGAGTTAACCATCACCCTTTTTAGCCTCAATCTTGGGCTTTGTACAAGACAGATAATCTCCAGCTGAGTCAGTAAACAATCAGCCTCCTTTTAGGCTTTGTATAATGATACTCTCTTGTTGAGTAGAAACAGTCATTATCTTTCAGCCTCCATCTTGGGCTTTGTACAAGATATAAAACACTCTTTTGTTGAGTATAAAAACACTCTCTTGTTAAGTATAAATTGTCTTTCAGCCTCCATCTTGGGCATTTTACAAGATATAAAACACTCTTTTGTTGAGTATAAAAACACTCGCTTGTTGAGTATAAACCGTCTTTCAGACTCCATCTTGGGCTTTGTACAAGATATAAAACACTCTTTTGTTGAGTATAAAAACACTCTCTTGTTGAGTATAAACTATCTTTTAGCCTCCATCTTGGGCTTTGTACAAGACACATGCACTCTCTTGTTGAGTATAAACCGTCTTTTAGCCTCCATCTTGGGCTTTGTACAAGATGCCAAATAAAACACTCTCTTGTTGAGTTCATCAGTCAATTTCAGCCTCCTCTTAGGCTTTATATAATGACCTTTCCCCAGCAAAAACAGTCAATTACAGCCTCCTCTTAGGCTTTGTATAATGAATCTCCTCACCAGAAACCAACCAATCTCTGCGATGGATAACAGGGATTTCTCCCTTTAGAGATGACAAATTCTCTCTCAGTCAAAACATTTTAGCTTCATATCTTGGGCTTTGAACAAGATACAAATAACCTTTTCAGCTTCACATCATGGGCTTTGAACAAGATACAGTTAAATAAGCCTTTTAGCTTCACATCTTGGGCTTTGAACAAGATACAAAAACCAGAACACCTGTTTCTCCCTTAGATCAGGAGGAACTACGATTACTCTAATTTCCCTATACCTCATATCAGGGAATACGTATGCATAAGATTTGCGATAATCTTAGCGAGCACACTAAACTAAATACCTTAGGTCCCTGACCTTACCAAAAACAGCAAAACTCTCTCTCTCAAACAACAGACATCTTCCCATTTACAGACAAACACGAATCAATACCTAGTATTTAAGCAATGATCCTGAAACTATAACCTGTGGATAACCACATACAGAATGGGTAATTAAAAACTTCCCGTTGTGTAATCTGACCCCGGACTCCCCAATCTCTTTACCGCAATGTTGTTCAGACGAACAACATCTGCAAAGCAAGGTTAGTTTGAGATAGCTTCCCTTTCCCTTCAAGCTTCATCGGGATAAATAAGAAATAAGAAAGTAGCAACCCAAATGAGCTTCCATGAGGGAGCACTCCAACAAGCGATAAGGTGGTCGTGTCACCGACAGAAATCGTTCGCTATAGCAACCACATAAAAGGAACTCCTGGATGTTGTATTCGCCTTAGATAAATTTCGTTCCTATCTAGTAGGAGCAAAAATCATTATCTATACCGATCATGCCACGATTAGGTACTTTTTGACTAAGAAGGATGCCAAACCAAGACTCTTGAGATGGATCTTACTTTTGCAAGAATTTGATTTGGAAATTATGGATAAGAAAGGTACAGAAAATGTAGTAGTAGATCATCTCTCTAGGATTAAGGATCTAAAGCCTGAAGAAGTGCCTATAAATGATGAATTCCTATATGATAGACTAGTAGCCCAGTTGGAAAGCGAAAGCGAGACTATAGAATATTCCTTGTTATTTAACGATGCAGAAATAAATGAAGTAGTAGAAGAAATATTTACTGAAACCACATTGCCATGGTATGCTGACTTTGTTAACTACCTAGCAGCCAAAAAGTTTCCACCAGATCTAACATACCAACAAAAGAAGAAGTTCTTCCATGATCTTAAACAGTACTACTGGGATGAACCCCTACTATTCAAGAGAGGCACCGATGGAATATTTCTTCGATGTGTCCCTGAATTAGAAGTAGCAGATGTCATATCCCGTTGCCATGTTGCACCATATGGAGGACATGCGAGTACATCAAAGACATGTGCAAAGATATTACAATCTGGCCATTTTTGGCCAAACCTTTGGAAGGACGTCCACATCGCTGTTATGAACTGCGACCGGTGCCAATGCACTGGAAACATTTCTAGACGCAACGAGATGCCAAAAAAAGGAATTTTAGAAGAAGAAGTCTTTGACGTATGGAGCATTGATTTCATGGGACATTTTCCATCTTCTTTTTTAAACAAATACATACTCGTCGCAGTTGATTACGTATCAAAGTGGATTGAGGCGATAGCTTCTCCTACAAATAATGCACGAGTGATGGTAAAACTCTTCAAAAACATAATCTTTCCCAGATTCTGTGTACCAAGAATTGTCATTAGAGATGGCGGTTCCCATTTCATTTCACATGTTTTCGGGAAGCTATTGCTTAAATACGGAGTACGACACCGAGTATCAACACCCTATCACCCTCAAACAAGTGGACAAGTAGAGGTATCAAATAGGGAGATCAAACAAATTTTAGAGAAAATCGTTGCAACTTCTAGGAAGGATTGGTCTACTAAACTTCATGAAGCTCTGTGGGCTTACAAAACATCCTACAAGACCCCTATAGGAACCACCCCATTCAAACTAGTTTATGGAAAATCATGTCATTTTCCTGTAGAACTTGAGCACAAAGCTTATTGGTCTATTAAGACCCTGAATATAAACTATTTATGCTTATGAAAATGCCCGCATATACAAAGAAAGAACCAAGAAATGGCATGACAAAAGGATAGCAAAGAAAGAGTTCAACGAAGGAGATATAGTTCTTCTCTTTAACTCTAGACTTAAACTTTTTCCTGAAAAGTTACGTTCTAGATAGTCTGGTCCTTTCGAAGTTACGAAAGTTTTGCAAAGTGGAACAGTTGAAATTAGAGGAAAGTCGAATGAGACGTTCAATGTGAACGGCCAAAGACTCAAGCACTACCACTTAGTAGAAAACAAGGAATTCTGCACAAATTACAAGTTGGAAGAGCTTCTCGCTCCTCCGAACGAATGAAGCCCCTTTTCAGTTCCAATGTCGAGCTTCCGACATTAAACAAAGCGCTCCGTGGGAGTTAAACCACGATCTTTAGTTCTTGTTATTTATTTGTTAGTTTCAAGACATTGCATGATGCTAAGTATTAAATCTATTTCATATGCATTACCATTTGTTGCATTTTATTATTGTTACTGTTACTATTATTATTATTATTATTATTATTATTATTAGTAGTAGTATTATTATTGTCGTACCCCAAATTTTGACCACCTTTCTATTTCTTTTTTCGCTTTTTTGTTTTCTTCATAAAATATAATAATAGTATGTAGTAAAGGGATTGTTTTGGTAGAATAAAGTATGGTAGTGTTATCAGTTAGATAGGGTTAGATTACTATTATTTTTATTTTAATATATAGGGATTAATTAGGGTCATATTAATTTTTAATCGAATTATACTAGGGTCATAGTGGGGTTATTAGAGGGTTAATGTTAAAATTAATATTATTATTAATATTAATATTATCATGGATTTATTATTAAAATTTTTAGTAAATACTCGCTAATGTTGTTTTATTTTGAATAAATAAAATGGTATAGTTGGTAGCAAAGGGAGTACAAGGAGTTATAAGAGGGAGAGGTCACGAGTTTGAATTCCACCTTCCTCACTTTTAATGTTTTATTTGTTTTTCCATTATTACTAACTTTTTTCTATTTTTTTAATAAAAAAACACAAAAATATCATTTTTTTAAATATTTACTTTTTAATTTTCGTATTTGTATTTAATGCAATTTTAAAAATATGATTTTTTTTTATTAAAATCAATATTTTATGAAAAAAATCTCAAAAATCATAAAAATAAAAATAAATAAAAATCAAATCTTTTTTTATCATCATTATTAGACTTTTTATTACTATTTAAATTAATTAGAATTCACCAAGCCATGAATCCATCCAGATTCATTGGCTTGGGCTTTAAGAAATAGAGAAAATCATATTAGATTAAAACCTTCCAAAACTGACAAATTCCATTCAATGTTTGACCTAATTTTTTATCTATAAATAGAGCTGGTTTTCCACATTCTTTCACACCCACAAATTCACAGAAATCAATATAAAAAGTTGTTGTTCTTCACATTGAAGAACAACAACACTAAAAGGGGAAGAGGGGTCGGAATCTTGCGCTAAGGAAAAAGGCGAAAAATAGGGAGAGGAAAAGGAGAACGCAAGGGACGAAAAGAAAAGAAGGGAGAGGAAAGGCAAAACACCAAGAAAAGAAGGGAGAAAGCTAAAAACTTATTTATTTTGCTCACCGGTGTTATACCCCAAATTTTACCCTTAGATTCTTTGATCTTTTGCATGTCATTCTAGGTCAACATTTTTGCATTTTAGTTAAACCTTTTCGTTGATCATCAACCATACCATTTTTTCCAATTTTATCATGCCATGTCATTTAGATTTTTATTTCAATTTATAACTTTTTAGTTTATACTTTTAATTTAGTGTATGTTTTTAATTTAGATTATTTTTATTTTAGTTTAGTCTTAATTTAGTTTTATTCTATTTCCATTTTAATTTTAATTATGGTTTTATATATTTTTCATTTAGTTTAGTTAACCTTAAAAAAAAAAAAGCTTTACATTTGGTCCACTAGATCTCATGTGATCATGTGATAAAATGGATGTCCTTGACGAATTTCACTTGCGCAAATCTTGTTATTCCATTTGAACCAAACTCTCAGCCACTCCATTTCATGCCATGCTTGCCAATTCTGAACCAAGTCCTTCGAGTACCTTGTACAGGCTTTTCACCATCATTTCCAACACTATGTTGCTTTTCCAAAACCGTGCAAGAGAAGCTTCTAGTACAACAACTTTGTACTCTTGCAAATGAATATACAAGAGCCAAGATAAAGATCCTTCATGTAATTTTTCATTTGGTTTCTCTTTGGTCCTTGCTCATTTTTTTTTTGCCGACCAAAAGCCTCAAAACAAGCAACCATAGGACAAGTTTCACATGGCTCGAGAATGATGGGCAAGCGAGTGGTATCTAGTGGTGATATTTCCCTCTTGTACCAAGCCAATATCCTTTGAATTTCCATGCCTTTGATCCACCTGCCTCTCCTATAAAAGGAGACTTTTTCATTCTTTCATCCACAACTCAACAACAACACAAGTAGAACATCAATAATCAATGAACAATCAGAGCATCAGACAACCCTCCACAACTCTTTCCCACCTTTTCTCCTTAGCTCAACAACCACTCTCACCATTGGCAGCGAACAAACCACACCAAGAGAGGGGGCTTGTGAGTTTTAAAAGGTTCAGGATTGGTACATTACATCAAAAACTTACGAACTATCTATTGGAGAGGAGGAACCCAGCTGGTAAGTCCATCTTTTCATCCTTAATACTCACCATGTTGCACTTTATATTTAGGCCAATTTTTAATGACAATATGGATAAGGGCGTGTGAGTTTGTATGGTGTTACAACATTGTCAGCTTTGATAAATATGCGATGTTCTTGACTTTATGCACTAGGGTGTGTGGTCAGAGGTTGCTCCCAGGCTTCCCACGTTATGTTTAGCATTAGGATAGACAACAAGAGTCTTGCTTGAACCTAGGATGACATGATAAATGTTTGGTCGCACTTCTGAATGCATTGTTCCAGTTCATTTTTCACTTTGTTGATACTTTTGTTTTGAGCTATGTGAAGTTCATTAGTTTTCCTTGCCATGAGTAGTATACAGTAGTGTTTCGTTTCACCTATTTTGATGGGGATTTGATGGAGTTAAAGATTGGACAAGGAGATATCCAACCACACTTTGCTGCTGTTGTTATTATATTTCACGATGGTTTTTAATGTTTATTGCATGTTTTCATGACAAAAGAGAGAGCATGGCGTCGTTGATTGGCCAATATGTTCTTGGCACTTCCTTTGGTTTGATGATAGTCTGTTTGCTAAAAAATTTCATATGTTTGAAGCCACTAGCTCCCAAGTTATCTCTTGTGTGTTTAAGTTTAGACCATGTAATATGAGAATGGGACATGACAAGAGTGTAGTTTTCACGTCTGCTTACATTTGTTTTTGTGTTATTTTGCTGGTTGTTCATGTCATGATCTTAGTTTTTCAAAGTTTCGAGAGTGCTCCCGGTTTTGAGTAACACCAGCGTGATGCTTTGGTTCATTAGTGTTTGTTTAAATGCTTGAAGAGAGTTCTGGTCTGAATAGGAATGTGTACTATGCCCATTTTCATTTTCACGATAGGCTTTGTGATATTGTTATACGTGTGCATGAGTAAAAAGAAAGTGGAGTGAATGATTGGTCCAGGCGTGGGGTCTTTTGGCAGTTAATGAGTTAATGATTGGTTGACCATTTGATAATACCACCATGTAACATGCTCTTCATTTATTTTCTTTCCAAATAAATTTTCATTCGCCTGTTTTGGTTCATATATTACACTGGGTGGCATATACAATGGATGTATAGCCACCCCAGTGGTAAGTCATGCGCCTTTGTATCCTTGGGGTCTGGGGTTCGAATCCCCCCTCGCCCCAGACACCCTTTTGGTTACTTTTCCTTTCATTTTCCTTCAGTTATTTCTCATTTGGGCCAAGCGAAATTCATTAATCACACCCCCACCAGAAGGCCCAAACGTGAGATAACACATAACCCAGTTCAGTTTCTTTTTACCAATACACCCCCCTGTTTATCCTTTTTTTCAAATATTTTTATTTTGTTCCCATTTCAATTTTATCTTACTAAAGATAATTTCTTATCCATAGAAATTCCCAAAATTCACAAATACATTTTAATAATTAATTTAATTTTCTACAATTTTTATTTCCATTTTTATTTTTCATATTTATTTCTAAAATTCCAAAAATATGCATAAGCTTATATTTAGTTTAGTTTTTCTTTTAAAAATCAACCTTATTTCTTGAGATCTTTGTGAGATTTTTCTTTGGTTTGAGAGAGATGTATTTGAGAGAGTTCATTAACCTTGGATAGGTTCACCATACTAGGATTTTGTGTGGCTTTGTTACTAAGTTTCTTGCTTTGAATACTTTGCCTTTATTTGCAAGATTGATAATGATGTATATGTGTTTTCATGTGCTTAATTATTGTGAATCATATTACTATTTCTTGCCACATTGATGTTTGAATAATACTTTTGTTATGCTTAAATGATTGTACATTCTCTTTGAATTTTGAACTTACATTGGTCATATGAATCTCAATACCCTTGTAACATTCTTATGCATAAAAAGTTTGTTATCCTCCCTATCCCTCCAAAGGAAAGTCTCTCTATTGACCTCAAAGTCATAGATAGCTCATTCCCCCTTTTACTTAGCCTTAGGCTTGGAGTTGCCACACTCCACGTAGGTGTCTTGCTGTCAGACCCTAATTTCCCACGAACACTTCATTCCCTTTTAACCTAGCCTTCCCAAGAGATAGCCATTAATCTCTTATAACTCTTCTCCTCCAAGACGGTCTAACCCTTCACAATCCTTTCACAAGAGATAACCATTAATCTCTTCTCCTAAACAATCAATCCTCACAAGCTTTGCTTTCAAGCTTTTCACCCTGTTTTCCCTTGGAACCTTGACCACAGTCAAGAGTTCCTCACCCCCGCCAGGTGAACTACGGTTGCTCTGATTCTTTAGTCAGATACGTAGGCACAAGATGCGATGTCTTGGCGAGCAAACTTAGTGTACATACCCTTAGGTCTTTACCTTTACCCTTTAGCAGATATTCTTTAGCAACTTTAATATAACACAAACTAAACAAGAGGTTCCTGTAGAGTACTACAGATACTTAGGGTGCTAATACCTTCCCTTAGTATAACCAACCCCCGAACCTTAGATCTCCCCCCTTTAGGTTTTTCTCGATCTTGAACCTTTCCTTTGGATAAATCAAAGTCGGTTGTGAATTCAGAAATGTGATGCAAGTTAATTAATAGCTTGTTATCCGATTTTCACCGCAACAGAAATGGCGACTTCACTGGGGATACCCCCTAAGAGGGTTAAGCCCACATTGTTTGCGTTTGTGTTATTTATATGTTTGCTTGTTTGTATATCTATACATATTCATATCTGTATATATACCTGTTGTGCTTGGGTTTTTCTGTGTGGAGGGTTGTTAGTTTGAGTGGTGAGGATAAGTCCTAACCCGGACTTGAGAGTACATTTGATTAGGATCGTGGACATAGTCAAGGAAACTTCAAGGGAGAAATCCCAAAGGAGTGAACTTGAAGTCCACACTCAGTTGAGGCCCTCTTGGGGGTGGTATATGCTGAACGAGCAATCGTGAATGCGTTGCCACTTTCAACCTTGGTGCCAGGGATACTGATGACCATTAGTTACCCTTTACCCCACCTAGCCTATTTAGGATGTAGTGCGATGATTATGAGGGAGTAATCCTAAATGATTTCTACGCGATACTACACTCAGACGAGATTCTCTTGAGAATATTCTTGACTACCAAGTAATTGGGAAATTGATAATATCCGAAAGATGGGTTGTCGACTCTGGGAACTCTTTAGAACCTTGCTCTGCAGATACAAGAACCCTAGTACAAACCCTTGGTTTGGTTCTTTACCCAGACTCCATGCTGTGATCTCGAACCCTTGACCCTCTTGCATGTGTTTTGTATCCTGTTTGCATTGCATTGCATATCATTTGCATCTTTGCATGATTCATTGCATGCGTCTGTTTACCCAGCTACTCATTTCCAGTGGTCTCTATCTTCCAGTGTCATCTGTGAGTCGTCAAGCTGATTCCTCGACACCGATACCGGACTAGAGCTAATTACATAAGCAAGATGTCAGAGCAAGAGGCACACAACGCTGAGATCCGAATGGAGATCGACGACCTCAAGTCAAGTGTAACCAAACTCACTAAGATGATTCAAGTTTTGATTGCTAGGGGAGAGCCACCCCAAAGGTCTGTCATCCAGGAAGTTTTAAGCGTTGATCCTCCACCAGTTCAGATGCCACCTTTAACTTGGCCAGAGTTTGGTTTACCACACAACTATTCTCCACCTCTTACATCTACTGCTATGATTGGTCAGACTACTAGACCAGTGTTTCAAGCTCCTGTTTTTGCCGAGCCTCAACCTATAGTTCAGACTACTCGAGCTCCCTTTGAGAATCCCCTCTATGAGTACAATGATGTCAGTGCTTAAGGTGAAGACCGTGAATACTTTTTTGAACCTGAAGTTGTTCGAGAGCAGTTTCAGAGCATAGAGAAGAAACTCAAAGCCGTTGAGGGTACTGATTTCTTTAATGTGGATGCAGACAACATGTGCTTAGTATCAGACCTTGTTATACCTGCTAAGTTCATAATTCCAGATTTTGTGAAGTACAAGGGTCACTCTTGCCCAAGAGCTCATTTGGTCATGTATCTTCGCAGGATGACTGCTCATGCCAAGAATTAGAAGTTGCTTATCCACTGTTTTCAAGACAGCTTGAGTGGAGCATCACTCAAATGGTACATGGGTCTCGAGCAAAACTCTATCCATAGCTTCCAAGACCTCACAAATGCCTTCATGAAGCAGTATAAGTATAACCTTGACATGGCTCCTGATCGCCGCCAGCTGCAAAACATGTCTCAGAATGATAAGGAATCTTTTAAGGAGTATGCTCAGTGCTGGAGGGAGTTGGCTTCCCAGGTTGAACCTCGTTTGGCTGAGAAAGAGTTAACTGGAATGTTCATGGACACTCTGTCCCCATTCTACTGGGAGAAAATGATTGGAAGTGTTTCCTCCAATTTCACTGATTTGGTTACTATCGGCCAAAGACTTGAGAAAGGACTTAAGAAGGGAAAAGTATCCAAGGCTGTTGAATCTTCCAATGCTGTGAAGAAATCCTATGGGAATTTTCAGAAAAAGAAGGAAGAACAGACTAATGCTATCATGGTTGAAGTAAGAAGGCCTCGTCCCCAACCTCGGTATACCATTCACCCTGTTGTTGCTGCTGTTACTCCTGTGGTTACTGCACCACGACCAGCTCAAGCTCTCCAATGTCCGGCTGTTGGACAAAACCAGTACCGTAATAGGGGTCAATTTGATCCTATTCCCATGACTTACACTAAACTTTATCCTGGTTTGGTTCAACAAGGTTTGATTACCACAAGGCCTTTGCCTCCTCCTCCAAATTCTCTTCCAGCCGGCTATAGGACTAATCTTCATTGTGAATACCATCAAGGTGGTGCAGGCCATAACTTGGAAGGTTGCTTTGCATTGAAGGCTAAAGTACAAGAGCTGATGAGAAATAAAATCCTCTCCTTTAAGGACAATCCCAATGTCCAGAGCAATCCTCTGCCAGGGCACTCCAAGTGAAGCCTCAATCGACTTCGGCTCAGCTACTTCTTAAAGACAGGACAACTCATCCTTGTGTTTGATTAGTCACTAGGCCTTTGTTTCTTGTTGTTTTCACTTTCTTTATTTTGTAATAGTTGTTTGCTTTCAACTATGTTTGTACTTTCAAAGTTAATGAAATGAGCATTGCAATTTTTGATTCAATTCATTTATGTTTGCTATTTACATCTCTATGCTTTCTTTTGCAAAATACTTTGTCTCTTTTCCACTTTCCTTTTGATTATGCAAAGATTGGAGGGAGGATGATGAAAACAAAATACTCATAATTGTTGTTGGCATGCTTTCAAATCAAAACTTTGCTGACGATGTAAGGCATTGTTTCAATTCCCCAAACACTGGAGAAATAAGGAAGATAACCCCTTGTTAACCCCTTTGAGCCTGGAAGTAGGAGTTTATTTTCTTTACAAATAAAAACCCGCAATTTTAACCTGGGGCAGGGTAGTTCCCAGTTAATTGGATTGTGCATTCAATTACAAGAGCTTCATGCAAGACGACTTTCAATAAAATGTTGCACTCACAGTTTTCCTTCGCCCACGGCAAGCAAGTGTCGAAGATGTCTTTCAGGTCTAACGCCAATGATAGTTCACTGTAATCATTAAGCAAGGCAGTCACTAAAAAAAAAACAAAAAAAGCCCGCTTAGTCAAAACCTATGAAGGAGACTTAGGCAAAAATTAGGTATCTCACTGGCTGTAAGCTCAAATGACACAGTTCAGGTGAAGTTAGGGATAGCAAAAACCAATCAAGAGGTTACCAAAATCCTGAAAGACAAAACTAGTTGACTGAATGTTGTAAGAAGCAGTGACTGCCATTTCAAGTCCATTGAATTTTGAACCATCATCGTTACTATCATCAGTGCAATTCCTAACCTATGGGAACCTGAGTACATAGTTTGAGTTAGCTGAGCATAAGACTGAAGTTCATCACGTAGATTGGGTCGATCACAAATAAATTTTGAGCCTTTATCCTTTGTTTCTTAAACCGTGAACCAAGCCACGTTACAACCCTCGAAAGACCTAATTGAAGCAAGGTCATTTTGAAAGCATACTACAGCAAGGTTGCGTAAACTGACTCCTAAAGGTTTTTGCAGATCATTTGTTTTGGTATCACACCTTTTGCTTTACTTTTCACTCCTAAATGTCTTGAACGGCCGTGTTCAGACCAGTGATTCATTTTTTTTGCAATTTGATTTTGATTTCAAAAGTTGTTTGAACTTTGCATTTACCACGTTTGTACAAATACTTTTGTTTGCAAACTAGCTTTCTTCTTAAGGAATTTTCAAACATTTGAGAAACTTGGTCGGTGATCCAATCAGGGGCAAGTTCCTTCCATATCCTGTTGAGAATCAGTTCAAGATTTGTGGTTTAATGGTGACTTCTCAGAATTGGTTTATTCAGAAGATATTTCAAGACTCATACTGGGGCAAGCCTTCCCAGTGTACAGTAAAACAATCATCTTTCAAGACTCAGACCGGGGCAAGCTTTTCAAGTGTACCGTGAAACGGTCATCTCCATAATCATTTCGGTTGAAGCCATAATCAGGTCATCTACAACAGTCAGCTAATCTGGGGCAGTTTACCTGAAGAATCCCCAAGCAACTCTTTATCCTTCCTACAAGGATCATCACTAGATACAGTTTATTAGTGTGGCAAAGATGTGTTCAGCAGAAGCATCTCTAGTCCCCAGACAGAATGGTAGTGATCTCCGTGTTGAGGAATCAGTCTTCCAGTCTTGTCTTCTCCATAAAAGAGTCGAGCCATGTCGTCAACATCTACATTTTCATTTGATTATATATCATCTGCATAATTCATATACACATGCATATCATGAGCGTTTCATCCTCATTTACATTTCTCCCTAGGTCGTGTCGTTATCTATGTCTTACCTTACCAAAACGTTACCTGTCTTTTTCATTCAGTGCCATTCCTGAATGTTGTCATTCTCTTGCGTATCTAATCTTGTTGTTAGATGTTTGTCTTCTCTCATTACAGTGCTATTCCTGGATCTTTATATTCTCCCACTCCAGTGCCATTCCTGGATGTCTGTCATCTTGTGATCTCCAGTGCCATTCCTGGATATCTTGTTCCTTTTGTTTCTCCCAGTGATATTCCTGGAAGTTTTGCCTCTCTTTTGTAAGCCTCATCAAATTTGCTTGGATATCTTTCAGTGCCATTCCTGAAAGTCTTTTTTGTCCATTCAGTGCCATTCTTGGATGAGTTTTCTCCTTTGCATTCAGTGCCATTCCTGGATGTCTTTCTCACTATCATTCGATACCATTCCTGAAAGTGATCTACCTTTACTTTCAGTGCCATTCCTGAAGGTTCACATTCATCCAATACTTTCTTGGATATTGTGATTCCTCTTATCCAATGCTTTCTTTGATCTCTACCTTTCTCACGTTTATCCGATGCTTTCTCAGATGCCGTGATTTGTACCTCTCATTCAAAGCCATTATTGGATGTCTGGTTTCTTTACCATCTGATGCCTTTCTGGATGTGTCTCTCTTTCTGATATTTTACCAGATCGAGTCTTTGTTCACTTTTATCTAAAGCCGTTATTAGATATTGTGAGTCATACCTCTCATTCAAAGCCATTATTGGATGACTGGTTTCTTTGCATTCAATGCCATTCTTGAATTTAGTCTCTGTTCACATTCATCTGATGCCATTCTCAGATATTGTGACTTGTACCTTTCATTCAAAGCCATTATTGGATGACTGGTTTCTTTTGCCATCTGACGTTTCTCCGGATGTGTCTTTCTCTTTTGGCTTTTCTCAAAGATCCCGTTTGAACTCTTCAGTATAAGAAAATCCGGGAAAATCTTTTGTTGATGTCTATCCTTTCATTTCAAATTGATCCCCAGTGGAGATCATGTCTTCTTTCTGGTTCCATGCCCAGTAAGAGTATCTTATATTTCCCCCAGTGTTGCTGTCGTCCCCAGTGAGTGATTACTCATGCTGTGAACTTTTTCCCTGTCTGTTTCATCTGTATTTTTGTACCTATAATGGCATCATATCATCATACTAGAAGTTCATGGCATGTCAGCATTTGCATGTCTGCTGCTTGTCCTTTGCATCTATATTCCTTCTAATGGCAAAATTTTCGGTTTGCTATATTTAAATACCTTTCACCTTGATCTCTCGAGGATTTCCATCCCTCGTGCCATCCGGTAAAGTTATTTAAATAGGGGCAACTGTTATACCCCAAATTTTACCCTTAGATTCTTTGATCTTTTGCATGTCATTCTAGGTCAACATTTTTGCATTTTAGTTAAACCTTTTCATTGATCACCAACCATACCATTTTTTCCAATTTTATCATGCCATGTCATTTAGAATTTTATTTCAATTTATAACTTTTTAGTTTATATTTTTAATTTAGTGTATGTTTTTAATTTAGATTATTTTTATTTTAGTTTAGTCTTAATTTAGTTTTAATAATTTAGTTTTATTCTATTTCCACTTTAATTTTAATTATGGTTTTATATATTTTTCATTTAGTTTAGTTAACCTTAAAAAAAAAAAGCTTTACATTTGGTCCACTAGATCTCATGTGATCATGTGATAAAATGGATGTCCTTGACGAATTTCCCTTGCGCAAATCTTGTTATTCCATTTGAACCAAACTCTCAGCCACTCCATTTCATGCCATGCTTGCCAATTCTGAACCAAGTCCTTCGAGTACCTTGTACAGGCTTTTCACCATCATTTCCAACACTATGTTGCTTTTCCAAAACCGTGCAAGAGAAGCTTCTAGTACAACAACTTTGTACTCTTGCAAATGAATATACAAGAGC
Organism: Lathyrus tuberosus; assembly: GCA_022829125.1. Classification (NCBI taxonomy): domain Eukaryota; kingdom Viridiplantae; phylum Streptophyta; class Magnoliopsida; order Fabales; family Fabaceae; genus Lathyrus; species Lathyrus tuberosus. Next base: position 10,943,704 of record JALAZF010000186.1, read on the forward strand.
CAAGATAAAGATCCTTCATGTAATGATTCATTTGGTTTCTCTTTGGTCCTTGCTCATTTTTTTCTGCCAACCAAAAGCCTCAAAACAAGCAACCATAGGACAAGTTTCACATGGCTCGAGAATGATGGGCAAGCGAGTGGTATCTAGTGGTGATATTTCCCTCTTGTACCAAGCCAATATCCTTTGAGTTTCCATGCCTTTGATCCAGTTGCCTCTCCTATAAAAGGAGACTTTTTCATTCTTTCATCCACAGCTCAACAACAACACAAGTAGAACATCAATAATCAACGAACAATCAGAGCATCACACAACCCTACACAACTCTTTCCCACTTTTTCTCCTTAGCTCAACAACCAGTCTCACCATTGGCAGCGAACAAACCACACCAAGAGAGGGGGCTTGTGAGTTTTAAAAGGTTCAGGATTGGTACATTACATCAAAAACATGCGAACTATCTATTGGAGAGGAGGAACCCAGCTGGTAAGTCCATGTTTTCATCCTTAATACTCACCATGTTGCACTTTATATTTAGGCCAATTTTTAATGACAATATGGATAAGGGCGTGTGAGTTTGTATGGTGTTACAACACTGTCAGCCTTGATAAATATGTGATGTTCTTGCCTTTATGCACTAGGGTGTGTGGTCAGAGGTTGTTCCCAGGCTGCCCATGTTATTTTTAGCATTAGGATAAACAACAAGAGTCTTGCTTGAACCTAGGATGACATGATAAATGTTTGGTCGCACTTCTGAATGCATTGTTCCAGTTCATTTTTCACTTTGTTGATACTTTTGTTTTGAGCTATGTGGAGTTCATTAGTTTTCCTTGCCATGAGTAGTATACAGTAGTGTTTCGTTTCACCTATTTTGATGGGGATTTGATGGAGGTAAGGATTCGACAAGGAGATATCCAACCACACTTTGCTGCTGTTGTTATTATATTTCACGATGGTTTTTAATGTTTATTGCATGTTTTCATGACAAAAGAGAGAGCATGGCGTCGTTGATTGGCCAATATGTTCTTGGCACTTCCTTTGGTTTGATGATAGTCTGTTTGCTAAAAAATTTCATATGTTTGAAGCCACTAGCTCCCAGGTTATCTCTTGTGTGTTTAAGTTTAGACCATGTAATATGAGAATGGGACATGACAAGAGTGTAGTTTTCACGCCTGCTTACATTTGTTTTTGTGTTATTTTGCTGGTTGTTCATGTCATGATCTTAGTTTTTCAAAGTTTCGAGAGTGCTCCCGGTTTTGAGTAACACCAGCGTGATGCTTTGGTTCATTAGTGTTTGTTTAAATGCTTGAAGAGAGTTTTGGTCTGAATAGGAATGTGTACTATGCCCATTTTCATTTTCACGATAGGCTTTGTGATATTGTTATACGTGTGCATGAGTAAAAAGAAAGTGGAGTGAATGATTGGTCCAGGCGTGGGGTCTTTTGGTAGTTAATGAGTTAATGATTGGTTGACCATTTGATAATACCACCATGTAACATGCTCTTCATTTATTTTCTTTCCAAATAAATTTTCATTCGCCTGTTTTGGTTCATATATTACACTGGGTGGCATATACAATGGATGTATAGCCACCCCAGTGGTAAGTCATGCGCCTTTGTATCCTTGGGGTCTGGGGTTCGAATCCCCCCTCGCCCCAGACACCCTTTTGGTTACTTTTCCTTTCATTTTCCTTCAGTTATTTCTCATTTGGGCCAAGCGAAATTCATTAATCACACCCCCACCAGAAGGCCCAAACGTGAGATAACACATAACCCAGTTCAGTTTCTTTTTACCAATACACCCCCCTGTTTATCCTTTTTTTCAAATATTTTTATTTTGTTCCCATTTCAATTTTATCTTACTAAAGATAATTTCTTATCCATAAAAATTCCCAAAATTCACAAATACATTTTAATACTTAATTTAATTTTCTACAATTTTTATTTCCATTTTTATTTTTCATATTTATTTCTAAAATTCCAAAAATATGCATAACCTTATATTTAGTTTAGTTTTTATTTTAAAAATCAACCTTATTTCTTGAGATCTTTGTGAGATTTTTCTTTGGTTTGAGAGAGATGTATTTGAGAGAGTTCATTAACCTTGGATAGGTTCACCATACTAGGATTTTGCGTGGCTTTGTTACTAGGTTTCTTGCTTTGAATACTTTGCCTTTATTTGCAAGATTGATAATGATGTATATGTGTTTTCATGTGCTTAATTGTTGTGAATCATATTACTATTTCTTGCCACATTGATGTTTGAATAATACTTTTGTTATGCTTAAATGATTGTACATTCTCTTTGAATTTTGAACTTATATTGTTCATATGAATCTCAATACCCTTGTAACATTCTTATGCATAAAGAGTTTGTTATCCTCCCTATCCTTCCAAAGGAAAGTCTCTCTATTGACCTCAAAGTCATAGATAGCTCATTCCCCCTTTTACTTAGCCTTAGGCTTGGAGTTGCCACACTCCACGTAGGTGTCTTGCTGTTAGACCCTACTTTCCCACGAACACTTCATTCCCTTTTAACCTAGCCTTCCCAAGAGATAGCCATTAATCTCTTATAACTCTTCTCCTCCAAGACGGTTTAACCCTTCACAATCCTTTCACAAGAGATAGCCATTAATCTCTTCTCCTAAATAATCAATCCTCACAAGCTTTGCTTTCAAGCTTTTCACCCTGTTTTCCCTTGGAACCTTGATCACAGTCAAGAGTTCCTCACCCCCGCCAGGTGAACTACGGTTGCTCTGATTCTTTAGTCAGATACGTAGGCACAAGATGCGACGTCTTGGCGAGCAAACTTAGTGTACATACCCTTAGGTATTTACCTTTACCCTTTAGCAGATATTCTTTAGCAACTTTAATATAACACAAACTAAACAAGAGGTTCCTGTAGAGTACTACAGATACTTAGGGTGCTAATACCTTCCCTTAGTATAACCAACCCCCGAACCTTAGATCTCCCCCCTTTAGGTTTTTCTCGATCTTGAACCTTTCCTTTGGATAAATCAAAGTCGGTTGTGAATTCAGAAATGTGATGCAAGTTAATTAATAGTTTGTTATCCGATTTTCACTGCAACAACTGAGATAAACCTCGATCCCATAGGTGGCTTTTGGAGACATAAAAGTCAAAGGGAAAGAGAGGGATATGCGCCCCTACTGGTAAGTTGCATCAACTATCCTTATTTTTTCCTTGCATAATTTTGACTTGTTACATGTGGTTGTTTTAATTTAACTTTTTGGATAGAATTGATACAGTAAGCCTAAGCCTTTAGCTTACATATTTTCGCTAATAATAAAAAATACAAAAAATAAATAATTAATTAGTTAGGATGTTGATTAGGATAATTTAGGAATAACTTTCGAATAATATTAGAATTACTATTAGGATAGTGTTAGGGTTAATTAGGTAAAGTAAAACGAGTAGTAATTAGGATTACAATGTAGATAACTATTTAAATTAGTCTAATTAGGATAGTTAGATATTTAATTAGAAAATTTTATAATAATAGTCTAATTATATAAATTATATTTTTTGGGTTTACTACAACTTATTTTTATAATTAACAGATGTGAGTTTAAATTATATTTTGAGTTTATAATTAAAAAATGTGGGTTAAATTATATTTTGGGGATGATCATAATTGGTAATTATAACAAATTTATATATCTTTTATTTTTTGAGTTATTATAATAAATTTGGGATTAACTTGTAATTTGGGATTGATCCTAACTTATGTATTTTTGGTAATTAATAATTTTGGAGTCATTATAAAAAATGCGGGTTTATTTATTGGGGTTTATTTATTTGGATCTAATTAATATTTTGGGGTTTATACATGTTAATGAATTAGATTTTGGGATTTAAAATATGGGTTTATAATATTTTACAATTTTTTGGGATTTAAAATATGGGTTTATTATATTTCATAATATTGGAAATATGGGTTCACAATTTTGGTATGGGTTTCAACTTCTGACATAGTTTTAAAATTTAGGGTTTATTTATAATTCATTTTATTTAAAAAATAATAATAATTGAATTAATTTGTTCTTTTGATTAATTTTCATATTACATTATAAAAGTGTTTAAGAGAATTTTAATTTGGGATAAGGGATAATTATAAAGGATATTACAAGGGATAGTGGGGGATATAATAAGGATTTTTGGGATAAAACTCTTCGTCCGAGAGTATAAACAATTGATGGGATTTAGGGATAAAACTCTTGATATCCGAGAGTCTAAATAAATGGATTAGGATTTGGGATAAAACTCTTAGGTTCCAAGAGTATAAACATAGGCCAAGGGATAAGGGATTAAGGGATAGAACTCTCCATCCGAGAGTATAAACAATGGACAAGGATTATAGGGATAAAACTCTTCCTCCGAGAGTATAAATAAATGGATCGGGATTTAAGGGATATAACTCCTCGTCTAGGAGTATAAATATTGGATAAGGGATAGAACTCTTTATCTAGGAGTATAAATAATAGATTAAGGGATAGAACTTCTTATCTAGGAGTATAAATAATAGATTAAGGGATATAACTCCTTATCTAGGAGTATAAATAATAGATTAAGGGATAGAACTCCTTATCTAGGAGTATAAATAATAGATTAAGGGATAAAACTCTCCGTCCGAGAGTATAAATAATGGATAAGGGATAGAACTCCTTATCTAGGAGTATAAAAAACAGATTAAGGGATATAACTCCTTATCTAGGAGTATAAATACTAGATTTAAGGGATAGAACTCTTTATCCAAGAGTATAAATAGAGGATTGGGATTGGGATTAGGATTAGGATTAAGAATAGGATTAGGGGGTAGGAATAGGGGAGGTGAACTACGGTTACTCTGATCCTTCAAATTGAAGGTAGGTAGGCATAGGGTTGTAAACCCTAGCGAGTATAATTATAAAAAACTTAGGATTCTTTTTGTAAATAAATAAGTAGAAAGACAACAAACAAACATACCCTAAAATCTAAGGAGGATCCCATTGAGTACAATGGAAGCGAGGGGTGCCTAACACCTTCCCTTCACTTAACCGACTCCTGAACCTTAAGAATCTCTGCCCTTGGGATTAGGAACTTAGGTTTATCATTTATTTCCCTTAAAAAATATGACGACGACTCGATATTTTTGCCGGCCGCGACAATTATTATTATTATTATTATTATTATTATTATTATTATTACTATTTTTATCTTACTTATACTAACCCGTAATTATAATATTATTTCCCTAATAGTTTAATATTTTCAATTTTCAGGATAACCTTCTCTAGGATACCTTTGACCTGTGACCATGCAGACATTTGAGAACCATACCGTTGTCTTCAGGAATGATGTCCAGAGGTGTCGATTTGAGACTTTGTCTCAAAGAGATTTTGGTCTGTCCATCTACCCTGATGACTCTGCTATGTAAACCCTTAGTATCCGGGACAACGTTGTTTACCTTCTGAACCAAATAGGTAGGACCAACTTTGCCTTAGAAAATAAATTCAGTACCTATCGTAACCTGAATTTGGAGTTCCTTAGCTCCCTTTACTATGATTCCACCCGTGGATTTGGATTTGGCCGTGGATTGGCTACTTTCAGGTTGTTTGGAAACAAATATAGGTTCACACACCATGAACTTGCTGACTTATTGGGTTTTCCTAATGAGCCCGATGCTGTAACCAAAACTCCTGCTGATGTCTTTACTAGTTATGATCTTCAACAATTCTGGGGTACCATATCTAGAAACGGTAATGTTGAGCCTGATGCTATATTTTATGAGATCACCCATAATCTAGGATTGAAATACTTTCATAAGATTCTTTCTCACACTTTCTTTGGTAAGGAAGAGAACACCACCTCTGTGTCTAGGGATGTACTGTATATCATGCTTTGTGCATCCCAAGGAAAACCTATTAATGCTACCCCCGTTTTTACTTGCTAACTTTAGCCGTCTTGCTTGTGATTCTTTTGAGCCAATCATAATAGGTGGGTTGGTGACAATGATTGCTGATGCGATTGGAATGAGATATCGTCTGAACTGTTCCTTTGCTTTCTGTGGCATTTGTCCAATGGACATCAACTTTGTTTTAACCGTGACATAATTGCAAATCTTGGCCCTGTTGAATTTGAGCTGCTTATTGATAATGTTGTATTTCATTCCTTTACCCTGCCTAACCATGAAAAAACTAGTGTGCACAACAAGAATAACTGGCTTTATGATTTGGAGGTCTTCAATGAGTCTCTGACTCCACCTGACTCTCCTCATGCTTATGAGAACCGTGATACTGTTATGTCTGACACTGCTACTCGAGATTCCGAGATTAATCCTGTTATCCCAACTATCACTGTAGCCGCTGCTATAAACGGCATCCGGTCTAAATTGGATTCTGTTCGAGATGAGCTTTCCTCTCTCAAAGTTGTTTTCATAGGACTTGTGGATGTTGTCCATGAGGAGTTAGATCATTTGTTCCAGATTGTCTACTCTGTTAGGAAACACCATGGATGATTCCGAGGCTGTACCATTTTCCCTATTTTCTTAGGATAGTTTGCTTCCCTGTATAGTGTTTCCCTTTCCCGTATTGTCCGTACTGTTATTTTCCATTTCACCGTATACCGTCGAAATGCCTACGAGTAATTGTAATGTACTTCAAATTTCGATCAATGCAATTTCCTTTCCTTAGTATTTTATGTTTCAGTATTGTTTAAGTGTTGTAAAGCCCTTTATAATTCCTTTTAATACTTAGTATCTCATGTTTGTGCCAGAAAACAAGAAAAAGACCAAAAAAATACCAATTAGCTGCATTCTGTAAGTGCCAGAATTTGAATTCGTGCCTTAAGCAAATGGCGATCACCATATGCCTAAAGGCACTCGTCGTTCGGTCCTGGAGGCAGAAGGCGCAAAGTTTGAATTCAAACACGCTTTTCTTTTCATTTTCCCCATTTAATCCATCTTTTCATGTTTCAAGGCACCCTAACCACCACATTAACTCGTCATTATCCTACCATAACTTCTAACCACCCAAAATCCTTCCTTTATCCCTATTTAAACCCTTGGAACCACATATCTTCCATCATCACTATCAAACACTTTCCATATTCACACCACTCAGAAACTCTCTATTTGCAACACCTTTCTAAAAAAATGGAATCCAACCAAGAAGTTGATTACATGGGTATAATGTTCCCCAAGGGAGTAATCGGAGACACCATGCGTACAAACTTCCACAGAATCTGAAAAAGACCCCTTTATACAACGAGGTATCCTGACCCAGAAACTCTTCGTACTCTAGGTCTCTTCCGAAGCATCTCTTGGATGCTCAAAAATTTAGGTATGACTCGTTTTTGCTCAATGTTAAATGCTTCTTCCCTTAGGCTAACTTACGAGTTTCTTAGTTCACTTCGTTATGTTTATGACACTGCCCGTACCTCTGGAACCATACACTTTAGAATGTTTAATGTTGATTACTCGCTAACCCAAGAGCGCATAGGAGAGATTTTTGGTTTTCCTACTGGTGATGGACTTGCAACTCTAGCACCCTTCGATAGTGATTGGGATGCTGGAGCCTTTCACTTTTGGCACCAACTCACTAACACCACCACTACCAAATGGGAAGGCCTAAAGGCCACTACCGTTCATAACCCAGCCATCTGGTACTTTCACCGCATCCTTGCTTCTTGTAACACCCCAAATTTCGTAAGAATATTTATTTAATTTATTTAAATATAATATTCGTGCATTTTTGTGAATTTTGGTGGTTTATGTTGATGTTGGTAATTTTGGGGAGTTTGGTTATTTATTTAAATAATAGTATATAATATTGAATATATTGTATTATTATTTGTTTAAATAATATTAGAAGTATTAAGCGTAAACTGGACTTTTAAGGAGGAGTTAGTGAGGGTAATATTGGGAAAGCCCATTTTAGAAGCCCAGGGGTTATGTTTAACAAAAAGGAGAATTTGAGAGAATATGATTCATTTTTTTGTTAGATCGTGAAAAGAAGGAAAAAAGGCCAGAGCTTTGAGGAAAGAGGAAAAAGCCTAGGATTCGAGAAGGTTTCCAAGAACTCAAGAAAGAAAGTTTGGAATCGACAATCTAAGATATGGGGAGTATTGCCTTTCATTTTTTTCAATATAGGGATTCGATGTATTTAAAGTGGATTTTGAGGTTTAGGCGGGTTTATGGGTTTTATGAGTAAACTGATGATTTAGGGCATTTGTGTGGATTGATTATTAAGGGTTGAATTGAATCGGTTAAAAGTAAGCCTTCGAGGCTAAATTCTCTGTTGATTTTGTTTTGACCTTATAAAGAAAGAGATTTATTAGAGTTTTGAGAATCTCTGGGGTTTGTGAAGGTTTATGTGATTTTGAGGTTTAGGATAGTGTAATGAATCGACCTAATAGCCGTAGGTTTTGTGCGTTTGATTGCCATAATGACTTAGGAATGTTTTGGGTAATTGAAATTGGATTCGTAAGAGTTTTGAGGTCTATTGTGCTACTGATGCGTAGCAGCGATTGCAGGAAATCGCAAGTTCGCACAGCGAATGAATTATTTGCAAGGCGAACATTCGCCGCAAACTCGTTGGGCGAATAGCGCAGCGAATGCGCGATAATGTTATTTGAGATTCTGGTATGAAATGTGAGAGATTATCTTTAGTTCGCACAGCGAACCTTCCAGCGAATAGCTCGCTAGGCGAATGAGTGTGGCGAGGAGAGACAGAATGGGGTTTCTCTAGTTTTTTATATCGGATTTGGGGGTTCACTGGAAGCTCGCAAAGAGAACATCCCAGCAAACTATTTCGCACGACGAACTTTGTAGCGAATGCCTGCTGTTCGCGGATTTGTGTTATGATTCTTGTGTCGTCTTGGTGTTTTGGGCTGTGATTATTCTAATGAATTACCATGATGTATATTGATGATTATGAGCTATGTATATATGATGTTTGATGATTAATTGATGATGTGAATTACCGTGAGTATATTGATGATTATGAGCTGTGTATATATGATGTTTGATGATTAATTGATGATGTGAATTACCGTGAGTATATTGACGATTTTGAGCTGTGTATATTTGATGTTTGATGATTAATTAATGATATAAATTACCATGATGTATATTGATGATTAAATGATGATGTGAATGACCATGGGTTATATGAATGCTTAAGAGATGATGATACATGACGATTTTGATGTGATTTACCATGAGTGATATTGGTGATTATAAGATGATGATTCATGATGTTTTGATTATTTAATGACGACATGATTAACATGAGATTTTGACGAATGATGATGCACGTAATGACTTTTATTGATGATGATGATGATAACGGCGTTGTGTATCATTCATTCATAGCATTTAAGACTTTGGCCTATGGTGGCTTCAATCCCATTATGCGGATGTGAGGTAAATTTTGACGTGCTCTGGTTCTTGTGTAGAATCGATCCTAATGACGGGGATCTTTGGAAGGTGATGGTCTATTGTCCATCGACCGTGAAAATTGGTACCACATGCATGAGTCTTGTTGTGCATTGCATTTACTTGGCATGGGTGTATTTTATGATGTTGTGATTTTGATGTTTTCCTTATGATAACCCTGAAGATGTTGTATATGATGATGACGCCATTTTATACATATCCTGTTTTTATATTGATTATAATAAATTGTGATTACTCACCCTGCCTGTTTGAATGTTGCCTCCACGTGGGTAACGTTCAGGTGATCAGGCTTAGTTGTGGATGCCTTCAAGGACTTTTTAAGTTTATTTGCTTTTGGTCGATGTAGGGGGTCTTGCTCTGATATTGTAACATCGGGGTGGGTCATTGAGTCGAACCATGTTGAGTTGTTATTTTTGTTGTTATTTGATTATTATGGTTTTTGTTTTAAAACGTTTTGATTATTTTTTTATTATTGTGGTTATGGTGGTTCCCCTGCTATTTGATGGCGTTTTGAATATTTTGAGGAAAACCCGTTGTTTACGGAGCAAATGTTTTATTTTGCCGTGATTAATTATGGGGTAGAAAAGGGCGTTACATTAGTGGTATCAGAGCAGGTCGGTCCGTCCAGCCAGGTTGTCTAATGTTGTCTGTTCCCTAGTGTGCGATATGTGTGTGAAAACACTGTCGATGCTTGTTTTGTTTTCTATTTGTAGGTTGGGAATGAAACAACTGGGGGAGAAGATGGTGCTTCTCCAAGATGCTTCAAGTGTGGAGCGATGGCTAAGTGTGGTGTTGGACGCTACGATAGTTTGGTAAAGATAATTTGTACCGCCTCATGATAGTCGGCTGTTATTGATAAATTGAGGAACTGATCACCCTTAATCTCTTGTTGATAATAGACGGATCATGTTGGATATGATAGAAGTGTCTTGCGAGCTTAAGTAGTGTGCGCAGTGAATTGTTTGGAGTTAAGCCAAGTGCTTACAGATTGTTTTAATGAGTCGATGCAGGATGGTGCTGAGATGTTTATGTTGAGGGCAACCTTGAGTATTAGTGAAGGTGGAGAAGCTGGTGTTTTTCCTTTTGTTTGTGAAATTTCGAGAGTGTTTCCTGATGACGTAAGTGATTTGCCTCCAGAGCGTGAGGTAGAGGTTGCGGCAGATTTGATACCAGGTATGAGTCCGATTTCAATGTCTCCTTACCGGATGTCAGCTTCTAAGTTAAGTGAATTAAAGAAACACTTGGAAGAATTGCTTGAGAAGAAGTTTGTTCGACCGAGTGTTTCTCCGTGGGTAGCTCATGTGCTGTTAGTGAAGAAGAAAGACGGAAGTATAAGGTTGTGTGTTGATTATCGACAATTGAATAAGGTGACTATCAAGAATAAGTATCCGCTTCTAAGAATTGACGATTTTATGGATCAACTGGTGGGCACTTGTGTGTTCAGTAAGATTGATTTTAGGTCTGGTTATCATCAGATTCGTGTTAAGCCTGATGATATTCCGAAGACGGCTTTCAGGACAAGGTATGGTCACTATGAATACAATGTGATGCCATTTGGCGTATCCAATGCACCTGTTGTGTTCATGGAGTACATGAATTGGATTTTTCATGAGTATTTGGATAAGTTTGTGGTGGTGTTTATCGATGATATCTTGATATACTCTAGATCTGAAGAAGAACATGCTGAGCTTTTGTGAACTGTGTTGCAAGTATTGAAGGAGAAGAAGTTGTATGCAAAGTTGTCCAAGTGTGAGTTTTGGTTGAAGGAAGTGAGCATTCTTGGCCATGTGATTTCAAGTGGCGGGATTGCTGTTGATCCCTCTAAAATTCATGATGTGTTATAGTGGGAAAGTCTGAAGTCTGCTACCGAGATATGAAGTTTTCTGGGATTGATGGGTTATTACCGCTAGTTTATCGAAGGTTTTTCGAATTTGGCACTACCTTTGAATCAGTTGACTCGAAAGGGTCAAGCTTTTGTGTGGGATGTAGCTTGTGAAGAGAGTTTTATAGAATTGAAGAAGATACTGACAACCGCTCCAGTGTTGATTATGCCTAATCCGAGCGAATATTTTGGAGTGTATTGTGATGCGTTGAAGATGGGCCTAGGTGAAGTATTAATGCAGAATGGACAAGTTGTTGCCTATGCTTCGAGACAATTGTGAGTTCATGAATGGCATTATCCTACACATGACTTGGAATTGGCTAATGTGGTGTTTGTGTTGAAGATTTGGAGACATTATCTGTTTGGCTATAAGTTTGAAGAGTTCAGTGATCATAAGAGTTTGAAGTACTTATTTGATCAGAAAGAATTGAATATGAGGTAGAGGAGGTGGTTAGAGCTGTTGAAGGATTTCGATTTTGATTTGAGTTATCATCCTGGCAAAACAAATGCAGTGGATGATGCATTGAGCAGGAAGTCATTGCATATGTCGATGCTTATGGTGAAAGAGTTGGAATTAATTAAGAAATTTCGAGATTTGAGTTTGGTATGTGAAAAGACCTCTGACAGTGTGAAGTTGGGAATGTTGAAGTTAACTAGTGGTATTCTGGAAGAAATCAGAGTGGGACAACAATCTAATTTAAAGTTGGATGACTGATTGACTTTGATTAACCAAGATAACGAAGGAGAGTTTCGGATTGATAAGGATGGTGTAATGAGGTTTCGAGATAGAGTATGTGTTCCAGATATTCCAGAAATCAAGAAGAGTATTCTAGAAGAAGGAGACCGAAGTAGGTTGAGTATTCATCCCGGTGCTACGAAGATGTACCAAGATTTGAAAAAGTTGTTTTGGTGGTCGGGTATGAAGAAGGATATCACGGAGTTCGTTTATGCGTGCTTGACTTGTCAGAAATCGAAGATTGAGCATCAGAAGCCTTTAGGGATGATGCAACCTTTGAATGTTCCAGAATGGAAATGGGATAGCATTTCCATGGATTTTGTGTCAAGGATTACCGAGAACTGCTATGGGATAGATTGTGAAGTTACATGGGATACCTTCGAGTATTGTGTCGGATAGAGATGTGAGATTTACATTGAGGTTCTGGAAGAGTTTGCAAGATGCTTTGGGTACTAAGTTGAGGATGAGTTCTGCCTACCATCTGCAGACGGGCGGTCAGACGAAAATGACTATCCAATCTTTGGAGGATTTACTAAGGGCTTGTGTGTTGGATCACGGAGGATCATGGGATAGCCATTTACCGTTGATTGAATTCACGTACTATAATAGTTTTCATGCTAGTATTGAAATGGCGCCTTATGAAGCTTTGTATGGGAGAAGGTGTAGGACTCATTTGTGTTGGTATGAGTCGGGCGAGAGTGATGTACTTGGACCTAAGATTATGCAAGAGACGATCGAGAAGATTAAGATGATCCAAGAAAGGATGAGAGCGTCGCAGAGTAGTCAGAAGAGCTTCCATGATAAGAGAAGGAAGACACTTGAATTCCAAGAGGGAGATCACGTGTTTTTGAGGGTGACGCCAATGACTGGTGTGGGTCGAGCTTTGAAGTCTAGGAAGCCCACTCCACATTTTGTTGGTCCATATCAAATCTTGAAGAGGATAGGAGAGGTAGCCTATCGAATTGCTTTACTGCCGTCACTTACGAATTGCATGACGTGTTCTGTGTGTCTTAGTTGAGGAAGTACATTCCGGATCCATCGCATGTGATTCAGATTGACGAGGTACAAGTGAGGGATAACTGGACAGTGGAATCTTTACCTGTGCGGATTGATGGTCGGGAGATGAAGCAACTGCGGGGTAAAGACATAGCTTTGGTGAAGGTGTTGTGGGGTGGGCCAGCCGGCAAAAGTTGGACTTGGGAACGTGAAGATCAGATGAGGGAGTCATATCCGACTCTATTTTCTTGAGGTAATTTTCGAGGGCGGAAATTCTTTAAGTGAGAGAGAGTTGTAACACCCCAAATTCCATAAGAATATTTATTTAATTTATTTAAATATAATATTCGTGCATTTTTGTGAATTTTGGTGGTTTATGTTGATGTTGGTAATTTTGGGGAGTTTGGTTATTTATTTAAATAATAGTATATAATATTGAATATATTGTATTATTATTTATTTAAATAATATTAGAAGTATTAAGGGTAAGTTGGACTTTTAAGGAGGAGTTAGTGAGGGTAATATTGGAAAAACCCATTTTAGAAGCCCAAGGGTTAGGTTTAACAAAAAGGAGAATTTGAGAGAATAGGATTCATTTTTTTGTTAGATCTTGAAAAGAAGGAAAAATGCCAGAGCTCTGAGGAAAGAGGAAAAAGCCTAGGATTCGAGAAGATTTCCAAGAACTCAAGAAAGAAAGGTTGGAATCGACAATCTAAGGTATGGGGAGTATTGCCTTTCATTGTTATCAATATAGGGATTCGATGTATTTAAAGTGGATTTTGAGGTTTATGTGGGTTTATGGGTTTTATGAGTAAACTGATGATTTAAGGCATTTTTGTTGATTGATTATTAAGGGTTGAATTGAATCGGTTAAAAGTAAGCCTTCGAGGCTAAGTTCTCTGTTGATTTTGTTTTGACCTTATAAAGAAAGGGATTTATGAGGGTTTTGAGAATCTTTGGGGTTTGGGAAGGTTTATGTGATTTTGAGGTTTAAGATAGTGTACTAAATCGACCTAATAGCCGTAGGTTTTGTGCCTTTGATTGCCATAATGCCTTAGGAATGTTTTGGGGGTGTTTTTGGGGTAATTGAAGTTGGAACCGTAAGAGTTTTGAGGTCTGTTGTGCTACTGACACGTAGCAGCGATTGCAAGAAATCGCAAGTTCGCACATGATAAGTGAAAAATGTACCTAGTTTTGTATATAAGTTTTGTTGCACTTATCGATACTTTTTTGTTAAATATCATATGAATAAACCCTGGTTTATTTGTAATTACGTTTACTTTACATTTTAGTGTATATATTGCGTATCGTGTAAATATCGTTGAGTTTAATTGTTTTTCATTCATTTTTGTAGGTATTGTAGTAGTGAGATTTTTCCATTCTTGTGTAGTGTTAGTTCTGTGTTTGGCAGCAATTTTGGTAAAACATACTGCTCTGTTAAATGTTATGAGTAATGCTTTGACATGTGAATAGAACATCACTGCAGGGTTTATGGATGTCAAAGCAGATGTCCTAACATGTGCTTCCAGGACTGAGCGTGTTTCTGCTTAGAAACTTTGTGTGTTGTGTGTTACTTATTTTGGAATATCTGATTGTTATTTGATGGCGCAAAATAAGGAGAAGATTTTCTAATTCCATAAGTAGTTCTGTTACGATATTATGGAGTTATTCTGGTCTACTTTTATGGAGAAAATCGTGGGAAGTTTAAAACATTAATTGATTTGATTTGGCCCAAGCCCATGTTGCGTATTTCTATTTAAAGATCTGCTAACCCTATTTACAAAGTGAAGAAGAATATTGTGAGTTGTGCGTTTTGTTTTAAGGATTAGGGTTTCTGTGTTTTGTGAATTGTGAGCCATTCTTGTATTATTTTGATACTAGAGTTGGACTGTTAGTTGAGTTGTATTTTGTTAATCATCTATAAGATTTTAAGCAAGGATGATTATGTGTTTTTGAAGTGTGTCTTCTACCCTTTGTGTTTTCAGTCTTTGTCACTGTGTGTGATTGAGGGGGAGTGAGAAGTGTCTCTTATCTAAGAGTATCTTAGGTAGAAATTGCACGGGTAGACATTAGGTGAGAAGATTGCAAACCAGAGGTTATGTGCTGATAATCTTCAAACTAATTATGTTTAGTGAATTTCCTTCCTGGCTTGGTAGCCCCCAGACATATGTGTGTTTGTACCGAACTGGGTTAACAATTGCTTGTGTTATCTTTACTTTAATTTACTGCTTTTGTTACCTTGTTAGTATGTTGATCAGTTCTCAGATATTTGTGTCGTAACATCTCCTTCGACATCACATATTTGATACCATAATTTCAATTGGTATCAGAGCAGGCATCCTGCTTTGGTTCTAGGTGAGATCTAGGGAAGTTACTTTCTGGTACTATGGACAAGGAAGGAGGATTTGTGAACAGACCACCCATTCTAGATGGAACCAATTATGACTATTGGAAACCACGTATGGTGGCCTTCTTGAAATCTTTGGACAGCAAGGCTTGGAAAGCTGTCTTAAAAGGGTGGGAACACCCTTTCATTATGGGGAAAGATGGAAAACCTACCTCTGAGTTGAAGCTTGAAGAAGAATGGTCTAAAGAAGAGGATGAACTAGCTCTTGGAAATTCTAGAGCCTTGAATTCTTTATTCAATGGGATTGATAGGAACATTTTCAGGTTGGTAAACACTTGTGAGGTGGCTAAAGATGCTTGGGATATACTTAAAACTACTAATGAAGGCACATCTAAAGTGAAACTGTCAAGACTTTAGTTGCTCACTTCCAAATTTGAAAATTTGAAGATGAAAGATGATGAAACCATCCATGACTTTCATATGAATATTCTTGAGATAGCTAATGCATTCAGTGCCTTAGGAGAAAGAATATTAGAAGAAAAGCTGGCAAGGAAGATTCTCAGGTCTCTTCCCAAGAGATTTGACATGAAAGTTACTGCCATAGAAGAAGCTCAAGACATTAGCAAGATGAGAGTGGATGAACTTGTTGGATCTCTCCAAACTTTTGAGTTAGGCATCAGTGACAGATCTGAGAAGAAAAACAAAAGCATAGCTTTCGTGTCCAATGCTGAAGATGGAGAAGAAGAAGGTGACCTGGATACTAATGAAGGAATATCCAATGCTATAGTGCTACTTGGGAGGCAGTTTAACAAGGTGCTGAGAAAGATGGACAGGAATTCTAGACAAAATGTCAAGAACAACTTATCTGACATCAGCAAGTCAAATGATTTTGGAAGAAAAACAAGAGCTGAAGAAAAATCCACTCAAGGCAAAGGGATACAGTGTCATGGATGTGAAGGTTTTGGTCACATTAGAGCTGAATATCCTACATACCTCAAGAAACAAAAGAAGGGTTTATCTGTATCTTGGTCTGATGAAGATTCTGAAAGTGAGCTTGAAGAAGAATCAGCCAAGCATGTTAGTGCATTTACTGGAAGATTTGTGTCTGATGAAGACTCTAGTGATGATGAAGTAACCTATGATGAGTTAGCTGCTTCCTACAGAGAACTGTGTCTCAGAAGTGAAGAAGTTTTCCAACAAGGGGAGAACCAGAAGAAACTTATAATCCAACTGAAGGTAGAAAAGGAAGAGCATCTGGAAACTATCTTTAAGCTGGAAGATGAAGTGAGCTTGCTGAACTCTAAACTTGACAGAATGTCCAAGTCTGTCAAAATTCTAAACAGTGGGACTGACACACTAGATGAAATTCTTCAAGTTAGAAAAGTGGCAGGAGATATGAGTGGACTAGGATTTAATAAAGGTAAGGAACTTCTCTCAAACTTCAATAATCCCAAACCTAAAAAGGTGTTGAATC
The DNA here is from genome assembly GCA_022829125.1 of Lathyrus tuberosus. Lineage (NCBI taxonomy): Eukaryota > Viridiplantae > Streptophyta > Magnoliopsida > Fabales > Fabaceae > Lathyrus > Lathyrus tuberosus. The sequence continues at coordinate 10,960,587 of JALAZF010000186.1, forward strand.
AAATGTCTCAACATCATGGCAGAAGGGACTTCAATCACACAAGAGAGAAATTCCAACGCTGGAGATGTCATTACTGTGGGAGGTTTTGTTTCAAGCTATATGGATACCCTAAGACTGCACCTCAGGCCAAATCTAATCAGGTCATTCCTAATGTCAAAGAAAAGAAACAACGGATTCCCAAGGATGATGTTACTAGTCTTATTGCTCACACCTCCCTCAGAGCCTCAGGCAAAGAAGACTGATACTTTGACAGTGGTTGTTCAAGACATATGACAGGTGTCAAGAATTTGCTGGTGGATATCAAATCTCATTCCACTAGTTATGTGACATTTGGTGATGGAGCCAAAGGTGAAATCAAGGGGGTTGGAAAGCTGGATTGCTCAGGAGTTCCAAATCTTGATGATGTGCTGCTTGTTAAAGGGTTGACAGCCAACCTAATTAGTATTATTCAACTTTGTGTTCAAGGTCTCAAAGTTAACTTCACCAAATCTGAATGCCTTGTTACAAACGAGAAGAGTGAAGTAATTATGAAAGGAGTTAGGTCTAAGGACAACTGCTATTTATGGGTACCTCAAGATTCAAGTTATTCCTCTACATGTGCTCTAGCCAAAGAAGATGAAGTCAAACAGTGGCACCAAAAACTTGGACATTTGCATCTGAAAGGCATGAAGAGGATCATTTCTATGGAAGCTGTAAGAGGGATTCCAAAGCTGAAGATTGAAGAAGGGAGAGTATGTGGTGAATGCCAAATTGGGAAGCAGACTAAGATGTCACATCAGAAGATCCAACATCTCACTACTTCAAAAGTGTTGGAACTCCTTCACATGGAATTGATGGGACCTATGCAGGTGGAAAGTCTTGGTGGAAAGAAGTATGCTTATGTGGTTGTGGATGATTACTCCAGGTACACTTGGGTGAATTTCATCAGAGAAAAATCAGATGTGTTTGATGTTTTCAAAGATCTTTGTCAAAGACTTCAAAGAGAGAAGGAAAGTAATGTTATTAGAATCAGAAGTGACCATGGGAAGGAATTTGAGAACAACAAATTTGCTAAATTTTGCTCATCTGAAGGAATTGGTCATGAATTTTCCTCACCCATTACTCCTCAGTAAAATGGAGTTGTGGAACGCAAAAACAGAACTCTTCAGGAATTAGCTAAGGCTATGATTCATGCAAAGAAATTACCCTACCACTTTTGGGCTGAAGCTATGAATACTGCATGCTATATCCATAACAGAGTGACCTTGAGAAAAGGTACATCTGCTACCTTATATGAAACATAGAAGGGAAGAAAACCTACAGTCAAATATTTTCATGTTTTTGGGAGTAAGTGCTACATCTTGGCAGATCGTGAACAAAGAAGAAAGATGGATCCAAAGATTAATGAGGGAATATTTCTAGGTTACTCCACAAATAGCAGAGCTTATAGAGTTTTTAACTCCAGAACCAAAGTCATGATGGAATCCATAAATGTGGTTGTTGATGATAAAGGTTTGAATGAGGACGCGAATGTCCTAGAGGATGTTGGAACATTTTTGAATGATATCCTAGCAGAAAATACAGAAAGAAGTACTGATCTAAATTCTACCAATGCTGAATCTGAATCTGGTCAAGTCAACAAGGGGCCCTCTATCAGAATTCAGAAAGACCATCCTAAAGAATTTATCATAGAAGATCTGAATGAAGGAGTCACTACTAGATCAAGAGAAGTCATGTCAAATTCCTGCTTTGTGTCAAAAATTGAGCCTAAAAATGTTAAAGAAGCCTTAACTGATTAGTTTTGGATCAATTCTATGCAAGAAGAGTTAGGTCAATTCAAGAGAAATGAAGTCTGGGATCTGGTTCCAAGACCTGAAGGAACAAATGTGATTGGAACAAAATGGGTGTACAAGAATAAGTCAGATGAAAAAGGTGTGGTCACTAGAAATAAAGCAAGATTTGTTGCTCAAGGATATACTCAAGTTGAGGGGGTTGATTTTGAAGAAACTTTTGCTCTTGTAGCTCGTCTTGAATTCATTAGATTACTCTTAGGAGTTGACTGCATTCTGAAATTTAAGTTGTTCCAGATGGATGTAAAAAGTGCCTTCCTAAATGGATACTTAAATGAGGAGGTTTATGTGGAACAACCTAAGGGATTTATTGATCCAACCTACCCTAACCACGTGTACAAGTTGAGGAAAGCTCTTTATGGGTTGAAGCAAGCTCCAAGAGCTTGGTATGAGAGACTGACATAATTTCTTGTTGAGAATGGATATAGGAAAGTTTGTGTAGACAAGACCTTATTTGTCAAAGAAGAAGGAGGGAAACTCATGATTGCCCAAATTTATGTTGATGACATTGTGTTTGGTGGGATGTCTGATGAGATGGTTCAACATTTTGTCAAGCAGATGTAGTTAAAATTTGAGATGAGTCTTGTTGGTGAGTTAACCTATTTTCTTGGACTGCAAGTCAAGCAAATGGAAGATTCTATATTCTTGTCTCAGAGTAAGTATGCTAAAAATATAGTAAAGAAGTTTGGGATGGAAAATGCCAGTCACAAGAGGACACCTGCTCCCACTCATCTAAAGCTGTCTAAAGATGAAAAAGGTGTGAATATGGATCAAAGTCTCTACAGAAGTATGATAGGTAGTCTATTATACCTTACAGCAAGCAGACCTGACATTGCTTTTACTGTGGGTGTGTGTGCTAGATATTAAGCTGAACCAAAAGTGAGTCATATCAATCAAGTGAAGAGGATACTAAAGTATGTGAATGGGACATGTGACTATGGTATGCTATACTCTCATGGATCTGGCCCCATGTTAATTGGATATTGTGATGCAGATTGGGCAGGAAGTGCTGATGATAGGAAAAGCACATCAGGAGGCTGTTTCTTTTTGGGGAATAATCTTATATCCTGGTTCAGTAAGAAGCAAAATTGTGTCTCCTTGTCTACGGGTGAAGCTGAGTACATAGCAGCAGGAAGCAGCTGCTCTCAGCTGGTTTGGATGAAACAAATGTTAACTGAATACAATGTCACACAAGATGTCATGCCATTATATTGTGACAACCTAAATGCTATAAACATATCCAAAAATCCTATTCAACACAGCAGAACCAAATACATTGATATTCGTCATCATTTTATACGAGAACTTGTTGAGGACAAGATTGTTGCCTTAGAACATGTAGCTACTGAGATGCAACTAGCTGACATTTTCACTAAGGCCTTTGATGCTAATCAATTTGAGAGTTTGAGGGGCAAACTAGGGATTTGCATATATGAGGATTTGTAGCAATTAATGGCGTGTGGGAAAGTTTCCTTATGTTTCCAAAAAATAAAGTGCCTCTATCATAGGCAATCATTTCAAGATTTTCTTCTGGTCCTTCTCACATGCTACATATACTTTTTGCCATACTTCAATAGTTCTTTCATCTTCTCTCTTAGAAAATGAAATCTTTGTGTCCCCAGTTCTAACATTTGCAAAAATCCCAAGATGTCTCAACAACAAGCTTCGTCGCCTTCAAAACACTCATCTGTTAAGGCAAATACTTCTACTTCAAAATCTAGGGCTCACCCTGTGAATATCTCTCCTGATAATGTTATTAATGTTGCTCCGCTGGCTATGGTTCCTTATACTGAAATGGAGATGAAGAAGCCCAGAACACCCCATGCAAAAGGTTCAAAAGACGCTTCTGTAGGTAATAGTTTTAAGCCCTCTCTTGATTCTTCTTTCGCTAATAGGACAGAGGAAGAAGCTCTTTTTGTTGATAGAAGCATTAGAAGGTTGGTTTCTAGGGTTTTGAATCAAGGCTTTGTGGTTCCTGGGATTTCAACACCCCTTTCCTAAATTTCTGCTTCTCACTCTTCTGATGCTAATAAAGATGTTGATGTTGAAAAATCTGCTGATCCTTCTGTGACTGAGAAAGATGTTGCAGAAGGAAATCTTCACACATTGGCTACCTCTGTGTTGGTAGAAGCTGGAACTGGTGTTGAGCCAGATGTTGAAACATCGTCTGCAAGGAAAGGTTCTCTTGCCAAGAGTGATGGTCCTGGCCCAAAAGAAAAGAAGAATGCAAATGCTGAAAATGTTGTGGATGTTGATGAATTGTCTGACAATGATTTAATCACTAATCTGAACCCTAGTATTGCTAAGAGACTCAAGACAAGAAAAGGGAAGGCTTTTATTGACAAAACTCCTACCAAGAGTACAAAGAAGAAGGTTGTTGCTGGTCCCCCAAAGTCCTGGAGTAAAGTGGTTACTTCCTCCAAAAAGAGGAAGGGCAAGTCTGATTCTAAATCTGAGTATGATGTTGAGGATGATGTCTAGGACATCACTCCTGTGAAGAAATCTATGATCAAGAAGCTCTCTGATAGAGTGGTTGATGCTCCTCTGGAAAAAATTTCATTTCATTATGTTGAGAGTGTTGAGAGAAGGAAATATGTGTATCAAAAGAGGATTGCTCTTGAGAGAGAATTGGGAAATGATGCCTTAGAGTGAAGAGAGGTGATGGATCTTATTTCTTTTGTTGGTTTAATGAAAAATGTGTCTAGGTTTGCTAAATGTTATGAAGTTCTAGTGAAGGAATTTATTGTCAATATTCCTGTGGATTGTGCTGACAGAAAAAGTAAGGATTTTATGAAGATGTTTGTTAGAGGCAAATGTGTTGAATTCTCCCCTACCATCATCAATAGGTATCTGGGAAGAAGTGAGGAAGAGCAGAGTGAGTTGGAGGTTACTGATAACCAGGTCTGCAAAGAAATTACTGCAAACCAGGTTGTTGCATGGCCTATGAAAGACAAGTTATCTGCTGGAAGGCTTAGTGTCAAATATGCCATCCTGCATAGGATTGGAGCTGCTAATTGGGTACCCACCAATCATACCTCAACCATTTCTGTTGGTTTGGGGAGATTCATTTATGCTGTTGGAACCAAGAAGCTTTTTGACTATGGTACTGATCAGTCACCATTTATGCTATGTATTTCGCTATTTAATTGTAAATAAGTCAGGTAAATTGTGTGAATTTGAGTTTGTTTTAGTAGAAATTAGGTGTGTTTTGATTATGTCAAGTGTGTCATGAATTATGAGTTTCTCGAGGATATTTTACGCTTTTGGTATGTCAGCAGGTCAAATCGGATTTGGAAGCTCAGAGGATCGAGCAGTGGATGTACAACCGAGCCGGTGCGAGAAAACGGAAGAAAATTGCAATTTTTGGAAGACTTGTTGCCCATACGCGTAATGCTATAGGTGTTACGCGTAAGGCCTACCTGGTACGTGTACAATACGTAAATGAGCAGAGGGTTGAAAAAATAGAGAAAAAAGGAAGCCTCTGCCCATACGCGTAAGGTTCTTGTCAATACGCGTATGAGGTTGCGTGCTGGCTGGCCCTTGGTGCCATACGCGTAAAGAATCTGGAGCAAAACATGTCATTATGCGTATGGAGTAGGTCAATACGTGTATTGAAGCACAAAAGTACTGAAAGCCCAGAGTTTGATTATTTATTCCCAGAACGCGATTGTGCAAGGGTTGGACGATTTTGGAGAGAAAAATACAAGTTTTGAAGGCTGACGACTCAGATTTTCGCAAGGATTTCATATGTTCAAGAGTTTTCGGACAATTGAAGATTGATTCCTCGAGATATTCTGTAATGACAACATTTTCATCTTTGATTTTATTTATGATTATGAGTAGCTAAACCCCCCATTGCTAGGGGGTGGCCCTGATTCCGAATGTAACGTATTATGATTTATTCAATGCATTGACTATTTTTATTCATTAAAATTGGTTTGTTCTTATTGTCGTTCTTCATGCTTTATCCGTCGGACCAACGGATTCTGACCTTTAAAAATATTTTGGCTGGACAGCAATTTGTTTATTGATCTGGATAAGAACTTTGGATAATAAATATTACCTAGGACTAGGAGTGTTTTATCCGAACAGGAAATTCTTGATATTGGAATGCTTGGGTATGAACATAATTATATATGGACATAGTAATTAGGTTACATAACCAAAGATCTTTTCACTGAGGACTCATGATTAGATGACCTAGAGAACCAGAAATCAATTGTTTTGGATTACTGTTATTGCATTGGTAAATCACTATTGTTACAGGAGGTTTCATTCACCGAACCCTAGCAATTTACTCATATCTGTTCTCCGTTCAACTGTTTACTCGCTTTCTTTAATTGAATTTTTAGTTAAAAGATTATCAAACTACCAAGACTTTTTGTTTAATTGAAATCATCTTTGAACTCAGTATCGTCAAGCAGTCCTTGAGATCGACATTTGGGATCGTCCCTTTATTACTACAATAGGCAAAATAGTACACTTGCTATTTTCCTATCAAGTTTTTGGCGCCGTTGTCGGGGACTGCCAAAGATAATAGAGTTTAACGGTTAATTTCAATTAGAATTTTATTGCTCCGCGACTAAAATTTTATTTTCTGTTTATTTTATTTTTATTTTATTCTTATCTTTACTAACAATTGCCTAATCTATGTATGCGAGGGAAGCCCTCAGCTGAATTTCTTTTTGACGCAGAACCAGAAAGATCGTTGCACGCTAGACTTCAGAAAGCTAAACGAGAAAGACTGGCAGCGTCAAATTCAGAACCAGAAAAAGAAGAAGAGGTTTCTGTCCATTATGAGAATACTGACTCAGAAGCCGATACAGACACAGAGACACTACCAGAGACTGTGGTCATGGCTGCAGATTCACCTCCAGTGGAAAGACTCTTGGGTGACTATGGCAGAGAGAATAATCCAGCAGTGCGATTGACAATAGTTAACCAACCAGCCAATGTTGCCCACTTCCAGTTACACCCGTCAACTATCCGTCAATTGGAAAGTAAGCCTTTTGCAGGGAAAATCAATGAAGATGCAAACAAGCACCTACAGAGGTTCCTCACTATGACTACATCATTGAAAATTGAGGGGCATTCTAAAGAGGCAAAGAGGCTGGTTATGTTTCCATTCACCTTATCTGAGGACGCCGAAGAGTGGTTTTATTCCTTACCTGCAGGAAGTATTACAACTTGGCAACAGATGGAAACCGCCTTCTTGAATGAGAACTTTCCCGTTTCTGTGTATATCCGTAAGAGGTATGACATCCTAAATTTTAAATAGAAGGACGGAGAGTCATTTGGAGATGCGTACAAAAGGTTCAAGAGGTGTTTAGTTGCATGTGCTACACATAATTTGGATGCAACTGAACAAATGCAAAATTTTGTAAATGGGCTGAAGATGAAAACTAAGCAACTCATTGATACAGCTGCTGGTGGCTCATCTAACTTTTCAACAGCCACTGGTATCAAAAAGATCATCGAAGCTATTGCTGCAAATGAGCATTTGGAACTATATGACCGTACTGTGAGTCAACCTGAAGGAAAAATTAACTTGAAACTAGCAAATCAGGTAGTGAAGATGGAAGATCAGATTGCAGCTGAAGTGGAAAGAAGATTGAAAACTATGAATTTAGGTACCCAGACTGTAGCTCAAGTTCAACCGATTCAGACAGTGATTTGTGAAATCTGTGGTGGACCACACTTTACCATGCATTGTGTTGCCACTGCGCAACAAGTGCAGGCTATTAATTACCTGAGGCAGAATAATCCATATTCAAATACATATAATCCGGGGTGGAAAAATCATCCTAATTTCTCCTGGAAAGATCAGCAGGGTAATGTTCAGAAGCAGGGACCACCACAGTAACAACCACCTTACTAGCAACAGTATCAACCGCAATAACAACCATATCAGCAACAGGTACCAAAGAAAGCAGATTGGGAGATTGCTATAGAAAAGATGGCTGCTCAGAGTGTTCAATTTCAGGAAGAAACCAGAAATAATCAGAGGAACACCAATGCTTCTATAAAAAATATGGAAGTTCAACTGGGTCAAATAACACAACAGATAACGAGTTCTCAAGCACCAGGTACCTTACCCAGTGCAACAGTGACAAATCTAAGAGATAACAAGAATGTGAGTGCTGTAATAACAAGAAGTGGGAAATCAGTTGAAATACCTGAAGAGAAATCTGAGGAAGAAGATCAATTACTTGAAGTGGATCTTGAAATCTTAGAAGACAAGAATCCACCTGAGGAAGAAGTGGTTCTACAACCTGTTGTGAAGGAAAAGCCCACCGAACCAAAACCCATCATAAAGCTTCCATTCCCACAAAGAAGTAAGAAGAAGAAGAAGTAAGATGAGAAAAAATTTCAGAAGTTTATAGAGATGTTCAGGAAATTAGAGATCAACATTCCATTCTCTGAAGCACTTGAGCAGATGCCTATTTATGCCAAATTCATGAAGGACATCATCTCAAAAAAGCGCACCACTGACACTGATCCTGTTATACTAACTGAAACTTGTAGTGCTATTTTGCAGGGTATGAAGATTCCAGTGAAGAAGCCAGATAGAGGCTCAGTTACTATTCCGTGCACCATTGGAGATAGGTCCTTTAAAAGGGCACTGATTGATTTAGGGGCTAGTGTGAGCCTTATGCCGTCGTCTATTTATAGGAAGCTAGGAATTGGAAGTGTTCAAGATACCAGAATGACACTCCAATTTGCAGATCATTCAGTTAAGAGACCATTTGGGGTAGTTGAAGATGTTCTGGTCAAAGTTGATAAATTTGTATTTCCTGTTGATTTTGTGATTTTAGAAATGCCAGAAGATGAGGATATCCTTCTGATTCTGGGAAGGCCTTTCTTGGAAACAGGTAGATGTATGATTGACATTGAGGGAGGTACCATGACCCTCAAAGTTTACGATGAAGAACTGAAAATTGATGTTAGGAATACCATGAAATGTAAAGAGGATATAGGTACAAACCACTAAGTGGAAGTAATTGATCAGATAGTGACCAGCACCATTCAAAGGAACTTCCCTGAATCACCTTTGGAAAGAGTTCTGAGTTTGTCAGCAAAAGAGATTGAGGACAATGATGACGAGAAAGAAAAAGAAGTTCTTTCTATGCTTGATGCACAACCACCTTGGTTGAAATCCAGACCACACCGGTGGGAGGATTTGAGAGCTTCACCAGAAACAGAGGCTGAAAAGGGAAGTAAAACAGGTACAAGTTCTGAATTAAAATACTTACCTGTGAATCTTAAATATGTCTTTCTGGAATCTGGAACAAGATGTCCTGCTATTATTAGTTCTGAGCTGAATGAAAAAGATGAAGAAAAGTTGATACAGGTCCTTAAGAAACACAAGAGTGCTATTGGGTGGACTATTGGGGATTTGAAAGGAATTAGTCCCACAGTATGCATGCATAAGTTACTGATGGAGGATAATCATAAACCTGTGGTACAACCTCAAAGGAGGTTAAATCCAGTAATGAAAGAAGTGGTGCGAAAAGAGGTTGTAAAATTGTTGGATGCAGGGTTGATTTATCCTATTTCTGATAGTTCTTGGGTGAGTCCTGTACACGTGGTACCAAAGAAGGGAGGAACAACCGTGGTTCTAAATGAGAAGAATGAATTGATTCCTATTCATACAGTAACAGGCTGGAGAGTGTGTATTGACTACAGGAGGCTTAACACTGCAACAAGGAAATACCATTTTCCTCTTCCATTTATTGACCAGATGTTAGAGAGACTGGCAGGTCATGAGTACTATTGTTTTTTAGATGGGTATTCGGGATACAATCAGATTGCTGTAGCCCCGAAAGATCAGGAGAAGACCGTGTTCACATTTCCTTATGGTATCTTTGCCTACAGAAGGATGCCATTTGGATTATGCAACGCCCCTGCTACTTTTCAGAGATGTATGACATCTATATTTGCCGACATGCTTGAAAAGCATATGGAAGTGTTTATGGATGATTTTTCTGTTTTTGGTTCTTCTTTTGATATTTGTTTAGCTAACTTGTCTCTTGTTTTGAAAAGGTGTCAGGAAACTAACCTTATTCTCAATTGGGAGAAATGTCATTTTATGGTGCAGGAAAGTATCGTGCTGGGACACAAGATCTCCCACAAAGGGATTAAGGTGGACAAAGCAAAAGTGGAGGTGATAGCTAACCTCCCACCTCCTGTGAATGAAAAGGGAATAAGAAGTTTCTTAGGTCATGCAGGTTTCTATTGCCGGTTCATTAGAGATTTCTCAAAGGTGGCCAAACCCTTAACTGAATTGCTTGTAAAGGACAAGCCCTTTAATTTTGATGATAAGTGTATGGCCGCTTTTGAGAATCTAAAGAGTAAGTTAAGTACTGCGCCTGTGGTGACAGTCCCCGATTGGTCTCTACCTTTTGAAATTATGTGTGATGCAAGTGAGATTGTTGTGGGTGCTGTCTTAGGACAAAGGAAGGACAAATTATTGCATGTGATTTATTATGCTAGTCATGTTCTTAACCCGGCCCAAATGAATTATGTAACTACCAAAAAGGAGTTGTTGGTCGTGGTTTATGCTTTTGACAAATTCAGGTCCTACCTGCTTGGTTCTAAAGTTATTGTTTATACTGATCATGCTGCTTTAAAGTATTTGTTTGCTAAACAGGAATCAAAACCTCGACTATTGAGGTGGATACACCTCCTTCAATAATTTGATCTTGAGATCCGAGATAAAAAGGGGTGCGAGAATACTGTTGCAGATCACTTATCTCGCATGTCCCCAATAAAAGAAACAGAGGAGGAACACCCGATTCATGACACCTTTGCTGATGAAAGCATCCTTGCGGTTACTAGTGTCCCATGGTTTGCTAACTTTGTAAACTACTTGGTAGGTGGGGTGATACCTGATGATTTTAATTCTCACCAAAAGAAAAAGTTTCTTTATGATTGCAGGTTGTATCTGTGGGATGACCCATTCTTATATAAAAGGGGAGTGGATGGATTGATCAGAAGATGTGTGCCAGAAGGTGAGTAGAGAGATATACTAAAAGCTTGTCATGATTCTGAGTATGGAGGGCATTTTAGTGGAGATAGGACAGCGGAAAAAGTCCTCCAGTCTGGGTTGTATTGGCCCATCTTATTCAAGGACGCTCACTATCTAGTCCGAGAATGTGATAGGTGTCAAAGAACTAGTAATATCTCCAGAAGGAACCAGATGCCTCAAAATTCTATGCTAGAGGTAGAGTTGTTTGATGTGTGGGGTATTGATTTTATGGGACCGTTCCCACCATTTTTCGACAAGAATTATATACTGGTTGCGGTAGATTATGTGTCAAAGTGGGTCGAAGTTGTAGCACTGCCTACTAATGATGCTAAAGTGGTGGTGAATTTCCTGAGGCATAAAATTTTCTCCAGGTTTGGGGTACCAAGGGCGTTAATTAGCGATGAAGGTACTCATTTTCTGAATAAATTGATGGAGAATTTGATAAAGAAATATAATGTGAAGCATAAGATTGCCACTCTGTATCACCCTCAAACGAGTGGGCAAGTAGAAGTGTCTAACAGGCAAATAAAGCAGATTTTAGAAAAGAATGTGAACGCTTCTCGAAAGGATTGGTCCGCGAAGCTGGATAATGCACTGTGGGCATACAGGACAACATTCAAAACACCAATAGGTATGTCTCCTTATCAACTTGTTTATGGTAAGGCCTGTCATTTACCGCTCGAACTCGAGCTCAAAGCTTTTTGGGCTTCCAAATTCCTCAACTGCGATCTTCTGAAAGCTGGTGAGTCCCGAACTCTTCAACTTCATGAGTTGGAAGAGTTTAGGAATCAAGCTTATGAGAATGCCAAAATTTACAAAGAACGAACAAAGAAATGGCATGATCAGAAAATCCAGAAAAAGGAATTCTGGGAGGGACAGTTGGTTTTGTTGTTTAATTCCAGGTTGAAGTTGTTTCCTGGTAAACTGAAGTCGAGATGGTCTGGTCCGTTCACGGTTAACAAAGTGTTTCCTCATGAAGCAATCGAGTTAAGGAATGAAAAAAATGGCGATACTTTCAAGGTTAATAGCCAAAGGTTGAAACCGTATTACCAGGGCCAAGGCGGCCCTGTAGAAGAGGTTCGTCTTGTCTGAGTATGAGGTAACCCGTCGAACCATGCGACGTTAAACGAAGCGCTTCTTGGGAGGCAACCCAGGGGAGTTTTTATTTATTTATTCATTTATTTTGGTGTTTTATTTTAGTATTTTGAATATTGTTTTTTTTTAATTTAATTTGGTATATTAATTTAGTATTTTGCAGAGTCTGGTACAGCAGAAGAACCCCAAAAAAATCAAAATTTTAACTTAGAAATAAATTTTCAAAAATCAGAAATTTCAAAATAGTGAAGATCTCTGCCGTTACGTGTAACAGGGGCTCATTATGCGTAACTGCAAGTGAAAAAGGGGGTTCTCTGCCCATCTGCGTAACTTACGCGTATCAGTCACGCATACGAGATCTGTATACACGTATCACCACCCTTACGCGTATGATACGCGTAATGAAATGCCATACGTGATCTATTACGCAAAAGTCGTTTTTCACTTAAGATTTGTTGCGTACCATACGCGTATGAGTCCCTAATACACGTATGGCTGCCTATAATACGCGTGTGGCTGCGTATGTTACGCGTACCAACTTTTGCCATTTGTTTAAATACCTTTTCCGTGCGTTCGTGTCATTTTTACAATTTTCTGTTACGCGACTTCGTCATATCACTCTGTTTCTCTGTGTTTTCTATTTTTCTTCCAGTTTTCAAAGGAAATTATCACTATGGCTGCCCCATCTGAAGAAACCCTAATCTTTCTCTATGACGATCATGAAGCACGGTACCACCAACTCAGAACTCGCACCTTCACAGAAGTAAAACAATGCAGTTTGGGAGTAAATGAATTGCCCGAGGTTGCTGCTATTCTGAAAAAGCAGAAACTGAGTTATTTGAATAAGAACATAAGGCCGGTTGCAATGGATCTGGTAAGGGAATTTTATGCCAATGTCTACAAGGTGCCAGGGCGAGCTGTAAAGAACGAGGTCACGAAAATGACGTCTTGGGTCCGTGGAAAAGAAATCAAGTATGATCGAAAGACGATCAATAGTGTGCTCAAATGTAAATTTTATGACTCTCACTGTCCATTCTTCGATATGAAGCTGTCAGATAAGAACAGATGGCCCTATAGCACCATAAAGGATCTAATTGCACGATCGGGCAAAGATTGGCATCCGACCACCAAAGCATATCCATCAAAGATCCTAGTTATTGATTTAGCCCATATCCCAAAAGCCTGGGCCTATTTCATTCACCATACTTTGGACACGAATCACAGTGGCTCTAATTTGATCACTGAGAGAGCTCTAGCGCTCTATTTCTTTCTGACTGGCCAACAATTGAATATTGGGAGAATTATTTCGACTGATATGAATGAGATAACACAATCATCGAAGAAGTCTCTGGGACATGTTTCGGTGATTTATCTACTGTGTAAGAAGGTCGTGTCATACCCCAAATTTTCACCACTCATTGTAAAAAAAATTTGTTTATCTGATTGTGTTTCACTTCCTGTCATCTGCATATCATATCATCTGTTTTTGTCATGTATATCGTTTAAATTTTCAGTCAGAATATATGCATTGATATCTCTGTCTTTTCTGGTTAATTATGCGAAAAATCGATGAACGGACATATTTTTCAATCGAATTGACGAATGTCTCTTATTCACTCATTTTTCTCACAATTTGATCCAATATCTCATTTTTGTTTTATTTTGCATAAATAAGATTAAAGAATCCATATATATATATATATATATATGCTTCATCTTCATCTTTTTTATGTTAATAATGAAAAGAAAAAAATAATAAAAAAATTATGTATATATATTTGTTTTGTGCGCCACTTTATATATATTTATATATATTCAAATTTTTGTTTTTTTAGAAATAAAAATATAATTCCATATATTTGATTTTTGTGTTTTATGATTTTTGTTTCTAATGATTTTTGTTTCTAATAAGTTTTGTTTTTACTAACTTTTGTTTTTCATAATTTGTTTTATATATATTAAATTGTAACAAACTTTGAAACTTTGATCCAAGACTCATCATTCCATTTGAATCTTGGAGTCCAAGTTTTGAACTTTGAATCAAAACTTTGAATGTCATAGTTTAATCCTTTTGATATCTTCATCTCTAAGTTTTGTTTCTCTATAAATAGAGATTCACAATTCACTTCACAACTACACCAAACTTGTTCTTAAACTTGTTTCGCTAACTCTCTTGAACTTCTTTTATTTTTATTTTTATATATAACTTAGAAAGAAAAATGTTGAAGCATACATGGGGGAGGGTGCAGCGCACCACTCCTGTCTCACTTTCTCTACAAAAATTATTTTTCTCTTCTTTATACACATGCATATTTTACTCACTACACATACATACATATATATATATATATATATATATATATATATATATATATATATATATATATATATATATATATATATATATATATATTATCCTTTACATGAACTAACAACTTTACAACCTTCATTTCATACACATATACATAAGCAATGATTCCTCTTTTCTGTACTAAAACTTTTACATGAAAATTCACATACAATTTCTACACTAATTTTATCACCAAATTCATGAGTTTACATTCTTTTCTTAAATTCAAAATACAGTTTTCATTAGCTGATGAATTTCTGCATAAAAACAACAGCAACCTTTTGCTTTCACAAATCACCCTCTGCAGATTTTTTCTTGTAGGAACTCTACAGCAACAACCGCTGCCACAACTTCAAGCAGCAACACAGTATCTGCAGAACAAGAGCAATATCTTTTCATCTTCAATTCAATTTCCTCAATTACCAATTCTTATTTCAAATTTCTGGTCAAATTTCATAAAAGAGAAACTTACAAGTTTTAACCTCTATATTTTCTCTTAACAGGAAATCCACTGCAATCTGTTCAACAAGAATTTTGAAGAAAAGAAGACATCTGTTAAAAATTACAGAAAAATCATGAAGTAAAAAGCAGTTTTTACCTGCTGCAAACAAAATTTTGCAATTTTCTCTTTTTACAGGAAGAGCATCAGTTAACCATTTCAACGGAAAACTCCTAATCTTCAAATCTGCTGCGAAAAGCCGAAACTTTGCCGACAAAAATCAGAAGCAAAAAACATTAGCAATTTGATTCACAGAAGCACAATTTCATCAATTACAATTTCAATTTTTCAATTTCATATCAATTCAATTTCAGAAAATTTCATCAATTTATTCCTATTTGTAAACCCTAATGCAAATTTATTTGTTTTAACAATAGCAAACTGCAGAAATCAAAAAGAAAATGATAAGAAGAACTCACCTTCATCATCATCGCCGGAAATCACCACCCTTAATCAATCGCAGCGCCGCTCAGGACAATCGGAGGGAGACGAATCGCGTCCCTTTTCCAGACCACCGCCGAGCTTCCATGAAGGGTCGTCGTTGAAGAACCGCCGCGAAATCATGGGATCATCACCGGAAAAGCATCGCGGCCGTTTGTATTGGAAAGAGAGGGTCACGATTGAAGAAAAACAAGGAGAGGGTTTGAGCGTTTGAAGAACGTGTTTCATTTTGTCCTCTCCCTCTCTCATTTGCTGATTTTATTTTCCTTTTTTTTAAAAGAGAAATCTGATGAAAATTTGTTTTTTTTTAGGATTAGAACATTGGGCTCAGCCCATTTCCTTTAAAAAAAATCACTAATCACACCCTTCTTTACTAATCAGACCCATTTTCATTTTAATTAAGTTAAAATTAATTAATTATTATGATAATAATTAATATGGTTTAGTGAGTTTTTATTAAACATATTTTGACATAATTGATCATCTAATTGTTTAAATTGATTATTTGATTTTCAGTGGTTTAGAATTACTTTCATTAATTTATGTTTGTAATTAAATATTTGTTTTTTTTCGATTTACTTTGTGACATCGATTTAAATCTAACCACTTGATGAGATCAAAGGCATTTTTATGCGATCTTTGGTTTTCTTTGCTTGTTTGGCTTTTCCATCTGATGCAGAAATTCTTAAGTGACGCCTTGAAGCTCATTGGACGCTTAAAGCTTCGTCAGGATCTCAAGCTCATCAGACGCTCCTCTGCTTGCGTGGAGAAATTCACCGGTGTACGGTAAACTCGAATTTAAATGCTTTGCTTGTATGCCATACATGATTTATTCACATCTGTTAAAAACAATTAAACTTGCAAACAAGTATTTCCTGTAAATACACAATGCACCAGTCATTTTCAAAAATACTTTTGGGCCTCTAATAGAGTGTAAGACCCAATCCCCTTTTATACCAAAACCATTTTGGGCCTCAGTCATTGTATAAGTCCCTGTACAGTTTTCAAAACTCTGACATGATGTTTTGCCGTGCTTGCTTTTATTCTCACGATGTTTTTTTCGTGAACGTATATTTTATATGTCACGATGTTTTGCCATGAATGTCTGTTTATTTTACACGATGCTTTTCCGTGTATGTTTTCAATTGCCATGATATCACAATGTTCTTCCGTATACGTTTCAATTACCATGATGTTTTTCCATGATGACACGATGTTTTGCCGTGTATTTTCTCTCTGTTTATTCACGATGTTCTTCCGTGTATATTTTCACATACAAAGTTTTGCCGTGTATATGCCTTTATCAACACGATGTTCTTCCGTGTATGTTTTATTTCACATGACGTTCTTCCATGTATAATTGACTCTGATTTTATGGGCCTCTCCTTGAGCTGTAAGCCCCAGTTTACTTTCAAAATACTTTCTATTTTGATTTTGAGATATACTGTTGTTTTCAATTTTTCTTTGTTGAACAACTAACCAAATAGCATGGAAGCTCTACAACCGAGTAAGTGTTTATCCGCTTTCATTTAACCACTTTCATATGTATATAACTGTATTGTGGGGTTGTTTCACTGTAAGTCTTCTTTCATAAACTCATATCAACTGTGTAATACTAGTATAGATATTTAGAGTTTCCCCGACAACTACGTCTAGAACCAGACAAAATCCCGTCTCCTTACATCCGACGTTCTCCCGGATATTTCACCCTCCTTTGACAATGAGGATTTTTCTTTACAACAATTTTAGACAACTAGATCTAAGAAATTTTCCCCTTGAACAAGTTCATATACAGAAGGCCATTGTTCCAAGTGAAACCCCTTCTGGAACTGTTCATCAGCCTCCTCTTGGGCTTAGTGCAAGGACCCACAGGCTTCCTAAAAGCATCCCCGCCTCCTCTTGGGCGTTGTACAAGGACCCTTCGGCTTCTTAGAAGTTTTCACAGCCTCCTCTTAGGCTTCGTATAATGATTCTTCCTCAGCGAAGATAGCCTTCTCTTGGGCTTCGTACAAATTGTCCCTCGGCTTCTTAAGAGTTATTCTCGCCTTCTCTTGGGCTTTGTACAAATTGTCCCAACGACCTCCTAGAGGTATAGGAACAGAAATTAGTCATCTTACTAGAACAGTCTTTCAAAAGAGTCTAGATCTTGATCCCGAAGAATACTTTCTCTTACACATAGTACAAAAGACACACCCAGTAGACTTGGACAGTCTATATCCCCTCTTGAGTCTCAAAGACATTCTCAAGTTCCTTCTAAACACAGGAAAAACCCTTCCCTCTTTTTAACATCCGACGTTTTCCCGGATATTCCTTCAATTTTCATCCGAAGCTTTCCCGGATATTCCTTCAATTTTCGTCCGACGCTTTCCCGAATATTCCTTCTATTTTCCGATGTTTTTCCCAGATATTCATATCTCAATCTTTAATCTCTTCACTACTTTCAATCAATTCCCACAAACACCCTTTTAGCTTCATATCTTGGGCTTTGAACAAGATACAAATCACCTTTAGCTTCATATCTTGGGCTTTGAACAAGATACCCAAATATCTTTTTCCTCCCTTAGAATAGGAGGAACTAAGATTGCTCTGATTTCCCAGTTTTCTTTAACGGGAATACGTAGGCATAAGATTGTGAAATCTTAGCGAGCACACTAAACAAAAAACCTTAGGTCCAGTACCTTACCAAAAACATCAAAAAACCCGAAAACAACAAAAATATCCTTTCAACATCTCTCAACCTTCCCAAAGGAGAAACTTTCCCAACCCATGATAGATAAACACCAGTAAGCAGAAAACAGTAGAATAGCAGAAAATTGCTAACAACCCATGGATAACCATGTATAGGATGGGTAACTGACAACTTCCCAATCTCTTAGCATTTGTTAAAGAAAACATTTGCATGCAAGGTTAGTTTGAGATAGCTTCCCTTTCCTTTCCAGCTTCATAGGATAAATAAGAAATCAGAAAGTAGCACCCAATCCCATCCGCAGCCGAATGCGGGCGGTCACGAAAACCGCGCTACAGGCCGGAGTGACTGATTTGAGCGGTAATGTGATGCTGAAGCCGGCATGTTCTCTTGATGCTACTTGGTTGAAGGAACACACTATTTCTGTTGATAAGCCCGACCCCTCCGACGTTCACACGATCATGAGGCAGGCGCCAGCACTCAGCGCCAGGACGCGCATCAGACAGCACCAGAGACAGCTCATGCATCCCCACCAGTTTTTGATGAGGATTCCGTAGAGCACAGGATGCGGATGTCGCACTTCTGCATGATGCAGGACTTCTGCTATCAGTACGGGCTTTCTGGCCGATATCTGACGCATCAGGCAGATTTGTGGGCCGCTGCTCAGAGGTTCAGAGACAGGTTCGCAGGCGACCCTCCAGCACCTCACTATGGGTAGTTCACTTTTCATGGATGGACTCACCCTGTTCAGATAGGAAGGCCGGTACCTCAGCCTCAGCAGTCCACACCGCAGCAGCATCAGTAGTAGCAGACACCTTCGGCCCGATCTGAGGAGATGACTCTAGTCACTGCCTTTGTCCATGGGAGATTATCGATTGATCCGACCGACCTCATAGACTTTGACATTGAGATGCAGGATAGAGATGACAGAGCAGAGTCCTGAGTGGTTGTTTTGAGTTCTTTTCTTTCTAGTAGTATTTTTATTGTTTGTTTCTTATTTGTACACTCTGTTATTTCTCTTTGGTATTTTTAGTTTTATATGATGTACTTTTATTTTCATGTTATTTTGTTGTCTTTCTTTTGAAAGTAAGTGTAAGTGCCCGTTTTCGGGTTTTGCAAATTTAATGAATTTTGTTACTTCATACAGTTTCTTGAAATATTTCAGTAGATACGTTATGATACTAGCTATAGTGGATGATACTGATGACTTTCACAACTTGCTTGTTCGTCCTTTCATTAAGTCACCCTGACGGTTTGATATTGTTGTATATAATTGGACGCACTGGTTAAAGATAATGTCTGAACCAGGACCAAATGAGCCTTGAACACAGAGACATTATGGACGCTGTCAGCTTTAACCGTCCTGGTGAGATCAGAAAAGCCATACATTGTACATCATCATGAGAGATATCAGGTATGCCTTTATCTATCATGGTTTGCGTCCGTTCTCTTTGACTATTGACTGCATGAGTACACGTACTGAGGCACATTTTTGTTTTTCACCTAGAGCCTTTCTAGTCGTCCCTATTATTATGTTTATCCTTCGTTAACCCCCGTTGAGCCTGTATCCCTTTGTTTGTTATTTAACCTTTCTTATAATTAACCATTGGCCAAATTATTTTCCCACCTTGTTCAGAGTATGTTTTATTATTTTTGGATCTGTGTTTAGATTTAAGTTTGGGGTTGTTGTTGGAATAACAACCTTTAAGTTTGGGGTAGCTATGCAGTGGTTGGAGGTGAGTGCATTACGAAAGAGAAAAATGAAAGCAAAAGGAAGGTGAATAAAAAAATGCAGTGGTTGGAGGTGAGTGCATTACGAAAGAGAAAAATGAAAGCAAAAGGAAGGTGAATAAAAAAAAAAGAAGAAAGATTGCACTCACCGAAAGTTTGAAAGCGAAGGAAAAAGAGCACCCAGACAAATGTATCATGAAACAAACACAGTGATAAGGATGATATCACATACTCTGAACCAATAACCCTTGTTTTATTTTTATATCCTACCTTAACCCAAGCCCCGTTACAACCTAAAGACCTCAAAAAGTATGTGTGCTGTGCATGTTGATAGAATTGGAGAATTTATTCAAACTATTGATCTGATATGGATTACCGTTATTTTGAGCGTTACAACACTTTAACCCCCGAGAGACTTGGTAAGAGTGTGATATAAGCTGACAGGTGAAGTAGTGTTTCTGTGTGAAAAGTGTTTCTGGCTTGCTGGATAGGAACAACAAAGAGAAAACCCAAGGCAACATCACAGGGTCCAGTGCGAAAGATTTCAGCAGTATTGTGGTAAGGACTATTTTTACGGTAAGTTTGGGGTGACGTGATCTATTTTATTTAGAGTGTTACTTGAGGACAAGCAACAAGATAAGTTTGGGGTTGTGATCAGTCACCATTTATGCTATATATTTCGCTATTTAATTGTAAATAAGTCAGGTAAACTGTGTGAATTTGAGTTTGTTTTAGTAACAATTAGGTGTGTTTTGATTATGTCAAGTATGTCATGAATTATGAGTTTCTCGAGGATATTTTACGCTTTTGGTATGTCAGCAGGTCAAATACGGATTTGGAAGCTCAAAGGATCGAGCAGTGGATGTACAACCGAGTCGGTGCGAGAAAACGGAAGAAAAATGCAATTTTTGGAAGACTTGCTGCTCATACGCGTAATGCTATAGGTGTTACGCGTAAGGCCTACCTGGTACGCGTACAATACGTGAATGAGCAGAGGGTTGAAAAATAGAGAAAAAAGGAAGCCTCTGCCCATAGGCATAAGGTTCTTGTCAATACGCGTATAAGGTTGCGTGCTGGCTGGCCCTTAGTGCCATACGCGTAAAGAATCTGGAGCAAAACATGTCATTACGCGTATGGAGTAGGTCAATACGCGTATTGAAGCCCAAAAGTACTGAAAGTCCAGAGTTTGATTATTTATTCCCAGAACGCGATTGTGCAAGGGTTGGACGATTTTGGAGAGCAAAATACAAGTTTTGAAGGCTGACGACTCAGATTTTCGCAAGGATTTCATATGTTCAAGAGTTTTCGGACAATTGAAGATTGATTCCTCAAGATATTCTGTAATGACAACATTTTCATCTTTGATTTTATTTATGATTATGAGTAGCTAAACCCCACATTGCTAGGGGGGTGACCCTGATTTCGAATGTAACGTATTCTGATTTATTCAATGCATTGACTATTTTTATTCATTAAAATTGGTTTGTTCTTATTGCCGTTCTTCATGCTTTATCCGTCGGACCAACGGATTCTGACCTTTAAAAATATTTTGGCTGGACAACAATTTGTTTATTGATCTGGATAAGAACTTTGGATAATAAATATTACCTAGGACTAGGAGTGTTTTATCCAAACCAGAAATTCTTGATATTGGAATGCTTGGGTATGAACATGATAATCTATTGACATAGTAATTAGGTTACATAACCAAAGATCTTTTCACTGAGGACTCATGATTAGATGACCTAGAGAACCGGAAATCAATTATTTTGGATTACTGTTATTGCATTGGTAAATCACTATTGTTATAGGAGGTTTCATTCAGCCAACCCTAGCAATTTACTCATATCTGTTCTCCGTTCAACTGTTTACTCGCTTTCTTTAATTGAATTTTTAGTTAAAAAATTATCAAACTACCAAGACTTTTTGTTTAATTGAAATCATCTTTGAACTCTGTATCGTCAAGCAGTCCTTGAGATTGACATTTAGGATCGTCCCTTTATTACTACAATAGGCAAAATAGTACACTTACTATTTTCCTATCAGGCACCTACATCTTTGATCAAACTATGAAACATGCTGGAACTTCTGCCGTGAAGATGCCTATTGCCTTTCCCTCTCTGATCTGTGGTATTATCCTAAATCAGCATCCTGGGATCTTGTCTAATGCTGATGTTGTGTGTAAAAGGGAATCTGCTTTGTCTCTTCATTATAAATTGTTTACAGGAAAACATGTCCCAGACATTGTTTTCACATCTGCTTCTACTGAAAACAAGCCCACAACCAAGGCAGGGGTGATCTCTGAATTAGTGGATGCTTGCAAAGAACTTGATGAGGTGATTCGTGTTAGCACTGAGAGAAAGCTCAAGTTTGAAAGGTTGATCAAGACTCTGAAAATGACCGAGGGTGATAGTGTTGGTGATGAAAATGAGAAGGAAGGTACTGAGGAGTGTGAGTCTGATGACTCTGATGGAAATGCTGAGGGTGAAGAAGGAGGTTCTGAGATTGATGATTCTGTTGGCTCTGAAGACATTTGACTGTTCTGTTCTTGAAGACTTTTTTGTTCTTTTTGTTGTTTTGGTTCTTCTCTAGTTTTCTTTTGGCACCTAAGTGTACTTGGATTGTACTGCACTTTTTGATGGTTGAATTCTGGTTTTGCTAACTTATTGCTTGTTTATTGCTATGATTTGTCGTATTTTGGCTAAAAAGGGGGAGAAAATATGTGCTTAAGTGCTTATATGTGGTGTTTTGGACCTCCTGGATTGAGGGGGAGCTTTGGCTTGAGGGGGAGTTTCTATTTTCTGAGATTATGTATGATGTCTGATCAGATGTTCTAACATCTTCTTTTTGATAAGTTGCTGTTTACTTAGTTAAATGTTTAAAGAATGTTTCAGCCAAAATTTGCCAAAGGGGAGTTTGTTAGTTCTGTGTTTGGCAGTAATTTTGGAAAAACATACTGCTCTGTTAAATGTTATGAGTAATGCTTTGACATGTGAATAGAACATCACTGCAGGGTTTATGGATGTCAAAGCAGATGTCCTAACATGTGCTTCCAGGACTGAGCGTGTTTCTACTTAGAAACTTTGTGTGTTCTGTGTTACTAATTTTGGAATATCTGATTGTTATTTGATGGCGCAAAATAAGGAGAAGATTTTCTAATTCCATAAGTAGTTCTGTTACGATATTATGGAGTTATTCTGGTCTACTTTTATGGAGAAAACCGTGGGAAGTTTAAACCATTAATTGATTTGATTTGGCCCAAGCCCATGTTGCGTATTTCTATTTAAAGATATGCTAACCCTATTTGTAAAGGGAAGAAGAATATTGTGAGTTGTGCGTTTTGTTTTAAGGATTAGGGTTTCTGTCTTTTGCGAATTGTGAGCCACTCTTGTATTATTTTGATACTAGAGTTGGATTGTTAGTTGAGTTGTATTTTGTTAATCATCTATAAGCTTATAAGCAAGGATGATTATGTGTTTTTGAAGTGTGTCTTCTACCCTTTGTGTTTTCTGTCTTTGTCACTGTGTGTGATTGAGGGTGTTGGTGTAAGCCCTAGAGGCCAATACTTTTGGTACTTGTATCAAATTATTTATTAATAATAAAAGGCATTTCTTTATTATGTTTGTTTTTCCAAAATGATAAAGTCCCTAGAATAGCTAGTTCGTTTAATGAAACATTAAGTATGACTTAATCATGAGATTCCATTAAACATAATGACACTATTCTTAGAGCATCCATAGTCGAGCTTTAATGTGAAATGGGATAGCCTTAAAGCATTAAGACTATTATGTAGATAGACTGATGATCACATCTCATGGATCATGGATAAGGAGTTATCAAGCCTTGACATAGGTATGAATATTAGGAGTAATATTTATACTGGATTGACCCACTATGAGAGTACTACATAGAATGTTATGCAAAGTGTCATAAGTTACTCTCATGGTGATAGTGGTGTATACCACCCTTCGACCTGAAACTACAATGTACCCTAGATGTAGAGTTAAGTACTTTATTGCTGATCAAACATTGTCCGTAACTGGATGATCATAAAGATAGTTGATGGGTACTTCACAAAGCATGCTGAGGGACATGAGTAGCCTAGATGGAATTTGCCCATCCTGCATAACAGGATAAATGTCTAAGGGCCCAATATTGAACTGGACAAGGATGACACGGTATATGCCTTGTGTTCAATATAGATATAAGGGCAAAAGGGTAATTGTACACATAAGTACTATCACAAAAGGTTTTATCAGATCACATGACAATTTTGTGACTTGGGTAGCAGTGATGTGTTGCTAGATACCGCTCACTGTTTATTATGTTAACTACATGATTTAATATAATTGCCAACGTCGTGAAATCCTACAGGGTTACACACATAAAGATAGTTGGAGAAGAGATAGAGTAAATAAGGAACACCGTAAGGTACGGTGCACTTGAATGGTATACGGAATATGGTAAGGTAACATGTAATATAATAATAGTTATTATTAATTTTATAATAGTTATAAAATATAATAATAATAAAATTTTATTTATTATAATAATAGTTATTATAATAATATAATAATATTATTATTGAGTTGGGTTTTTTAGCTTGTAGCCCACACAAGTAGTTCTATAAATAGAACCCTTGTGCAGAAGCTCAATGTTGTTGTTGTAGAAACCCTGGCCGTATTCTATTTTTCCTCTCCCTCACTCAAAACCTTCAATCGTAATCAGCTAGCACTGTGACTGAACGAAGCTGTTCGTGTGGACTGAGTAGAGGCGTTGTTCATCGTACAACGTTCGGGATCATCCATAAATTTGGAATCAAAGGTTTCATCGCCACAAGAGGTAACCTTTCTATCACAGATCATGATCTTTCGTAAGGATCTCTAAAGGGAAATTTTTGTTTTCCGCTGTGTTTAGATCGCAAATTTCCCTACAGTGGTATCAGAGCCACTTACGAAACCATGAGTCTGGTAATTGTTTATTTTCTGTCATTTTTGTTTTAATTGGATTAAAACACGTAAAAATTAAATCAAATCCAGATATTGAATTTTTGGCATCAGATTGTGTACGGTTTGGATGATTGATATTGACTATGCTTCGGAATCCGACAATAGTATGGTGAAGCAGCGATATGTCAATCGTCCATAAGTTACACATATATGATCAATCTAATTCATATGTGATATGATTAACTTTGATGCAAAGATGGTATATTGGATATACTATTTTATTTCGTTAGTTCAAATCACGTAATGATTATCATTCGATTGAGCGATCTATGGTTATCTTCTTCGGAATCCGACTTTAGTATGGTGAAGCGATAGGATACGGATCAATCATACTGAATTATTGATCATGGTGTTTTGATGGTATAAAATTGTTGCATCAAGGTTTATGACGGTACAAGGGTTGCGCCGTCAAAGAGGTCTACGATCAAAAGTCACGCGTTCTATTAGCGTGACAGTCTCCATAGTTTCAGGTGTGACGGTCGCCATAGCTTTGTGACGGTCGTCATGGGCTGATGTGTGACGGTCGCCATGGAAACTGTGATGGTCGTCACAGTCAGTATGACGGCGCAAATGTTGCATCAAGGCAGTCTGCGCTTTAGGTCATGCATTTGCCGAAAATTTAATTTGATTTATTTAATAAACAGGATTTAAATTAATAATAATAAAATTTATTTATTATTTTTTTTGTGGTGATCAGTTATGGTCTTAGTTTATTTTTCTTTGTTTTGGATTTTATAAATACGACCTGCGTGTCGTGCCTCTCTCTTATTCTCATCATGTAACTTCTTTTCTCATCTCACTCCCTCGTATGTAAAACAAGTTTCCTTTATGTAATGTATTATTATGAAGAAAAGAAGACTACAAAATAAAGAAGGACAACCTTGGAGATCTTGCTTGGAGAAGTGAAGATCGTTGTTAGATTTAGCTTAAGTTCTCTCATTGGCTTGGGAGAACAATTGCGTTAGGGGCCATAACTATTTCATTTGTATGTATGTATGTTGATATATATTGTATGTATGTTGATGCATGTGTGAGGAACGATTTATATGATAAATAAGCCGGTGAGATCAAACTAATTAAAAATCCCTCAAAACTAAATATTAAGTTTTTGCTTTCCAAGTTTTATAACTCATCAAGACTAGTATCGAATATTGTAGGTTTCGCCTAACGCGAGGTGCATGTTCCATATTAGTAAGGTGCGATGGGATAATTGTAATATCCAATTTCTAAAATAATGGGTCAAACTTAACTAAACAAAATATAATAAGATTATATGCGTTTAGAAGCAAGAGTTGGGAATAGTCCATATGATGGATTGGAATAAGGAGTTATTCACCCAACTGAAATATTCGAGAATTGTATTGGATACAATTGGAAGGAGTTCCTACCTAAATAGCTAAGTTTGGTGTAATCAGCCTAACGTTGACTTAAAACAAAGTGAAATATGGATCTCGATCCACTAGAAAATCTTCCAACGGGATTTTCCGAATCAAATGATGAGGGTCATTTGGTTTGAGTAAAATAATGGGAGCATATTTAATTAAAGGCCTAATTGAATATGTTATGATACTTATATTTTTCCATTCCATTTTGTAGATTACCATGACAACAAACACATCTAATAACATTTTGCGAACAATCCTGGATAAGGAAAAACTGTCTGGGACAAATTTTCTGGATTGGCACCGAAATCTGAGGATTGTCCTCAAACATGACAGAAAGTTGTATGTCTTAGAGACACCTGTTCCTGGTGAGGAACCTCCTAGTTCTGCTCCTAAGGCTGAAAGAGATGCTTATAAGAAGCATGTCGATTATGTCAATGAAACTGCTTGCCTCATGCTGGCTACCATGAATTCTGAATTGCAAAAGCAACATGAAAACATGGCAGCGTTCGATATGATCGAACATCTGAAAATACTCTATCAAGAGCAGGCAAGGCATGAAAGGTTTGAAGTTTCAAAAGCCCTTTTTCAAGTCAAGCTTTCTGAGGGAACCTCAGTAGGTCCCCATGTACTCAAGATGATTGGGTATGTGGAGAATCTTGAAAGATTGGGATTTTCCCTCAAAAAGGAGCTTGCGACTGATTTGATCCTACAATCATTGTCTGAAAGCTTCGGTCAATTTGTCCTTAATTTCAACATAAATGACATGGACAAAACTCTTCCTGAATTGCTAAGCATGTTAAGAACTGCTGAGCAAAACCTGAAGACAAAAAGGAAATCCATTCTGATGGTCAGTAATGGAAAGAAACAGAACAAAAGGCCCACCAAGCAGGTTGGTAAATGGAAATGCAAGGAAGTTGCCAAACCCAAACATACTACCCTTGCTTTGAAGCCTAGTGGAGGTATAGCAAAGGAGGGCATTTGCGTCTATTGCGGTAAGACGGGACATTGGAAGAGAAACTGCCCAAAGTACCTGGAATAAGAAGAATGGAGTGGTGACTTCGACTTCAGGTATTTTTGTTATAGAAATAAATTTATCTACTTCTGCATCATGGGCATTAGATACTGGATGTGGTTCTCACATTTGTACCAATGTACAGGGACTAAAAAGGAGTAGAGATTTGGTAAAAGGTGAAGTCGACCTACGAGTTGGAAATGGAGCAAAGGTTGCTGCTTTAGCCGTAGGAACTTATGTTTTGACTTTACCTAGTGGTTTAATAATTCAGTTAGAGAACTGTTATTATGTACCTGCAATTAGCAGGAATATTATTTCCGTTTCTTGTTTGGACAGGTTTGGTTTTTCATTTATAATAAAGAACAATTGTTGCTCTATTTATTTGAATGATATATTCTATGCTACTGCACAAATGAACAATGGATTATATGTCCTTGATCTTGAAATGCCAATTTATAACATTAATACTAAAAGGATGAAACCTAATAAGTTAAATCCAATTTAACTTTGGCATTGTCGCTTAGGCCATATAAATGAGAAACGCATCTCCAAACTCCATAAAGATGGACTATTGGACTCTTTTGATTACGAATCGTATGATACATGCAGATCTTGTTTAATTGGAAAGATGACAAAGTCCCTATTCACAGAAAAAGGTGAAAGGCCTAATGATCTTTTGGCCCTCATACACACTGACGTATGTGGACCACTAAACATACCAGCCAGAGGAGGTTTTCAATACTTCATCACATTTACCGATGATTTCAGTAGATATGGTTCTGTCTATTTAATGAAACACAAATCTGAATCCTTTGAAAAGTTCAAGGAAGTTAAGAATGAAGTACAAAACTAACTAGGTAAGAATATTAAAACTCTTCGATCAGATCGAGGCGGTGAATATTTAAGCCTAGAGTTTGATGACTATCTAAATGAGTGTGGGATTCTATCCCAACTCACTCCTCCTGGAACACCACAATGGAATGGTGTATCTGAGAGAAGAAATCGAACCTTGTTAGACATGGTCTGATCCATGATGAGTCATGCCGATCTTCCAAACTCCTTTTGGGGACATGCACTACTGATAGTAGCTTACACACTTAACCGTGTTCCATCCAAAAAGGTTGAAAAGACACCATATGAAATATGGAGTGGTAAGAAACCACATATGTCATACATGAAGATTTGGGGTTGTGAAGTTTATGTAAAATGACAAATTTCAACTAAGCTTGAGCCCAAATCTGACAAATGCTTATTTGTGGGGTATCCTAAAGAAACAAGAGGGTATTACTTCTACAATCCTTCTGAGGGGAAAGTGTTTGTCGCTCGAACTGGAGTTTTCTTGGAAAGGGACTTTATTTCTAAAGGAATCAGTGGGAGAAAAGTAGAGCTTGAAGAAATTCAAGAATCACAAAGCATTGATACACCTATGGAGGAATTAGAGCAGGAACCACAAGTAGTTATGGAAGAGCAACCTGCTCAAGTAGAACAAGACCAGCATAGGTCGAGCAGGATACGTCACCAACCAGAGAGATATGGATATCTCATAAATGATCAAGGTGAAGTATTACTCATGGATCAAGATGAGTCTGTAACCTATCAAGAGCCCATAACTTGTCCTGAGTCTGAGAAGTGGCTAGAAGCCATGAAATCTGAAATGGATTCCATGTACACAAACCAGGTTTGGACCTTGGTAGAGCCTCCTGTAGGAATTAATCCTATAGGATGCAAGTGGATCTTCAAAAATAAGACTGACATGGATGGTAAGGTACATACCTATAAGGCAAGACTGGTTGCTAAAGGTTATAAACAAATTCATGGTGTAGACTATGATGAAACCTTTTCACCAGTTGCAATGCTTAAATCTGTTCGGATTTTACTTGCTATCGCTGCATATCATGATTATGAAATATGGCAGATGGATGTCAAGACTGCTTTCCTTAATGGGAATCTTCTTGAGGATGTGTACATGACACAACCTGAAGGATTTGACATACCCGAAGAAGCCCAAAAGATATGCAAGTTACAGCGATTAATCTACGGATTAAAGCAAGCTTCTAGAAGCTGGAATCTTCGTTTTGATGAAACTGTAAAACAATATGGATTCATAAAGAATGAAGATGAGCCTTGTGTCTACAAGAAGGTTAGTGGGAGCATAATCGTTTTCTTGGTATTATATGTAGATGACATATTACTCATTGGAAACGATATCCCTACCTTGCAACAAGTAAAAGCTTGGTTAGGGAAATGCTTTTCTATGAAGGGCCTTGGTGAAGCAGCCTATATATTAGGAATCAGGATCTATAGAGATAGATCACAAAATCTGCTTGGTCTAAGTCAGAGTACATACATAGACAAAGTGTTAAGATGCTTTAATATGCATGATTCCAAGAAAGGATTTATACCTATGCAACATGGCCTATGTCTATCAAAAACACAATCCCCTTCAACAAAGGAAGAAAGGGATCGCATGAATAAAATTCCATATGCATCTGCAATAGGATCTATCATGTATGCCATGTTATGTACTCGACCAGATGTCTCGTATGCTTTAAGTGCAACGAGTAGGTACCAATCTGATCCTGGTGATGCTCACTGGATAGCTGTCAAGAATATCCTTAAGTACTTGAGAAAGACTAAGGACTCATTCTTGATATATGGAGGTCAGGAAGAGCTCATGGTAATTGGTTACACCGGTGCTAGCTTCCAGACAGATAAGGATGACTTTAGATCGCAATCTGGTTATGTGTTCTGCTTAAATGGTGGCGCTGTGAGATGGAAAAGTTTAAAGCAAGAAACAGTTGTTGATTCTATAACCGAGGCCGAGTATATTGCTGCCTCAAATGCAGCGAAGGAAGTTATTTGGATCAAGAAGTTCATTAGTGAACTTGGCATAATCCCTAGCATTGTGGACCCCATTGATCTCTATTGTGATAACAATGGTGCTATCGCACAAGCTAAGGAGCCTAGATCTCACCAACGATCCAAACACATACTTAGGAGTTATCATCTCATTCGAGAGATAATATATCATGGAGATGTGAAGATATGCAGAGTACCTACACTTGACAATATTGTTAACCCACTAACAAAACCTCTTGCGCAGCTGAAGCATGATAGTCATACTAGATCTATGGGTATTAGGGGTATGCCTGATTGACTATAGTGCTAGTGGGAGATTGTTGGTGTAAGCCCTAGAGGCCAATACTTTTGTTACTTGTATCAAATTATTTAATAATAATAAAAGGCATTTGTTTATTATGTTTGTTTTTCCAAAATGATAAAGTCCCTAGAATAGCTAGTTCGTTTAATGAAGAATTTAGTATGACTTAATCATGAGATTCCAGTAAACATAAGGACACTATTCTTAAAGCATCCATAGTCGAGCTTTAATGTGAAATGGGATAGCCTTAAAGCATTAAGACTATTATGTAGATAGACTGATGATCACATCTCATGGATCATGGATAAGGAGTTATCAAGTCTTGACATAGGTATGAATATTAGGAGTAATATTTATACTGGATTGACCCACTATGAGAGTACTACATAGAATGTTATGCAAAGTGTCATAAGTTACTCTCATGGTGATAGTGGTGTATACCACCCTTCGAACTGAAACTACTATGTACCCTAGACGTAGAGTCAAGTACTTTATTGTTGATCAAACATTGTTTGTAACTGGATGATCATAAAGATAGTTGATGGGTACTTCACAAAGCATGCTGAGGGACATGAGTAGCCTAGATGGAATTTTCCCATCCTGCATAACAGGATAAATGTCTAAGGGCCCAATATTGAACTGGACAAGGATGACACGGTATATGCCTTGTGTTCAATATAGACATAAGGGCAAAAGGGTAATTGTACACATAAGTACTATCACAAAAGGTTTTGTCAGATCACATGACAATTTTGTGACTTGGGTAGCAGTGATGTGTTGCTAGATACCGCTCACTGTTTATTATGTTAAATACATGATTTAATATAATTGCCAACGTCGCGAAATCCTAAAGGGTCACACACATAAGGACAGTTGGAGAAGAGATAGAGTATACAAGGAACACCGTAAGGTACGGTGCACTTGAATGGAATACGGAATATGGTAAGGTACCATGTAATATAATAATAGTTATTATTAATTTTATAATAGTTATAAAATATAATAATAATAAAATTTTATTTATTATAATAATAGTTATTATAATAATATAATAATATTATTATTGAGTTGGGCTTTTTAGCTTGTAGCCCACACAAGTAGTTCTATAAATAGAACCCTTGTGCAGAAGCTCAATGTTGTTGTTGTAGAAACCCTGGCCGTATTCTATTTTTCCTCTCCCTCACTCAAAACCTTCAATCGTAATCAGCTAGCACTGTGACTGAAGGAAGTTGTTCGTGTGAACTGAGTAGAGGCGTTGTTCATCGTACAACGCTCGTGATCATCCATAAATTTGGAATCAAAGGTTTCATCACCACAAGAGGTAACCTTTTTTATCACAGATCATGATCTTTTGTAAGGATCTCTAAAGGGAAATTTTTGTTTTCCGCTACGTTTAGATCGCAAATTTCCCTACAGAGGGGGAGTGAGAAGCGTCTCTTATCTAAGAGTATCTTAGGTAGAAATTGCACGGGTAGACATTAGGTGAGAAGATTGCAAACCAGAGGTTGTGTGTTGATAATCTTCAAACTAATTCTGTTTAGTGAATTTCCTTCCTGGCTTGGTAGCCCCGAGACGTAGGTGTGTTTGCACCGAACTGGGTTAACAATTGCTTCTATTATCTTTACTTTAGTTTACTGCTTTTGTTACCTTGTTAGTATGTTGATCAGTTCTCAGATATTTGTGTTGTAACATCTCCTTCGACATCACATATCTGATAAAATAATTTCATATAGAGCATTGAATAAGCTTTCCAGCGCTTCCGACCGTGCGTCAATCCGAGTTACAGTTCAGAAGTTATGGTTTAATAAGGGGTTGATTTGCTGTCATGTTCGCTTTGCGGGTGTGACAGCGAATGTTCGCTTTGCGAATGGCTGGCGAAGGTCCCAGCGTAGGAGTCCAGAATATGGCAGAGGAGAAAGAGAACAAAGTTCGCTTTGCGAACTTCCTAGCGAGCATTCGCTAGGCGAATAAAACGTTCGCTTAGCGAACTTCTGGAATTTTGCAAAGGCGGTTTAACTGTTCAAAGGCACTTAAGTGCCATTTTCATGCATTTGATGGGCGAATGATTGGTTCACAAAGCGAACCTGCGAAATTCTGAAGTGTATATATTAGATTTTCAGTCATTTTCTAGGTTATGTTTTGGGGTATTTGTTCCCAATTCATCAAACCTTTATTTTTGGTAGTTTAGAGCTTAGAAAAGCTTCAATGGAGGTTGCAAATCGACGATTGAGGGCGGATGATTCTTGGATCGTGTTTGACATCGCGAGAGATTTTGATTCCTCTTCTCTCTTCCCTTTTTAGTTTCCATTTGTTGTGAGTTTGTATGTAAGTTTACCTTGATTATATGTATATTTATTGCTCATGGTGTTGATTGGAACTTATTTTACAAATTAATGTTGATGAATTCTTTCTTTATATGGGTCTGAATTGCGGTAGACATATCCTCTTTGAATCCGGATTTAGGATGAACATCTATTAGGTTCTATACTCTAGAGATAGATTTAGGCTTAATATTCACTTGGGTATCGATTCTTAATGCTTCCGGATGTGAGCGATACGTGATAATGTTGACGAGTGATTTAGGTTGCGTACAACTGGGTAGTAAGTTTAAGTATTTGATAGGGTAGATGAAATGTAAACTCGAGAGTTCTCTACTCTCCAAGAATGAATTCTTTTTATGTTCATAAATTTTATTTTCTATTTTTACTTTCACCCAATTTTAAACCCAAACTCTTTAACATTTAAATTGTCGAACGACAGTTCAATTCATGATCTCTATGGACACGGTAAATTCCCGGAAAAATACTTCCAAAACTTTTGTTGCTTCCCGCTTTACCGCATCAACAAAATGGCGCCGTTGCCGGGGATTGGTGATATTGACCTTGCATTGCGATAGTTTCTTTATTTTTGAGTTTTGTAGATATCGTACATATTGTACATTTTCACTTGTTTATATTGATACTTGTATATTTTTAACGTTTAATCAAGTGTTTGGTTAGGGCGCTTGCTTTTGGTTGCGCGGTGTGGCTTCACCATGGCATGAAGAGAGGAAGTTGCTAGCTAAGCACCGTAAAGGCGTCGAGCTTACGACGTAAAACAAGCATGTTGTGTTTGTTGTTTAGTTTAGGTAGTTTGGTGCAATTGTCTAAAAAATTTAAATTGGACCAGCTCTTAAAATTCAAATCTTCACTTTTAAATTTGTTTAGACAATTTTTGCCGGTTTTAGTTTGTGTGTTTGCCTTTGAGCTTGTTTTGAGTAGCTTGAGAAAATTTGTGGTGATGTTCCAAGTTTGATCGTTTCAACTTGCGGATGTATGGTAATGATATTGTTAAGTTTTGTACACGTCCAAGGTATGTGTTTATCGCTTTCTTGACTTTAGCATATTCATGATACTTAGGCATTTTACAAACTTCCATGACATTCATTCTTTTGTATACTTGTTCTTGATGTGAATCACTTTAGTTCCCACCCTTTTTGTGAGGTAGCTTTCCATTGTTCATATATGCGTGGAGTACCAACATTCTTGTTCTAACTGGATTTTATCATGTTTAATCTGTTGTTTGTGTTGATTATATGAAAGCATGAAAAGGATCAAGGCATTTTGTTTCATTTTGAGCACAACTACCTAGCCAAATAGTCAATTCAACCTGTGAGTGTGTGAGCATTTGTTAAACCCCTTTGTCCCTTTCTATCATTATCCATGTTGTTTGAACTTAATGCTTGTTTATGAGTATTGAATTCACTTTTTGTATGGATTTTGATTGATTGTTTTTTCTTGAACCCTCAACTTTGTGTTGTTGTATGAATTTTTGCCTTGCCTTAGAAAGTAGGGAGTATTCACATGATGATGTGGTTGAATTCAAGTTGGGGAGAGAATGATTGTTTACTCATTGGTTGGTTTCTATGAGGTTGAAAAAGAAAAGAAAAAAGAGAAAAAGATGAAAAAGAAAAGAAAAGAAAGAAAGAAAAAGAAAATCCTTGAGAAAGGAAACAAAAAGAGTTCAAATAATTATGCTAAATAAGTATTGTGTTTTGTGTGACACTTGGGATTTTGGAAGAAGTTGATTGGAATTTTGTGTTTGAGTCTTTGTGAGTTGACCACTCCTTTAGGTTTAGGCAAGTTTTTGTTTCAATTACCTTTAGAAATTGCCCCTTGTTTGTTTGCCCGACCACGTTACAACCTTGAAAGCCCTTGTGATTCTTGCTTTTAAGTTTTAAATATAATTTTTGGATGGTTGAATAATTTAGTCTTTTGTTTGCAAGATTGTTGTGTGAGTGAAAAGTCCCTCATTTTGTGTTTTTCATCTACCGATGATTGTTTTTGCTAGGTGTGATTCACATTGGAACTTGTGTTATTTTAGGATGTTTGGCATATTTTTGTATTTTGCATTTGTTTCGTGACTATGTTATTGTTGTAGTTTAGTGGTAAGTATTTACTTTGTGCGTACAGTTTTTCATTTGAACCATTTATTTGTCCATTTTTCAAAACCTGTTGATTCGTGATTCTTCGGTTATCACTCTATTTCTTTGAGTTGTTTGATTCTTGTTTGAGGACAAACAATTATGTAAGTTGGGTAGAGTTTGATAAGTGAAAAATGTACCTACTTTTGTATATAAGTTTTGTTGCAATTATCGATACTTTTTGTTAAATATCATATGAATAAACCCTGTTTTGTTTGTAATTACGTTTACTTTACATTTTAGTGTATATATTGCGTATCGTGTAAATATTGTTGAGTTTAATTGTTTCTCATTCATTTTTGTAGGTATTGTAGAGTGAGATTTTTCCATTGTTGTATAGAGCATTGAATAAGCTTTTCAGCACTTTCGACCGTGCGTTAATCCGACTTACGGTTCAGAAGTTATGGTCTAATAAGGGGCTATTTTGTTGTCATGTTCGCTTTGCGAGTGTGACAGCGAATGTTCGCTTTGCGAATGGCTGGCGAAGGTCCCAGCGAAGGAGTCCAGAATATGGCAGAGGAGAAAGAGACCAAAGTTCGCTTTGCGAACTTCCTAGCGAGCATTCGCTAGGCGAATAAAACGTTCGCTTAGCGAACTTTTGGAATTTTGCAAAGGCGGTTTAACTGTTCAGAGGAACTTAAGTGCCATTTTCGTGCATTCGCTGGGCGAATGATTGGTTCGCAAAGCGAACCTGCGAAATTCTGAAGTGTGTATATATATATATATATATATATATATATACTAGATTTTCAGTCATTTTCTAGGTTATGTTTGGGGGTATTTGTTCCCAATTCATCAAACCTTCATTTTTGGTAGTTTAGAGCTTAGAAAAGCTTCAATGGAGGTTGCAAATCGACGATTGAGGGTGGATGATTCTTGGATCCTGTTTGACACCGCGAGAGATTTTGATTCCTCTTCTGTCTTCCCTTTGTAGTTTCCATTTGTTGTGAGTTTGTATGTAAGTTTACCTTGATTATATGTATATTTATTGCTCATGGTGTTGTTTGGAACTTATTTTACAAATTAATGTTGATGAATTCTTTCTTTATTTGGGTTTGAATTGCGGTAGACATATCCTCTTTGAATCCGGATTTAGGATGAACATCTATTAGGTTATATACTCTAGAGATAGATTTAGGCTTAATATTCACTTGGGTATCGATTATTAATGCTTCCGTATGGTCGAGTTGCGTGAGACATCATCGATGAGGCGATACGGTTGTTCTCTCAACTTTGCATTAGACATAACCTTTGTTGTGAGCGATACGTGATAATGTTGACGAGTGATTTAGGTTGCGTACAACTGGGTAGTAAGTTTAAGTATTTGATAGGGTAGATGAAATGTAAACTCGAGAGTTCTCTACTCTCCAAGAATGAATTCTTTTTATGTTCATAAGTTTTATTTTCTGTTTTTTACTTTCACCCAATTTTAAACCAAACTCTTTAATATTTAAATTGTCGAACGGCAGTTTAATTCATGATCTCTGTGGACATGATAAAATCCCAGAAAAATACTTCCAAAACTTTTGTTGCTTGCTGCTTTACCGCATCAACAAAATGGCCCCATTGTCGGGGATTGGTGTTATTGACCTTGCATTGTGATAGTTTCTTTGTTTTTGAGTTTTGTAGATATCGCGAATGAATTATTCGCAAGGCGAAGATTCGCCCCAAACTCGCTGGGCGAATAGCGCAACGAATGCGCGATAATGTTATTTGAGATTCTGGGATGAAATGTGAGGGATGATCTTTAGTTGGCACATCGAACCTTCCAGCGAATAGCTCTCTAGGCGAATGAGGGTGGCAAGGAGAGACGGAATGGGGTTTCTTTGGTTTTTTGTATGGGATTTGGGGGTTCGCTGGAAGCTCGCAAAGCGAACATCCCAGCGAACTGTTTCGCACGGCGAACTTTGTAGCGAATGCCTGCTGTTCGCGAATTTGTGTTATGATTCTTGTGATGTCTTGGTGTTTTGGGCTGTGATTATTCTAATGAATTACCATGATGTATATTGATGATTATGAGCTATGTATATATGATGTTTGATGATTAATTAATGATGTGAATTACCGTGAGTATATTGATGATTATGAGCTGTGTATATATGATGTTTGATGATAATTAATGATGTGAATTACTGTGAGTATATTGACGATTATGAGCTGTGTATATTTGATGTTTGATGATATAAATTACCATGATGTATATTGATGATTAAATGATGATGTGAATAACCATGGGTTATATGAATGATTAAGCGATGATGATACAGGATGATTTTGATGTGATTTACCATGAGTAGTATTGATGATTATAAGATGATGATTCATGACGTTTTGATGATTTAATGACGACATGATTAACATGAGATTTTGACTAATGATGATGCACATGACTTTTATTGATGATGATGATAACGGCGTTGTGTATCATGCACTCATAGCATTTAAGACTTCGGTCTATGGTGGCTTCAATCCCATTGTGCGGATGTGAGGTAAATTTTGATGTGCTCCAGTTCTTGTGTATAATCGATCCTAATGACGGGGATCATGGGAGGGTGATGGCCTAGTATCCGTCGACTGTGACGATTGGTACCACATGCATGAGTCTTGTTATGCATTGCATTTATTTGGCATGGATGTATTTTATGATGTTGTGATTTTGATGTTTTTCTTGTGATAACCCTGAAGATGTTGCATATGATGATGACGCCATTTTATACATATCCTGTTTTTATATTGATTATAATGAATTGTGATTACTCATCCTGCCTGTTTGAATGTTGCCTCCGCGTGGGTAACGTGAAGGTGATCAGGCTTTGCTGTGGATGCCTTCGAGGACTTTTGAAGTTTATTTTCTTTTGGTCGATGTAGAGGGTCTTGCTCTGATATTGTAACATCGGGTTGGGTCATTGAGTCAAACCATGTTGAGTTGTTATTTTTGTTCTTATTTGATTATTATGGTTTTTGTTTTAAAACCTTTTGCTTATTTTTTATTATTGTGGTTATGGTGGTTCCACTACTATTTGATGGCTTTTTGAATATTTTGAGGAAAACCCGTTGTTTACAGAGTAAATGTTTTATTTTGAGTTTATTGAGAAATGTGCACCCTTCCGAGGTGATTTTACTCTGATAATTTGTGTATTTTGTCGTGATTAATTGTGGGGTAGAAAAGGGTGATACACTTCCACCATCTTTGGACGTGAGAACCCAGGTAATGTGAACTCGAAAGATTTATACTTCATCCACTGTGCTCTTCTCCAAACCCCAGTGAATCCCACACCATTCCTCATGGCCCACTTTATAAGTGTCATGAATAGAACTAGTGGTTCCATCTGTATCGGAGGAATCATTACCGCCATAGCCTGCTCATTGGATTTAGAGGCTGATTTAGAAAATTATGGTAGTATACCTTGTCTCTATGCCGATCTTGAGTTTTGCCGTAATATGCGGCTAGTCAAAAGTTTTCCAGGTGGCAAGTATCATATTATGGTTCGTACCCGTGAGGTCCGAGGATTCTCTTTGCCTTGCTTTGAGCGTATTGATGTGCGTCACAACACTAACTGGTTGTTTGATTTAGGAGCGCCAGATTTAGAGGCGGAGAGTGATGAGAGGCATTATCGTGAGGTTATGGGACAACCTTCTGGGAAGCTCCGTACTCGTAGTCGCGCTGCTGACACACCTGGGCCTAGTACCCAAGCACAAACTCCACCTTTTTATGATTTTACATGTATTTGTACATCGCTGGACGACATCTTATCAGAGCTTCGGCAGCAAAGAGAGACAGAAGTCGAGCGAGACATGATGATGCATGATATGCAGAGGAGACAGTTTGAGTTTATGGAGAGGACCCAACTTGATTTGAGAGACGTTGTCTCTGATATGGCAGGATTGCGTAGAGCGGTGCATCGTATTGCAGGTTGTGTCCAGCATGTTCCTCAAGATAACCCAGCTTTCAGACAGGACCGACATCCTCACGGAGGACGTGGCCGCCACCATTGATTCTCACTAGGTTTCATCGCTCTTTCTTACACCTTAGGCTAAGACATTGAAGACAATGTCTAGTTTAAGTGTAGGGGAGGAGTCATTTAACGCTTTTATTTATTTCTTGTTATTTCCTGTTTTCTAGTTATTAGTTTGTTTTATTGAGTCATGTGCGCGTTTGAGTCGATTGTTACTTTACATCATCGCATTGTCTGTTAACTCCCTTATTTTGACCCCAATTTCAAAAAAAAATTATGTTTGACTCAATGGCATGACATATTAACTATAGGTTGTTTTATCTTTGTTTTAGGCTATGTGCACAGACTTGGGAAAGTTTTGTTAATATCGTTACCGTTCCTACACCCTAGAGTTCCTAAGTATGTGATATCGGTTTGAATACACATTATACCGATACCTTGTTCCTAGTTCTTTAGAAGTAGCCTCTTTTTTAATTTATTTCAGCAGTCAGCACCATCCTTGCATGTGAACTAAGTAATGAACCGATGCAAATATGTGTTGATCTCAAATTTATAATTATGTGATTTTTTATTGGATATCGCGAATGAAAACCTGTTCTAACTAAGTTAGGTGGCCCTCACTCGGCCATTTATCCCAAAGGCCCTGACTCTTGAAATTCGTTGGAAAAAAAAAAGAAAAAAAGAAAAAAATGTTGAATAAGAGATCATAAAACACTAACAGGTTCACTTACCATGTAAACATGAAGGATAACAGGCTTAATGTGATTGCGCTAGAATGAAAGAGAGGTGAATAAGAACGACGTCTGTAGGTCGAGTTATAATGTCATGATTTGAACTGATATTGCATAGGAAGGAATTCTTTGTCTGCTTTTGTAGAATCGTGTCATTACGGTATCCTTGTTTTCATTATTTAGTACCTATCTGTGTAGCATTAGCCTAGCAACCTTGCGCTTTTATCGTTTTCGTCGTGCCTATGAGTCGAACATCGTACTTACTGTTTTATTTCATTGGGAGTTTGCTTGAGGACAAGCAAAAGTCTTAGTGTGGGGGAGTTTGATGACTCGATTTTGTAACGTGCATTTTGATTCATTTCGCGCATTTTTGCTTATCGTTTTATCGAGTTTTTATCATTTTCTATGCTATTTACTCATGTTTTCCTTTGCTTTTGCCTTGACAGGTGTTCTATTAGCAATGTAGAAGAAAATAATCAAAGTTGAGCTGAAGATTGAAGAAAAGTAGCAAATAGTGCAAGTTCTGGCCTCCTCAAAGGAATGGCGCTCGCCATGCCCTGAGGAAGGCGTTCGCCGTGCTCAAAAAGGAGGGAAAATCCAATTTGAAGTAATGGCGGTCGCCATTAGGCAGACGGCGGTCGCCGTTTGTGGCGGGAACAGTTTTTCTGCAGCAGTTTGGCAGTTTTGTTCATTTCAAATTCAAATTCGATCCCAACTGTTTGGAGCCCAGATTTTTCTATATATAGACCCTTTTGGAGGGTAGTTTGAGGATCCAAGAACCCCGTGGAAGCTCTTCTGAATTCTCTTTAGCCTAACTACATATTTACCGTCCAAAGTAGCAATTGCTCACACTGAGTAGTTGTTACACTGTTGTATCTTTACATTTCCGCTGATTTGTACACTTGGATCAAGTATTTGTTCAATAGAAATATCAGTTCAGTTTATCTTCTTCGCATTTACAGGTTGTTTATTTTTCCATTTTTACTGCATTGCTTTGTATACATGTTTGCAACATAACTAAAATTCTACAAAAACTTAATTCTGAATTTCTGTTAAAATCAACCAATATGTATGCTTTAATTTCCAGCATTGTTAATATGTTAGTTTTAGGATTTAATATGTTAGGCAAAATTTGTTTGAGTCCGTAGTTTGAGGATCGTCATTTCGACGGGACTCTGTAGAAACCACCAGTGTAAAATATGTTTATTCAAGAATCTGGTTTTAGTGTCTAATTTTAACTTAAGTTACTTTGTCGTGAGAGCGAGTGGTTACTTAACAGCTTTTTGTCACGAGAGTGAGAAATGCATCAAGGTGTGTCCAACAGAACGAGAGTTTAAGGTAAGCACCAGATAGTAGACACTGAGCACTGAACCTAAATACATCGAGAGCGCTTCAGGCTTCATTTAGGCTTTGCTGGTTTTCAAAGTGCATCTTTTAATTACCGAGCGAGAGAGAGCAAAATCTTGGGGTCATTAGGTGTGGCTTGGTCAATAGCGCAAGAGTGTGATATTGAGTCTTTAAATTAGTATTTCCTACAGAATAAAATTGAGATCTTTGTTAACACCCGGAATTTACGGAGTCCCTTAGGAGCTCAGAAATCATTCTTGAGTCTCATTTCGTTATTTATTTCAAATCCCGTTAGAATTAAGATTCTTTTACCGCCTATTCAAGCCTTAGCTTTGCACCACAATAATTGACCACTTTAGGTTGATTATTAGTCCTTGTGGGTTCGACAATCTTTTAAAGCTACGCGATAAGCTGTATACTTGCAGTAGTAATCTGACCAATATGCAAAGTCGCGATCACTCTACCAAAACCTTGAAAATATGACCATAGCCACATCAGCACCTACACCAGTAGCTTATGTAGCACTAACCACCACATCGACCATCCACTATGAAGTTTGATGGTTGAATGGACATTTTGTTGGGGATTATCAAATGATCTAGTTGGAGGATCTAACCAAGACATTGTTAATAATGTTAGTAATCGGAGAGGGAATCCTTATTCAAATATCTATAATTTGGGGTGGAGAGACCACCGAAACTTCTCTTACAAGAAAAAAAAAGCTCAAAGTTATAGTCAAAATCTCAAGAAGAACTCTTGAGGATAAGTCTACGCAAACATTTGATCAAACCCGAATAAACTACTGGTGCCATCTTTTTAACCCTTAAACTTTTACTTTCTATTATTTACTTTCTGCAACTTGCTTTAAATTATAATTTTAAAGAATATTAACATAACTTATTGTTTAAGTCAGTGTTTTAAAAACCGGACCGGACCGGCCGGTCGGACCGGTTGGACCGGGAACCGGCCAGATAACCGGTCGGGTTCGCTTGTTCGATTTGTCATGTCTTCGAACCGGTGGGAACCGGTGTGAATCGGTGCGAACCAGAAAAACCGGGAAAACCGGCGGTTCAACTGCTTATTTTTTTAAATTTTTTTTTA
Source organism: Lathyrus tuberosus (assembly GCA_022829125.1). NCBI lineage: Eukaryota > Viridiplantae > Streptophyta > Magnoliopsida > Fabales > Fabaceae > Lathyrus > Lathyrus tuberosus. The sequence goes on from JALAZF010000186.1 coordinate 11,002,409, forward strand.
AATTTTTTATTTTTTATTTTTTTAATTTTTTTTACTCAAATACATAGGAACTTTTCTCCAAGAATAATAGTGATCACTCATTTACTTCAAGTGATACACAAATTAAGTTCCGTAATATCCACAAAACTATTTTTACTATTTTGTATTTATATTTATTGAAAAACCATCATACAAATATTTGTATAGGAATTTAAGAACACAGATTAAAAAACTAAATATAATATAATTTTAGACTTAATTGATTTTCATTATATATATATATATATATATATATATATATATATATATATTTGGAAATTTTATTATTTAAAATAATGTTAATATTTGTATTGTTTTAATTATTAACATTAAAATTTATTTTCTATTAACATTAAAACTATGAATTTAAATTAGACTCTGTTTAAAATTTACAATTAGACTCTTTTAAAATTTGAATTTAAATTATGAACCTGTGAATTTATGATATGATATTTTCAAAAAATTTAAGTGCTAGTTATAGTTTTTAGAGACTGAATCATCCGGTTCGACCGGTTTTACCGGTTTTATACATATTATAATGACAGTTTATTCAACCGAGTAATCCGATTTAATCTGGTTTAATCCGGTTTGGTCATGCGGTTCGACCAATGACTCAGTGGTTCGACCGATAAACCAGTGAACCAGTATCCTCACCAGTTTGATGACCAGTCTGCTTTTTAAAACACTGGTTTAAGTAACAAAACTATATAACTATTCGCGAATTTTGAATACGACAATTCACTCCCCTCAGTGAGATGATTATGAGGCATTTTAGTAAGTGCTTGTACAAGCGGGATGGGAGTGAGATTTCCTAATGAATATTTAAAGTAGACCTTGATCGAGATAGAAGGGTAGTGAGGGACTCAACGGCTAAGATTGGGAAGCTCATTCAGATAAGTATCTCACACCATGTTCTTTGTTCATATTTCAGTTACGCAGTTGCATGGATTAGATTGTAGGATGTATTTGACACTAAATACCCGATGGACCACATTTCCGATGTGATGAAGATTTTGTTCAATCATTGACGTACTAGTTCATATGTTTAATTGTTGAAAATTTTAATCTGGTCATTTTCATATATTATCATTGATGTATCTAATACTAATTATTTAATAACAATGGTTGTTATTCTAGTTATACGATCACGGGTATTACAAAAAATGTAAATTAATTTTCTACTTGTTTTGAAATATTCAAAATTTGAAAAACAATATATTAATCTATCTATCTATTTAAACTATTTTTGAAATAAGTTTATTTTTCTTGAGCCTATAATTCAGATTATGTAGTAGCACTCTCTATAATAACCCAAGTTCTCTAATCAAGTGATATTATCCAAATAATTGGTAAATTGATGTTTAAGAGGTTATTAGATATTAATTAAATATTAATTAAGTATAATTAGTAGAATAATTAAGGAATGACATCATTAGTAATTTCTCTTTAATGACAAAGGCAAAAGTGATATTTTTCAATGTTGTTATTTAAGTCAAGTTTGTGAAGAAATTTTCATTTTTCATATTCTTTTCTCTTTCTAGTAAGAAAGAAGAGAGAGGGAAGAGAAAGAAGATAATAGGAGAAAAAGAAGAAGCAAGTTCAAATCTCATCTTCATCTCCTATTTATTTATTTCTAGATTCTAATTTAGGTATGTTCTTAGCTAGTTGTAGGTAGGTTTTGTGATTTTTGATATGTTTTTGTGAAATTGATGACACGTGATCTTCTTATTGTGTTGCATACCTAATTTTGTTAATTTATGATGTTTGATGTTGTTGTGCATAATATGATATGTTATACTGTGGTGTTGGATTGTTAGAGATTAATGATGTTAAGAAATGATGAAACTTGTCTGTATGTCGTTGTATGATGTTGAATGACTTAGTATGATAATATTGTTTGTTCTTAGAATTCATGTTGAATGCCAAATCCTACCTACAATATGCATTTTATTTATGAAATTTCATGTTGTGCGTGTGCGCGCGCGCGCGTGCGTGCGTGTGCGTGTGCGTGTGCGTGTGTGTGTGCATGTGCGTGTGTGTGTATGCGCGCGCGTGCGTGTGATCGCATGAAACATCAGCACTTTTCTCTATAAATTGAGCTTTAGAAAAATACAATACAAAGCCTATCCTTTTCACACAAAAATCCAGATTTCATCTTCCCTATATTCAAGTTTTCATTGGTCTTGTGCAAACTTGAATATAGGCTGAATTATCATAGGTATTCATGCGTTCCAACTCTAAGATATTTAAGAGTGCTTAAACTACTTATACGGAGTGATTTCATTTACGACTCTAACCTTGATCCATTCGATTTAAAATAATTTTTCTAACAATTTTATAAATATCTATACTATATATAAAGGGAAAACATGGCTTTTGGTGTAGCCTATTTTTTTTTTTCAATTATACCCTTTTTAGATTTTGTTTTAAATCGCAACTTCTTTTTAATTAGTTTTTGTTTTAAAATCTAATTTCTTTTATTAACCGTTATATGATGGTTTGAGTATCTTTTTCTCTCTATTATTTTCTTATTATTTTATAAATGATTTGATTTAAAATAAAAATAAAGACAAAAAAAACATTTATATTTTGACCCGCCTGTGCCTTAATAAAAGCCGACACTACTAGAAATACACAAATTACGCGGAAACAAATCCGCAGATATACCTGCGAATTTAGCTGTGGATTTTTATAGTAAAAATTTGTTTCCCACGAAAAACAAAGTTGCGGCAAAATTCCCAGGAATTCCTGAGACTTTACCTGCGGTTTTGGATTTTAAAATAATATTTCTATTTTCCAGCGGATTTTACTGCGATTTAGTTCGCAGGAATTAGATATCCATTGAAAATTTAGAATTCTCAGGAAATGTCGCAGGTATTGCTGCGGCTTTTGCTGCGATTTTTTCTTCGAACTTTAGTGCAATTTTTGCTGCGATGTTTTCTGCGAATTTTTATTACTAATTTATATTTTAAATTAAATTATATTTTTAGTATTAATAAATAAAATTATAAAATATAATTGACATATTAATTCTAATGATATTTTTTGAAATATTTTAATTTTATATTAAATCTTTTTTTACTATTGTTCTAGACTGGATCGGGGTCTGCCCCTCAATCGAGCAGGCCCAACCCAAGTCCTGGGATTGCCCAACAAAGGCCTCTTAGCACGACCACTGTCGAGCACGTGCTCACCTCCACAGTGTCGGGCACACGCCACACCTCGGCGGTTTTCGGGCACACACATCATAGGGCATCAGACAGAGGCGCTAAGCCTCTCCGGGCTCTCCCCTCCTCGGCACTCAGACGCTCCTCCCCCCGAGGAGCCATCTCCTTCTGCACGTAACTCCTCCCTGCGAGGACACGTTCTCATGTAACCACCCACTCCAGATGGAATCGGTCTGCCCTAATTCTAGAGATCTAGGAACGGCTACCTCAGGGCGAAGACCACGTGCTGGTCTTCACTACGCCACGTAAGCCCTGGCAGTTACTTGGATTGGGTCTGGCAATCCAGCCTAGTGCTAGTGACCGTTGGCCCCGCGCTGGGGGCTCTCTATAAATACCCTCTCACTTGAGAGGGTCAGGTTACGCAATCTCTTACACTCTAACTTTTTTCTGTACTTGCTTTTACTTGACCTTAGCCTTACTTGAGCGTCGGAGTACCTTGCAGGTACACCCCCCCCCCCCCCCCCCCACGCCGTCTTTCAACCTCACCGAAGTTGAAGTCCTTACGACGTTGCTGGCCACTGAATAACTGTCTGATCAAGGTACGATCAACTATATTAATTGGTTTTTTTTAATTAATTTTTAAAGAAAATTTATTTATTTAATAATTTTTTTATTATTGTGAAAATTAGAAAGAAATAAAATTATAAAATATAATTGACATATTGATTCTAATGATACGTTTTTGAGATATTTTAATTTTATATTAAATCTTATTTTTCTAATTTTTTTTTACTATATTAATTGGATTTTTTAATTATTTCTTAACGAAAAATTATTTATTTAATAATTTTTTTATTATTGTGAAAATTAGAAAAATAAAAAATATTTATCAAGGAATAATTGAATTATACAGTTGAGCCAAAGAACCAATGGTGGATTGGTGAATAATGACTATAGAGTCTAATTCTAGTCAAAGTTAAAAAAATATATATATCTATATTTTTGAATCAAAGTGATTAATTATAATAAAAATTATTATTTTTTAATTATTTTAATAATAAAAATAAAAGAGTTTTTTTTACTTTAATTTGAGACGGATCAAATCTATACTATATATAAAGGGAAAACATGGCTTTTGGTGTAGCCTATTTATTTCTTCCAATTATTTCCTTTTTAGATTTTGTTTTAAATCTCAACTTCTTTAAAACTAGTTTTTGTTTTAAAATCTGTTCTGGACTGGGCCGAGGCCTGCTCATCAGTCGAGCAGGCCCAACCCACACGTTCAGGGATGGCCCAACAAGGGTCTTTTTGGCATGACCAGTGTCGGGCACTTGCCCTCTCCCCGTGTCGGGCACACGCACGGTATAGAGCGTCGGGCAAGACACTAGGCCTCCCCGGGATCGTCCCTCCTCGACGCCCAGGGTGCCCCTCCCCGCGAGGAGCCCACCTTCGGCACATGATGGTCCTCCCCTCGAGGACACATCTCTCCCCGACACGACAGAGTCCTCCCCGCGAGGACACGTTCTCACGTAACCGCTCCACTCTCGATGGAATCGGTCTGCCCTAATTCCGGAGATCTAGGAACGGTTACCCCAGGGCAAAGACCACGTGATGGTCTTCACTACGCCACGTAAGCCCTGGTAGTTACTTGGATTGGGCCTGGCGATCCAGCCCAATGCAAGTAACCGTTGGCCCCGCGCTGGGGGCTCTCTTTAAATACCCTCTCACTTGAGAGGGTCGGGTTATGTTCACTTCTGTACTTGCTTTTTCTCTGACAACCACCTTACTTGAGCGTCGGAGTACCTTGCAGGTACCCCCCCCCCCCCCCCGCCGTCTTCCAACCGCACCGGTGCTGAAGCCCAGACGACGTTGTTGGCCACTTTAACTGTCTTATCCAGGTACGATCAGTGGCGCCGTCTGTGGGAACCCTTTGCTTCCCCGTTTTTCCTCCGTTAAACCAAAGCAACTCTCATTCACAACCAACAAGGCCAATCCGTCAGTTACTCAGGCTCTGGACACCGTGCTCGCACAACTCGAGAACGGGAACCACCGTGAGGAAGCCGTCATCCTCAACGGCGGCGAAGGCGACATAAGAGACGGGCATACCGCCTCCCCGGACTCCCAAGATGTGGCTTACAACGCCGCCCACCAGGACGACCAACAACCCATTTTTCAACCAGTTGATCCTCCGCCCAATGCGGACCCGAGCACCGTGGCCTTATTCGCCTTGATCAATCAGAACAATCAGCTGATCGCACAGCAGAACACCAGGATTGAAGCGTTGGAACAAGGTCGGGCACAACGATCTTCCTCGCGAAGACATCGTCGTCCCCCGTCACCTCGTCGTTCTCCTTCCCCGCGAAGGACCCCTTCTGAAGAATCTCGGACCCCGTCGCCGGTACGCCAGGGTCGTCGACCACGTCTCGAGTGCCCCCAGCCGACGATCTCCCAGAAACGCCCTCGTTCCCCACCTCGGAAGGAACCCAGGGCCTCCACCACTTCCAAGAAATCCAAGCAGACCGAAGAACCGTCCGAGGAACTCCCCTCCACGGCATCATCGATCACCTTCGAGATCCCCGGCTGGTAGCGACGACGAGGACCAGATGACCCCTTTGTCGTGGGAAATCATGAACGCCCCAATCCCTGCAGGCATGGAGAAACCCCCACCATTGGGGACCTACCTTCGGCACATGATGGTCCTCCCCTCCCCGCGAGGAGCCCACCTTCGGCACATGATGGTCCTCCCCTCGAGGACACGTCTCTCCCCGACACGACAGAGTCCTCCCCGCGAGGACGCGTTCTCACGTAACCGCTCCACTCCCGATGGAATCGGTCTGCCCTAATTCCGGAGATCTATGAACGGTTACCCCAGGGCGAAGACCACGTGCTGGTCTTCACTACGCCATGTAAGCCCTGGCAGTTACTTGGATTGGGCCTGGCAATCTAGCCCAATGCAAGTAACCGTTGGCCCCGCGCTGGGGGCTCTCTATAAATACCATCTCACTTGAGAGGGTCAGGTTATGTTCACTTCTCTCTCACTTCTGTACTTGCTTTTTCTCTGACAACCACCTTACTTGAGCGTCGGAGTACCTTGCAGGTACACCCCCCGCCGTCTTCTAACCGCACAGGAGCTGAAGCCCAGACGACACTGTTGGCCACTGTAACTGTCTGATCCAGGTACGATCAAAATCTAATTTCTTTTATTAATCGCTATATGATGGTTTGAATATCTTTTTCACTCTATTATTTTTTAAATGATTTAATTAAAATAAAAATAAAGACAAAAAAACATTTATATTTTGACCCGCCTGTGTATTAATAAAAGTGTACTACTAGAAATACACAAATTACCTGCGGAAACAAATCCGCAGATATACCTGCAAATTTAGTTGCGGATTTTTATTGTAAAAATTTGTTTTCTGCGAAAAACAAATTCGCAGGAATTCCTGAGACTTTACCTGCGATTTTGGATTTTAAAATAATATTTCTATTTTCCAGCGGATTTTACTGCGATTTAGTTCGCAGGAATTAACTACCCATTGAAAATTTAAAATCCTCAGGAAATGTCGCAGGTATTGCTGCGGCTTTTGCTGCGACTTTTTATTCGAATTTTATTGGAAATATTTCTGCGATGTTTTCTGCGAAATTTTATTACTAATTTTTATTTTAAATTTAATTATATTTTTAGTATTAATAAATAAAATTATAAAATATAATTGACATATTAATTCTAATGATATTTTTTGAAATATTTTTTTTATTATATTAATTGGTTTTTTTTAATTACTTTTTAAAGAAAATTTATTTATTTAATCGTTTTTTTATTATTGAGAAAATTAGAAAGAAATAAAATTGTAAAATATAATTGACATATTGATTCTAATGATATGTTTTTGAGATATTTTAATTTTATATTAAATCTTATTTTTCTAAATTTTTTTACTATATTAATTGGATTTTTTAAATATTTCTTAAAGAAAATTTATTTATTTAATAATTTTTTTATTATTGTGAAAATTCGAAAAATAAAAAATATTTATCAAGGAATAATTGAATTATACAGTTGAGCCAAAGAACCAATGGTGGATTGGTGAATAATGACTATAGAGTCTAATTCTAGCCAAAGTTAAAAAATATATATATATATATATATATCTATATTTTTGAATCAAAGTGATTAAATATAATAAAAATTAGGCTAAATTATAATTTTGGTTCCCCTGTTTTGGTAAACTCACTGTTTTAGTCCCTCTATTTTCTTTTTATACAGTTTTGGTCCCCCATTCCAATTTTGATCCAAAAAAATGAAGAACAGTGCATGACCGTACATGAACAGTATATGAATAGTGCATGAACAGTTATATCAAAATAATTTACACTGTCAGTGCACCATCTATTTTCTCATATATATATATATATATATATATATATATATATATATATATATATATATATATAGTCAATGCTAATTAAATCCAACAAAACCAATTATGTTGAATTATAACGTACAAAAAAGTGAATTAATGATCTTTTTATAAATATTATATTCATAATATACAAAAGTTTAATAGTCTAATTATATATAACAAATTTTAAAGTACACTTAATTTTTTTTATATTGTTGATTTATAAATATTAACAAATTATTTATATTAATTCATAAATATAAATAAATGAATTTACAAACAACTTACACCCACTTAAATCAACTAAAATTTTACAATTCAATTACCTTATCCATCTCAAATAAAATTGGTTTTTTCTTTACCCTAATATTCTGCTTATGTTTCAATCCTCTCACTCTCCCTTTAAATTTAATCCTTCTGCACGTATCAGCTCTATTTAATACAACTCTTAATAACTTTATCATTTTTATGTATTTTATTATTATCTATTTAAAGAAATACTTAGTGCCAATTTAAATCAAAATATCATTTTATTTGAGTTATTCAATAAAATAAAAATGATATATTAATTTTCTTCTTATTTAAATATGGATAAAAAAATAAAGAATTATAAAATTTTGTTTTTATTATATATATATATATATATATATATATAATCAAACGTCTTCACACTTGATTCTCAACACTCTCCCTCAAGTATGAGTTTATACACAATGCCTCTCCTTAAGTGATCCCTTTCTCGAATCAAAGGCTCATGTGAGGGGTCAACGATAGAGCATTTTTTATTTGGGACACATCTTTGTGAGAGACACACCACATATCCACCTAATACCTTAAGATGATAGATGTGTGAGTTCTCTCACTTATATAGTGTTCAATCTTCCATTTTTTAATCAATGTGGGAGTGAAACTTCTTCCTCACACTTGATTCTCAACACTTGATACTGGTACTTGGTGAAAAGTATAATGTGGACAACCCCTTATTTTTTAGAACTATGAGGTTTTAAGGGTTTGAGTTATGCTGAAAGCTCATCCATGTAAGAGTTATGGGAAATTTATGTGATTATTTAGAGAAATTGGAGACTAATTAATCTTCTCTCAATTTTAGAGAAATTGAAGGTATTTAAAGGAGATTTCTTGGGTCGAGTTAAAAAACAATTCTCTTTAATAACCTCAATGGACGTGGATGTGGGAAAGATCATTATTTCTTGAGTGCCTAATTGACTACGTTAGATATACAAAATGGGTCGTAGATACCAATTTGGTGGAAAAAGCAATACAATAACAAATTCAGGTTCCTCGTTTACAATATCAAATTATATACAAATTTACATTGACTAAAATATGTGGTTCTTCATTTTTTTTTTAAGTCAATTAATTGTATTTGAAGAGATATAGTTAAAAAGAAAGATCAAAATTAAAAAACAATACAATAATTTAATTTATACAATAAATATTTAAACGAACTTTGCGTAAAATATGTGATTTAAATATATGTTTTATGAAATAAGTGACCATTAATATTTATTTTTATAAGGAATGTTAATTTAATTCAACAAAATGAATATTTTTTTTCAATAGGGGATGCTAATTTAATTCAACAAAATTAATTAAAATATGTATTTTAATTAAGTATCACCAACACAAGGTTAATATACATACTTATTAGCATGTTACATTTGTTTTTATCGATGCAAGTAAGTTGCATTAGTTTTGAAGGTGAGAAAAATACATAAAAAGGAGGGGTTGAATTGTGTTCATTATTTTTGCTTTGCTTCTGAATAGAATTCAGATTCTAAACATTGTTCATATTCTGATTATAAGTTGCAGCGGAATGATAACAGAAGTAAATAAATAACAACAGAACACACAAAGATTTATCTTGATTCCTCCCAAACTGAGAGTAGTCAATTCCCCTTGCAGAACAAGAGATTTTTCACTATAATCAAATCATGATTACAATTGCTTATGCCCTTAGCATAAGTCTTTTCTTGCTCAGACCCTCTGTCTGAGACTTCCTACTTAAACCCCTCAGGTTCAAGACTTCCTGCTTAGACCCCCAGTCAAATACTTCCTGCTTAAATCCCACAGATTCAAGACTTCCTTGCTCAAACCCCTCAGATTCAAGACTTCTACTCATACTCCTTGAGTACAAGACTTCCCTGATCAGATTCCACGAATCCAAGACTTCTGCTTAGACCTACAGTCCATGACTTCCTTGCTTAATCAACAATTGATCAAGACTTCAATGCTTTAGCACAAAGCAGGAGACTTACTTGGCTCAAGCTTCACAACAAGAGACTTTGATGCTCTTGCACATAGTAAGAGACTTTCTTACTAAACTACTAAACACAATCTATTTAGCAGAATAGACAACAAGGTGTACTTGATACAATCAAAGGTACAAGGAAATAACCATAACAAAGATCATAACGCTTAAAATTTTCTAAGATATTCAATGTTTAAGAAATCTTAAGGCCTTGTACAATTTACAACATATAACATAAATTCGGCATACTCGATTATGTTGCCATTGTTGATCTTGTTATTCTTCCATTCTGATAGAAGCGTGAAACGATTCTTTCTTCTTGGCTCTCTTTCTTTATTTTCCTTGTTGTTGATTCCAAATTAAATCTTCAACTACTTATATAGCAATTGCAGAATGATAGTCATTGGAAGAGATAACTTGTACAATGTATTTATTTTTTCATAGTACAAGAGACGTTGAAGATAGATACACCAAAAGATCTTTATCCATTGTGTAACACTTTTAACCATAGCGTCTTCCTTGTGATATTGTACTATAGATCCGTTGAGATTAAATATTTGTAAAACATGTCAACTCTTCTTGAACCAATTGAACATAAACTCTAACTGACAAAATAATTTGACATTGTAGCTTGTTTTCCGCGATACAAATAACTTAGCTTTGTCACTGGTTCTGAATGATCACCAGAAGCTGATACATTCTATAAGTGTAGTTATAATATATTGCTCTTCTGATGATGATACCTTAAGCTTCAGAGTCTACGCAAACCTATATTATCAGACTTCACTTAGAGAACGTTCTTCAATTTTGAAGCACCAGAAGCCAATTACTCAGCTTTTCTCAAATGCGTTCTTCTATCAGATTCTGAATAGATTCTTCTTAAGCTTTGGAACCTGCATACTTAGAACATACATTAGACAACACAATTGTTCTTTCAATACTTTGTTATCGTCAAAACCCAAAGAATATATGTCATGAACAAAACTTGTTCTAACAATCTCCCCCTTTTTGATGATGACAAGCATAAGTATTTATAGAACAATGTTGTACTATTTTAATTTTTCTTGGAAACATCAGAGTCTGAGGTTTGTAAGCTTCCCTTGAGTCTAATAGTCCAAAGGTTGAGGTTTGTAAGCTCCCCCTAAGTTCTATATTCAAGAAAACTTAAATATATCAATGTTTGGCTATTTTAATTTTCTCAGCAACATCAGAGTCTGAGGTTTGTAAGCTCCCTGAGTCTAATAGTCCAAAGGTTGAGGTTTGTAAGCTCCCCCTTAGTTCTATATTCAAGAAAACTAAAATATATCTCCCTGGAAAAACAAATAACCGAAATAACATAATTTTAAAAATAATTAAAATAAACAACATTTAAAACTGAACGAGTTCAGATTCTCATTAAATACTTCTATATCTTTATCCCTCTTTTGTCACATAAAAAAGAAAAAAGAGAAAAATAAAATGAAAAGAATTACTTTAATAAATGCGCCACAGATCATCATTACATGATCATTTCCCAAGGAAGAGAAAATGATCAAGTAACAGAGAGTATTAAAAGTTGTACAATGCATATATCCTTAATAATTATTGGGCGTAACACTTCCAAGGATCAAGAAAAAGGTTTTATTCAATCATTTGAGTTACCCAGACTCCACTATAAAAGCAGCCAAAGCATAAGTCTTTTCTCATCAACTTCTTTCAGAGCAACATGGAAGCAACATTTGAAAGTACCAACATCTCAACCATAACTGAGATTTCAGAGGATGCTACGATTCTGGAGATGCAAGGTCCACAGAAACTAGCAGATTCTGAAACATCTGAAACTGGTTCTTCGTCCACAATATTGAAACCTTCTAAGGCAGGTTCATCATCACTTGTAATGAAACCCTTTGAAGCAGGTTCATCAGCAACTGCTTTGAAGCCCAAGAAGAAGTCAATGAAGAAGAAGAAGAAAAAGAGGCCTAGAGATAGGATTGAGTTCCAGATTGTTATCTCCTATTATGAAGATGAAGATAAGCCAGACTACACATAGGAAAATCATATGTGTTGTGGTGAGAATAGGATACCATAGTTATTAATGAACTAGGATCACATTTCTTTAAATGTTCACCACCGACTTTGATTTATCCAAAGGAAAGGTTCAAAAGCGAAAAAACCTAAAGATCTAAGGTTCGGGGGTTGGTTACGCTTGGGGAAGGTATTAGCATCCTAAACGTCTGTAGTACTCTACGGGAACCTCTTGTTAGTATTTAGGTTATCTCTCACTCGCTTGCTAAAGGTGTTATGCAAAAGGCTGAAAAAACCCTAGGGGTTAGTATCTAAGTATACTCGATAAGGTGTCGCACCTTATGCCTACGTATCCTCGGGAGTAGAATCAGAGTAATGCGTAGTTCTGAAAAGAGGAACTTCTTGACGTGGTCAAGGTTCCAAGGGGAGGTAAAGTCTTGGGCAAGACCTTACATAGAGTGCGGCGACTCTAAAGTTGTAGGTTGGTTGTAAAGGGTTAGGATTGTAAATGTTCGCGGCGGAGCATTTACTTGGAGTGCGGCGACTCTAATCCTAAGGCTAAGATTCTAAATGTCTACGACGAGACGTGGAGTACGGCGACTCCGAATCCTAAGGCCAAGGGTTCTAAAGTTAGTCTTATGACGTTTGAGTCAATATTAGGGTACCTTTCCTTTGGAATGTCGAGGGGGACTAACTTAGATTTATTTGTGCGCTCTAGCAAAGTGGACTGGCTTTAGTGTATAGTAACCGAAAAGGTTGAATGCGATGCCCGAAGGCGATCGACTTACATGGGTAGAAAAGGGGCTCGACGTTGGATCGAGAGTTTTTTATATTTTTGAAAGGTTTAGACATATGAAAATAAGCATACAAAGGCATGATGACAAGCAGAGACAAAATAAATAAACATACAAGCATACGATTCACTCAGGCGCGCGAGAGGGATTCTAATGAACAGTTGCACTAAGAAAAGAGTTGTTAATACAGTTTATTAGAAAAAAAAAAGTTAATTTATGATTTATTAACAGAAGGTTTATTTATATTTTGAGTCATGTTTAAAGATTATTTAATTGAAAAAAGGTAAGAGGTGTCTTTTTCTTCTTTTTTTTAATTAAAAGGATTTTAATGTTTTGATAAAGAAAAGTTTTTATTATTTAAAAGAGGTTTTACTAACTTTTAAAAAAGGTTTTTATCAAAGGTTTAAAATTAATTCTTAGTTATATTTATAAAAAAGAAATGATCTTTAAAAAAAGAAAGAAGTTATATTCTTTACAATATATAAAAATAAAAAAAAATTATATTTTAAATTAACAAGTTTTAATATATTGAAAGTTATATTTATTATAAAAATTGATATTTGAATAAAAGAGGAGTTAGGTTTTTAAAAGGTTATGTTAAAAAGAACAAATTAGTTATTTTTAAAAAAAGAACATTATTAAATTATTTGATAAAAGGTTAAATTAATTAGAAAAGGTTTACTAATTAACTTAAAATGGAGGGATTCAATGCGTAGGAAGAGGGAGGGTTCATCATGGACCCTCAGTTCACAGCCATTGGATTCGAGTGAAGTGTAATCTAACGGGGATGATGCCAGGTGCACGGTGCATTCTATGTATGTGAGTGTACAGGATAAATTACTTAAAACAAAGAGAGTAAGGCTCTCTCGTTCTTCCCTCTCGTATCCTCTTCTCCTCTTCTCCTTCAGCAACTAGGGTTTATGAACCCTAATTGCCGCCTCTCACCGTTACGCGATTCCTCTCATCTCTCGCGATTTCTCTCTAAATCAAACAAACAATAAACAAACCCTAACCCCACACAACCCAATACCCCAATTTTCACTATGATTTTGCGATTACATTTTACATCAGATGCGATAAATAAAAGCATAAAAAAAAGGGAAAGATGGCTGGTGACGGTGGCAACGACGTCGTGAATCGTTAATCAGGGATGTATCTCCTTTATCTCTTTACCTCTTTGTACGATTTGTTGCCTTCAGTGTTGTTCTTCTTCTTTAGTTTCGTCTCGTTTGTGTGTATATCTTGTTGTTGTGTGTTGTGATGCGTGGTTTGCAAATTTCTCTGGTGATGATGAATTGTTAGATTTCTGGTTTTGATACGATGTCTGGTGTCTTACGGGTTTGACGTGTATTGGTTTGCTTCGTTCTTGGTTGTGTGTATTAATATTGGTTTTGTGAATTTTTGGTGATGACTTTGAATTTATGATGTCTTCTCCCCCCGTTGTCTTTGTATCTAAACTCCTTTTATAGGCTTTAGGAAAGAAAAAGAATTAATTGGTTGAATCTTGTTTTGGAAGGAATTTGAAACAAGTTTTGATAATGTTTGATGGCTGTTTGCAGCCTGTTTTGGAAAGGAAATCAATCAGGTTAAACTTGCTCTGAACACATGATTTGGGTATAAAAACATTTCCATTTCGATCCAAACATGTCTAAACATCCTTGAATTTCCATCTCTACTTGGCTCTCAATTCCTTGACGATTTTAATCACTTCTGATTTTCGACTTTAATGGCCCTTGATTTGAGAATTTGTTGTGTTTAGGAATGTTTGATTTTTGTCTTGAATGTGTCTGCTACACACTTTTTGGAAAGAATTTGAACTCATATTGAATACTGTATCATGTTGTTTCATGTCTTGGATATTGTCGCTCCCGAAAGATTCGCATCCAACGGTACAAACGCGAGAGTGACGCAGAAGACACAGAGTCGCCAGCAACGTGTATTTATCCCGAGAGAGGGAAAGGAAACACTGCATAAACCTGAAGAAAAAGGGGGAAAGACATGGTCATCGCAACCATAGTCCGGGTTCGGGAGTTGGTTATGCGAGGGGAAGGTGTTAGCATCCCACGCATCCATCGTACTCGATGGGATCCGCACTTGTTGTCTAAACAGAGGGTGAGCTGTCCTACTATCTATGGTTGTACAAAAGAAAACGGGGATGGGGGTGACTAAGACGGACTCGGTAGGAGATATTCGATGCCCTAGGCCTACGTACTCCCTCAGTGCAATGGGAAAGTCAGAGTCAACGTAGTTCAGACGGGAACTGTGGGGGAAGGTTGCTCGCCAAGACAATCGTTGTCTTGTGCCTACATATCCTCAATCGGACGAGAGAGAGGAATCAGAGCTAATGTAGTTCGTGGGTACGACCACGAATGGGTAAGTGTTTTTTACGTGAGCGACGAGCTCTTTTCTGAAAATGAAGTTTGAAACCCAACAATCCCGAAGGACAAAAAGATTTGAATTGGTTTGGTGTTTTTTAGACATAAGTGTTTTAAGTTAGTTCATAACTTGCATTGCACCAAAGTCTAGGGCACAGGGACGAATACTTAACGAATCGTCCCAAGACAGGACGCCCACAAAGCACTCTAGAAAGATGAGAGGAAGCCCCTCATTTCTCATTCCCCACGCTTAAGGCTCGTGCGCAATACACTTTAACTTTATTAAGTGTTTTCAAGAAGTTTTGAGATGAGAAGAGAGAAGACCCAAAGGAAACTCTAACATGCAAAAGAGATCCTATGGTTAGTGAGGCTTAGGAGAGACGACTACCTAACACCTAATGCTAATCCTACTCCAAGCTTAATCAAAAATTAAGTTGGACTAGGTAGCTCTAAGGGGAAAGGAGTCCAAGACTTGAACAAGTCTTAAGACTCGAGGGAGGGAAATGAGTAAAAGAGAAGGTACAACACCTACAATAGCACACTTGCTTCAGAACAACAATGAAATCATGCACATACACCAAACAACATTCAACAGCATGAAACTCTGCATGAAAACAGGTGTAAAAGGGTCAAACAGCATACATGTACACATGGACAGCACATATGACAACACTTTATGCAAAACTCAGATGTGAAATCAGGACAGCATGCATCACATTTGAATACGATTCAATCAAGGCAAAGCAAACGTGCATCAAACAACATACATCGTTCCATTGATCATGATCATAAACAAACCACACACCATGTTGAATAACCTTGTAAGCATCATGGAAGAATGCGACATATAGCATATGATCAAATGAATCAAGTATGCACATCATGAAATTGGATACGAGTATGCACAATCATCATCTATCCAGCAGCAATGTACAATGAACATGATCAACAAGTGAGTGTGCGTATGTGTTCATGGCATCGAGTGTTCAACAATGCAAGCATACACATAAACGATAAAATCCAAGCATCGCGTGTCGGAGAAATGTGGTCATACAATAGTATGAGGTGCAACAGCTCAATAACAATCCACAAATCACCAACATATTAGTCCATGAAGTTTAGGTATGCATCGGGTCTCGAACAACCAAGAAAATGCGCTAAAATACACATTCTGTCCCAGAGTAACCGGTTAACAAACGGTGAGTAACCGGTTACTTAGTTGAAAATCAGACCATTTACGCAAAAAATACACAGAGTAACCGGTTAACAAACGGTGAGTAACCGGTTACTCTGTGTCGCTCCCAGGATTTTCATCCAGGTACAAACGCGAGAGTGGCGCGGAAAAACAGAGTCGTCAGCCGTGTAAATTTATCCCAAGAGAGGGAAAGGGAACACCGCATAAACCTTAGGAAGGGGGAAAGGAATGGTCGTCGCAACCATAACCTGGGTTCGGGAGTCGGTTACGCGAGGGGAAGGTGCTAGCACCCCACGCGTCCATCGTACTAGATGGGATCCACGCTTGTTGTCTATTCTAAGGGTGAGTTATACTATCATCTAGGGTTGTACTAAGACGGGGAAGGGAAAATCAAAGACAGACTCGGTAGGACGTCGACGTCCTAGGCCTACGTACCCCCTTTGTGCAATGGGGAATTCAGAGTCAACGTAGTTCGGACCAAGTTCTTCTTGTGTTTTTTATGGGCGGCGTTAAGTTTGCGTCCGGCAGTTAGGGTCGATGCCTGTTTGCGACTCAGACGGAAGGTAACGTGCCCTTTTTGAAAATAGCCTTTAAGTTGAAGGTCCCGAAGGACAAAAAAGTTTGAGGTTGGTTTGTGTCTTTTAGGACGGAAGTGGCTTAAGTTAGTTCCTAAGCTGCATTGCACCAAAGTCTAGGGTACAGGGGCGAATACTTAACGCATCGTCCCAAGACAGGACGCTCGCTAAGCACTCTAGAAAGATGAGAGGAAGCCCCTCATTTCTCATTCCCCATACTCAAGGCTCGTGCGCAATACACCTTATTATTATTAAGTGTTTTAAAAAAAATCGAGATGAGAAGAGAGAAGACACAAGGATGACTCTAAAGGGAGACTACGAATCCTAAAGTTATCATGCATGGGTGACCTAAGGTTAGTGAGGTTTGACGATAACCTAAATCCTAAAGGAGAAAGAAGAAGATGAGAGAAGGAAAGAGTAAGGGTGACCATGGATACTTATCCATACCCTTAAAGAACTTACCTTAGTCCCTGCGTGAAAGGTTAGTACGAAACGGATACAAATAATATCAAGGCAAGTGAAAATCAAACTATGGCAAACAATAGTAATTATAATCCAAACATGGATTCAGAAATCAAAGACAATTTAGGGTATGCATGAAATGTGTGATGCAAAAAAGAAGTTGAATTAAACAATTAGTTTAGATGATAAAAAATAAAATAAAAATAAAAATAAAATTTGTGAAAATTTTATAAAATGGTGAAAATGGTGCATGAATTAAATTCAAAAGGAAATTAATCAAATAATATTAAAAAAAGAAAATAATAAATAAAAAAAACTTCAACAACTTTGCTATCGCGAAAACGCGGTCATCGCAACCGGATCCGAATTGTACGGACCTAAATATAACAAAAAAAAAGCAACTAAAAAAAAAGAGAAATTTAGCTTTAAAAAAACCTCAACAGTGTTGCTATCGCGAAAACGCGGTCATCGCAACCGGATCCGAATTGTACGGATCTAAATATAACAAAAAAAGGGCAACTCAAGAAAAAGAGAAATTTAGCTTTGAAAAACCCTCAACAATGTTGCTATCGCGAAAACGCGGTAATCGCAACCGGATCCGAATTGTACGGATCTAAATATAACAAAAAAGGGCAACTCAAGAAAAAGAGAAATTTAGCTTTGAAAAACCCTCAACAATGTTGCTATCGCGAAAACGCGGTCATCGCAACCGGATCCGAATTGTACAGATCTAAATATAACAAAAAAGGGCAACTCAAGAAAAAGAAAAATTTAACTTTGAAAAACCCTCAACAATGTTGCTATCGCGAAAACGCGGTCATCGCAACCGGATCGAATAAAAAAATGTCACGCCTTAGCAGCGCATCGACATGATTCGATCCAAAACAATCTAAAATATTTATATAAAATAAAATAAAAAAGAAATTAACAATCTAATAATAAAAATAAACTAAAGCAAAAATATTAATAATGTATATATGTAACACGAAACATGTCATGTATTATATATAAAAACCTGCTATATTATTATTATTATATAAAAAACAACACGTCTCAAAAACATGTTATGTATTATATATGTACTAACTTTTGACGGAATGTTAGTATGATTCTTGAAACAAACCTGTTGCATATATTATATTATGTGCCAGTACATATGCCACGGTGATAGAAGAAAAAATAAAAAAGGTCTGCGGCTGCTACTATGTTTGTTTTCGGTTTTCGTCTTCCGGTCCTCCTCGACAAAGTGTAACTTTGGTATATATATAGGGACTAAAATTAGGGTTAACTCTTAGTTGCCAATAATGTCCCTAATACCTAATTTGAGGCCCAAAATAACATTAAAATTAAATAAAAATTTAAACTAAATAAAACAGAAAAAATCTATTTATTTATGAAAAACAAAATTAGCTAAATCTAAAAATAAAAGTAAATACTTAATATAAAAATAAAAAAAAACTAATTATCCTATTTATCTATTCTAAACAATATTAGTAAAATAAACAAACATCTAATAAATAAAAATCGAATGCCCTAGTGATCGAAAAAACAAACCGAGTATACTAAAATGATTAGTACGAAATATATGACTCGAAAAAATACAACACTTGGTCAGATTTTAAAATAAATTTTGATCCGTAAAAATGCTCAAATTGATCAAAATATGACGAAAAATTAAAACGAACATGCCGATTTAAACTACGCGAACCGTAGAATAATATAATTGACGTCTGCAAGTTCGATTTTAAAATTTTCTGTCCCCTGATTTTAAGCACCGCTGAAATTCAATTTGACCACTCTGTCTGTAAATTTTTGAGAAATTATTCCGACCAATATTTTAGGCAGCCTGGAATAAGCTGTGAACTCTTGATGATGTAGTAGACCTTCTTGAACTGCCTCAAGCACCTTGACCCCATGCTAATGATATGCATACATGATAATGCAAAAAATGAAATGAAACATAAGCCAGTTAGTAAAAAAGTAAAGAGGGCAAATTTCGGGGTGCAACAGCTGCCCCTATTCAATCAACTTGGTCCTAAGTGTATGATAGCGACAGCTTTCAGATAATCAGGGTGCACGGAGATTGAATACCAACGAACCCGGAAATTTGCAATCCTTCACTAGAGAATTAGCTAAAAATGCTGCTATGCTGGGTATAAAGTGAAACAAATCTCCCGAGTTATGTCATCTCCGCTGATAAAGAGAACTGACAAAGAAAATCTTTAAAAGACTGTTGTCCCCTGCTGATGAAGAGAATCTAGCAAAATAAATGCCATCCCTGCTGACAAAGGGAAACTGACGAAAGAACATCTTCAAAACATTGTCGTCCTCTGCTGATAAAGAGAATCTAGCAACATAAATGCCATCCCTGCTGACAAAGGGAAACTGACGAAAGAAAATCTTCAAAACATTGCCGTCCTCTGCTGATAAAGAGAATCTGGCGAAAGAAAATCTTCAAAAAAAATTGTTGTTCCCTGCTGATAAAGAGAATCTAGCGAAAGAAAACCTTCAAAACATTGTTGTCCTCTGCTGATAAAGAGAATCTAGCAACATAGATGCCATCCCTGCTGACAAAGGGAAACTGACGAAAGAAAATCTCCAAAATATTGTTGTTCCCTGCTGATAAAGAGAATCTAGCGAAAGAAAATCTTCAAAACATTGTCGTCCTCTGCTGATAAAGAGAATCTAGCGAGAGAAAATCTTCAAAACATTGCCGTCCTCTGCTGATAAAGAGAATCTAGCGAAAGAACTGGGTTTACACCAAATAAGTCAGACGAGAACTGACCACCAGACGAGAACTGGGTTTACACCCAATAAGTCAGACGAGAACTGACTACCAGACGAGAACTGGATTTACCAAAGAGATGTCAGGCGAGAACTGACTACCAGGCGAGAACTGGGTTTACACCAAATAAGTCAGACGAGAACTGACTACCAGACGAGAACTGGGTTTACACCAAATAAGTCAGACGAGAACTGACTACCAGACGAGAACTAGGTTTACACCAAATAAGTCAAACGAGAACTGACTACCAGACGAGAACTGGGTTTACACCAAATAAGTCAGACGAGAACTGACTACCAGACGAGAACTGGGTTTACACCAAAGAAAGGCCAAACTTCTAATGGACTCACGGTCCACAGATAAGATGACTCCGCTGGGAAAAAGATAAGTCTAAATAAAAGACCCTGCCGGGGAGCACAAGTTTGAGGAACACGTCCCTTTAAAATCTCCTGAGTTACGCCATCTCTGCTGAGAAAGAGAATTGGCGAAGAAAGTATCAAACCTAGCTTACGCTTCGAATGCAAATGAGAATGCTATATGTTTGATGCAATGCAAATGCTTATGATATGCAAAAAGGGTCCCTCCAGCAAAATAAATGCCGGAGAGAAAGACCAATAGCCGGGGATGACAAAAATAAATTGTCCTCTGAACAGGAACTCCGTTGGGAAGGATCATAGTGACCGACTCTCTGGATCAACAACTTCTGCTGGGGATGAAATTTCAAAAGAACATCTGCTCTACTGGGGATTATACGTAACCTTTTGAAAAGGGAGGCTACGGCTTGAATCAGAAGAGTGCCAGATATTACTTGGATTTAAAACCTGCTAGGGATGTCAACCCCTGTTGGACAAACTGTTGCGAGGATCACCACTAAACTCTGCTTGGTAAATGCTGACATCTATCCTGCTAGCGGATAATATCAAGCTTACTTATCTGTTGAGGATCAGGTCGCACCGTTGCTGCTGAGGAAAACATTTCCTGACTGGTTGAGGAAAATAGGCGTTCAGACTCTGTGGGGAAACATGTCTTGATCCAGAAAATACTTCCCAAGTCTTCTACTGGGGAAGGTATGCTCTGCTGAGGAAAGTGCAATCTCAATGTTGGGGAGAGCAAACTGCTGGGGAAGTACAAACCCGTTGCCCTGCAGCCTGACGGCTCTCTGAACTTTCCACCTGCCCCAGACCACCAGGTCTAATGGAAGAAATCATCTCAAGAGGATTTTACAGAAGACCGGGCGTTCGCACTGCCCCAGGGTCTTCAAACTCTTAGAGAGATTTATCGGATCTCGACTTAATTGTCCCGGACCGCGTGATCTTTGAAGGAATTTGCCTCGAGAGGACTCGTAATGGCTTGAAAATACCCTGCCCCAGTATTCTGAACTTTAAAGAGGTGTTTTCAATTAACCCTCTTCAGGAGTGGACAACTTCTTACGCTCTAGAGGTGGCCTACCCCAAGTCTTGAAGAAACTTTGCCCCTGACTGATCTTACAGAGATTTGTCAAATCGACCTGATTGCCCCTGTTCGGCGGCTTTAGGGAGAGTTTTCAACGTGACTGCTCTAGATTGGCTGCATCTTATCACCATTTATCGGGAACCTCCGGGCTGCGCACAGTCTCTTGGCCACATACCCCTTGACATGACTGTCCTTCGGAGTTTTCACCATCTCCACTTGGCGTGATCGAGCTTCTCAACTGATGTTCATCATGTAAGCTTCTTTGATGTCAAACACATGCAAGCAGAAAATGTATATTATGAGAATGACAATTCTAATGCAACGCTCGTGTTAACCTGAAGTTTTATTGAAAATGTGTCGCCAAGCCTTATGAACGAACACTAGCCGGGATGCGACATTTATTTTTGAATGGAAAACAATACGCACATGCAATACCAACAAAAATCTTATTAGCACAACTCATAGGAGTCAGGAACGCTATCCTGTTGAAGTACGCTTTCGGAATAAACCCTGTTTCAATTAGGACTTTTAAGGGTTGTAACGTGGTCTGGTTCACGGTTTCAGAAAAAAGGATTTATGGCTCAAAGTTTATTGGTGCCCACCCACTCTTCTTGATGTTCTCCAGTCCTATGTTCAGTTAATCTGACACAAACGCTCATCTCTCCGAAGGTTTCTGATCTTTAAGGAACCTGTGCAACTGATGGTTTAACACCTAAGGAGGTTCTGGAGTGACAGTCATCCCTTTTTATCTTTTGTGTCTGGTGCCACATGAATTTGTTCTTGTAATCCTTTTAGCTTTTCGCTTCTCATTCTTTTGCTTTCTTGATCCCTAATTTTTGCCTGGACTGCCTCTTCTGAGTTTTTCAATTTTGAAGTCCAGCGGGATGCCCTAACTTTTGCCTAAGTCGCTTGTTTTCAAGTTTCGACTTAGCGGGCTTTCTTCTTTTTCTCTTTTTGAACAAAGCGTGTGACACCGGTTGTCTTACTTGCTTGAAAGGATTGTGACTGTCTCACTCCTTGATCATTGATGGATAGCCATTGTGGTTTCACATCTCTTGACCTCTTGATGGTGGAATGGAAGGTAATGGATCCTCAAATGCACACTCCTTTTGAAATTTGAATGCTCGGTCAAACTAACTGACACCTACCCTGCCCCTGGGTTAAGTATGAGGGTTTTTTCAAGCGAAAGAAACTCCTACTTCAAGGCTCAAAGTGGTTAACGAGGGTCTATCTCCCATATACCTCTAGTGTTTGGGGATTTGAAACAATGCCTGTACATCCTTAACAGGGTTTTATCCAAAAGCATACCATCAGAAGGTCGCGTTCTTACTTCGTCATTCTCCCTCAAAGAGTTTAAGCAAGAAAGTTGGTATTGCAATGCATATAAACATGATATGAGTGCATAAAAGTAACATACTTCAGGAACAACACGTTTATTATATTAAAATCAGCATTCAAAACACAAACACGTTTTTACATGCAAACACCGTTTGAACAAACAAATGAAAGCTATATATGAAAATGCAGTAAAGGAAGCTGATGATTGCCATTAAGGAGACTTGACTCCGTCTGGACTGGTTTCTTCTGATGATGTCCTTTGAAGTCTTCAAGCAGATGAGAGGTCGACATGCACAACCAAGTCTCCTTCTGGAAATGATATGTACCCTTTGTCAATCAATTGTTGCACTTTGGCCTGGAAGGCTTTGCAATCTTCGGTTGAGTGTCCCATAGATCCTCCGTGATATCCGCATTGCACATGGGGATTGTACCCCGGAGGGTATGGTTCTGGAATAGGCTTCAAAGTCTTGGGCTCCACCAATGAATTTTGAACCAGGTGTGGCAAGAGTTGACTGTACGATATGGGAACTGGA
This sequence comes from Lathyrus tuberosus, assembly GCA_022829125.1. NCBI lineage: Eukaryota > Viridiplantae > Streptophyta > Magnoliopsida > Fabales > Fabaceae > Lathyrus > Lathyrus tuberosus. The sequence continues at coordinate 11,025,782 of JALAZF010000186.1, forward strand.
TGAAGAGGAGCATTCCTTCTTTCCAAGTTATTGCGAGGCCTATGCTGATTCTGACGCCGATACTTCTGTTGTTGAGGAGCATAAGGCTGCTGGTACTGAACGACATTGGTCTCTCCTTCTTCTCCCCTGTAACGTTTCTTCGTATTTTCGGAATAACCGGGAGTAACTTGAATTTTTCCCATTTTGATACCGCTTTCGACCATTTCTCCTACTAAGATGAGATCAGCAAACTTTCCAGACATACATGGTACCAATTTTTCAAAGTAATGACCCTGCAATGTGGCCATAAACATAGTTATCATTTCCCGTTCCAACATGGGAGGCTGAACCCTCGCCGCCAGTTCACGCCACCTCTGGGCGTACTCTTTGAAGCTCTCATTATTTTTCTGTGATAAATTCTGCAATTGCGTTCTGTTAGGAGCCATATCAGTGTTATATTGGTAATGTCTGATAAATGCCTCTGCCAGATCTCTCCAACTACACACATCCCTCCTTTCCAGTTGCATGTACCACTCCAGGGATGCCCCAGATAGGCTATCCTGGAAGCAGTGCATCATCAGCTTTTCATTCTTTGCATGCGCGGCCATCTTATTCACGTATGCTCTGACATGGGTCCTTGGACAAGACATACCATTATATTTCTCGAAAGTGGGAGTCTGAAACTTGTGCGGGATCACAACGCCTGGGACCAGCCCCAAATCCTCTAAATCCATTCCCACAGAATCCTGATTCATGACACCCTTCAGTTGTTCCTCAATCAACCTGATCCTCTGATCGTTGTTAGCCTGGGGACCAGCATCCCCATCTGGCAGAGAAAATGCATTGTCTTGAACATCATCATACTGACGGCCATGATTTGCGCCAGCACCATTACCTTCTTCCCCAGCCTTAGGAATCACAACACTTTCTCCTCCGCCCGGAGGAATCACAACACCAGAAACGGGAATGCCCCCGCCAGTAGGGCCATTCTGATCATTATTATTGTTTTCCTCATTCCTTGCAATCAGTGGCTGAACGAGAGTCCTCAACTGCTCTTGGCCTTGAGCAACCCTTTTCATTAGTTCCATGAATTGATTCATGCGAGTCCGCATCTCAATGACCTCATTCTGTAGTTGATCCATAAGTCTCCTCTGATTCTGTCTGGTAGAATACCGGTGAATGTGCTGATCTGCAATTCTGAGATTAGGATAATATAAGAACTCTGAAGATAAACACCTGTCATGCAAAATGAATATGCAAAATGATTATGAATATGCAAATGACAATGGACATGTTTAAAAATTTGCAGGGCGATCCACCCCTTGATTCCAGTTTAATTTCAAGAACCAGAATCAAAGTTAGGATGCAACCCTACGAATGAATAAACATGTTGGGATGCAAAATGATAATGCAAATGCACACATGGGATCAAGGCACACTGCTGGATGTGTTGTGCTGTTAGCTGAACGAGAAACCAGAAAACCAGAACTCTGAACCACTGAGATAACCCAAATAATCAAACGTTGGTGTGAAATCCATAATAAGGGTAGGTTGAAGGTCTCGGTTACCTGCAAACCTGCAAACACCCATCCCCTCTCACATGTAGGTACTAGGATGTTCAATATCCCGGGCTCTCAGGTCGAGAAATGATGATACATTCACCATTTCTGGTTTGGCATCATCATCAATCGAGGAGGCCTCAACTGATTCTCCAAGGCGGAAGGTCCTCAGCTTTGGCACTGAGGTCGAGAAACAATAGTACGGTGGAGAAATGACTTTTTACTTTTGTTTTTCGCAAAACATGTTGCGGTTAGCAAGAGTCGCCACCGACTTTTCTTTTATCTAATTTATTTAGGAAAGGTGAAAAGAACAGGAAAGACCGTTTTGAAAAGATTTTTGAGTTCGGGGGGTAAGTTATGAAAAGGTAAGGTGTTAGCACCCCTTTTCATCCGTAGTTATCTACGGGCTCTTAATTGCTAGCTCACTTTAACTTGCTTTTTTTTGAAATGTGGTGTGTGTTTAGAAAATATTTCGTAAAAGTTGACTTTGTAATAATTCGTGTAAGAACGTATACAAAGTGTTTGTTTTTGAAAATATTTTTTGAAAGTGTGAGGTGTGAAAAGTATTTGTTTTTTTTTAGTTGTGAGCGAGCATTTAAAAGTTACCTACCCTTAATTTATAAGGTCGTTCTTGTACTTATCATTTTCCTTGAGAGATAGCACTATCCATACCATTAGTGGGTAGGTAGTCCTATCTATTGGATATGGAGGGATAGCGAAGGGTCATCAAATGGTCATAGGAGGCAACATGTAAGGATGCCTTAGCAATTCGTAGGGACTACCATCATTTTTCCGTAGGGTCATCGAGGGACAAGATCATTTTTTGTAGGCAACTTGAATGGTCATCGAGGGACTATGATCTTTATATCGAAGGGACTGTGATGATATTATTCGTAAGCGTCTTTTGCTAAAGTATCCCTACGTTCGAGGGGCATTCATCCCTCGGGGTACAGTACTAAAGTCAATCGAGGAGTGCCTCCGCTGATTCTCTTCAAAACGTAGGGGCCGTCCTATGCGAGTTCCAAAGCGGGCCCTCGGGTGCGAATGGGTTTGCCACAGGATATGGTCTGCCACTGTCACCACTAAAGAGGGATGTTTCCACTAAGGTTCTCAATGATCGGTCACCAGAGTCGACAGCTCTCTAGATCAACAGCCCAACATGCGCAAGACACACACGTTAGGATGCGTCCCAAGATAGCCTCGTCTGGTTGTGAATTTCGTGAACACACAAACGTACCAAGCGGGAACGTAGGTCCCACTACTTTCCACTCTAGTCCTAGGGTACTCTCAAGCCTTGGTATTGGGCTTAGCCCTCAAACCCACCCAACCTGCAAAACAAAGACAGCCAGCACAGCACAGCAGTATGACAGTAATAGAAAATGAAATGTAGAAAATGCGGTAAAAAAAAATAAAAATAAAAATACAACACTTAAAGCAAATCAAAACCAAACACCCAAAAAGAACAAAGACAAGCAAGCGTTAGGACTGACTCGCTTAGGGATGGACCAGCATAGGTCAACCAGAGTCCCCAGCAGAGTCGCCAGCTGTCGCTCCCAGGATTTTCATCCAGGTACAAACGCGAGAGTGGCGCAGAAAAACAGAGTCGCCAGCCGTGTAAATTTATCCCAAGAGAGGGAAAGGGAACACCACATAAACCTTAGGAAGAGGGAAAGGAATGGTCGTCGCAACCATAACCTGGGTTCGGGAGTCGGTTACGCGAGGGGAAGGTGATAGCACCCCACGTGTCCATCGTACTCGATGGGATCCACGCTTGCTGTCTATTCTAAGGGTGAGTTATACTATCATCTAGGGCTGTACTAAGACGGGGAAGGGAAAATCAAAGACAGACTCGGTAGGACGTCGACGTCCTAGGCCTACGTACCCCCTTTGTGCAATGGGGAATTCAGAGTCAATGTAGTTCGGACCAAGTTCTTGTGTTTTTTATGGGCGGCGTTAAGTTCGCGTCCGGCAGTTAGGGTCGATGCCTGTTTGCGACTCAGACGGAAGGTAACGTGCCCTTTTTGAAAATAGCCTTTAAGTTGAAGGTCCCGAAGGACAAAAAAGTTTGAGGTTGGTTTGTGTCTTTTAGGACGGAAGTGGCTTAAGTTAGTTCCTAAGCTGCATTGCACCAAAGTCTAGGGTACAGGGGCGAATACTTAACGCATCGTCCCAAGACAGGACGCTCGCTAAGCACTCTAGAAAGATGAGAGGAAGCCCCTCATTTCTCATTCCCCATACTCAAGGCTCGTGCACAATACACCTTATTATTATTAAGTGTTTTAAAAAAATTCGAGATGAGAAGAGAGAAGACACAAGGGTGACTCTAAAGGGAGACTACGAATCCTAAAGTTATCATGCATGGGTGACCTACGGTTAGTGAGGTTTGACGATAACCTAAATCCTAAAGGAGAAAGAAGAAGATGAGAGAAGGAAAGAGTAAGGGTGAACATGGATACTTATCCATACCCTTAAAGAACTTACCTTAGTCCCTGCGTGAAAGGTTAGTACGAAACGGATACAAATAATATCAAGGCAAGTGAAAATCAAACTATGGCAAACAATAGTAATTATAATCCAAACATGAATTCAGAAATCAAAGACAATTTAGGGTATGCATGAAATGTGTGATGCAAAAAAGAAGTTGAATTAAACAATTAGTTTAGATGATAAAAAATAAAATAAAAATAAAAATAAAATTTGTGAAAATTTTATAAAATGGTGAAAATGGTGCATGAATTAAATTCAAAAGGAAATTAATCAAATAATATTAAAAAAAGAAAATAAAAAATAAAAAAAACCTCAACAACTTTGCTATCGCGAAAACGCGGTCATCACAACTGGATCCGAATTGTACGGACCTAAATATAACAAAAAAAAAGCAACTAAAAAAAAAGAGAAATTTAGCTTTAAAAAAACCTCAACAGTGTTGCTATCGCGAAAACGCGGTCATCGCAACCGGATCCGAATTGTACGGATCTAAATATAACAGAAAAAGGGCAACTCAAGAAAAAGAGAAATTTAGCTTTGAAAAACCCTCAACAATGTTGCTATCGCGAAAACGCGGTCATCGCAACCGGATCCGAATTGTACGGATCTAAATATAACAAAAAAGGGCAACTCAAGAAAAAGAGAAATTTAGCTTTGAAAAACCCTCAACAATGTTGCTATCGCGAAAACGCGGTCATCGTAACCGGATCCGAATTGTACGGATCTAAATATAACAAAAAAGGGCAACTCAAGAAAAAGAGAAATTTAACTTTGAAAAACCCTCAACAATGTTGCTATCGCGAAAACGCGATCATCGCAACCGGATCGAATAAAAAAATGTCACGCCTTAGCAGCGCATCGACATGATTCGATCCAAAACAATCTAAAATATTTATATAAAATAAAATAAAAAAGAAATTAACAATCTAATAATAAAAATAAACTAAAGCAAAAATATTAATAATGTATATATGTAACACGAAACATGTCATGTATTATATATAAAAACCTGCTATATTATTATTATTATATAAAAAACAACACGTCTCAAAAACATGTTATGTATTATATATGTACTAACTTTTGACGGAATGTTAGTATGATTCTTGAAACAAACCTGTTGCATATATTATATTATGTGCCAGTAGGTTCAACATATGCCACGGTGATAGAAGAAAAAATAAAAAAGGTCTGCGGCTGCTACTATGTTTGTTTTCGGTTTTCGTCTTCCGGTCCTCCTCGACAAAGTGTAACTTTGGTATATATATAGGGACTAAAATTAGGGTTAACTCTTAGTTGCCAATAATGTCCCTAATACCTAATTTGAGGCCCAAAATAACATTAAAATTAAATAAAAATTTAAACTAAATAAAACAGAAAAAAATCTATTTATTTATGAAAAACAAAATTAGTTAAATCTAAAAATAAAAGTAAATACTTAATATAAAAATAAAAAAACTAATTATCCTATTTATCTATTCTAAACAATATTAGTAAAATAAACAAACATCTAATAAATAAAAATCGAATGCCCTAGTGATCGAAAAAACAAACCGAGTATACTAAAATGATTAGTATGAAATATATGACTCGAAAAAATACAGCACTTGGTCAGATTTTAAAATAAATTTTGATCCGTAAAAATGCTCAAATTGATCAAAATATGACGAAAAATTAAAACGAACATGCCGAGTTAAACTATGCGAACCGTAGAATAATATAATTGACGTCTGCAAGTTCGATTTTAAAATTTTCTGTCCCCTGATTTTAAGCACCGCTGAAATTCAATTTGACCACTCTGTCTGTAAATTTTCGAGAAATTATTCCGACCAATATTTTAGGCAGCCTGGAATAAGCTGTGAACTCTTGATGATGTAGTAGACCTTCTTGAACTGCCTCAAGCACCTTGACCCCATGCTAATGATATGCATACATGATAATGCAAAAAATGAAATGAAACATAAGCCAGTTAGTAAAAAAGTAAGGAGGGCAAATTTCGGGGTGCAACACTCTGGGACAGAATTCAAAAATAATTTGCAAAATCACTTTTCAGCAGCAAAATCACTTATCCAATTATTTCCAAATGATCATACAATCACTCATGCACGAAATTAAGCTCATGAACATCAATCAAACATCATGCAAGTCAATTATCATCAACATTTATGATCAACATCAAGCAAAAGCATCAACAACACATGAAATCAATGGATCTACATTGCAAAAGCTATGATCAACGAAAATCAATTATAGATCTAGGGAAAACCAACCTACAAGGCTGAGATTTGCCTTGGTGAATATTGAGAATGAAAATTGATGATCCAAGCAAGAAATCCAAAGATTTATGTGATGAACTTCAAGATCCAAGCAAGAACAACCAAGATCCAAGCTAGAACAACTCAAATAATGAAAAGATGCTCCAAAAGTGATTCCACACTCCAAAACAGTACCAAATCCAAGATTCTTTCAAGAATTGGTGAAGGGATGGTGGTTTAGTTTCAAGATCAACAAATTTCAAGGTGAATTTTGATGAACTTTGATGATGAAACTTTGAGTGAGGGTTTTGGAAAATGAGAGAAAAGTTTAGAGAATTGAAAGAATTCTGAAAATTGGAGAGTGGAAATGATCTAGGTCCCCTTTGGTTTGGAATGAGTGAGCTTAAATATCCTCTAGCTTAGGAATTTGGCTTGGGTTTGGAGTGAGTGGAAAATGAGGTGAAAAATGGGTTAAGAAGTGAAGTGTGAAATTGGGGTGGAAAATGATGAATGGAAATGGAAAATTTGGGTGAAAAATGATGAAAAGAAGCTATTCTAGATCCTTCCCACGTAGGCACAAGCAATGCACATGACCACTAAAATGATTTGAAAGTTTTGCAGTGCTAGAAAATGCAGATTTTGGGCAAAAATTACACTGAGTAACCGGTTAACAAACGGTGAGTAACTGGTTACTCAGTACAAATTTTTAATTTTCTGCTTGGCGCCAAAAGGAGGGAAAATGGAGACGGACTTGATTCCACCTGTTCTGAACCACAATATGCCTCTGAAACTCGTCTTTGGACCTCACTACTTGAGTGCACTTGAAACATGCCGTGAAATATTTTTTGGGCCCCGATTAAATTGCTGAGACGGCTGTTCGGTGCTGAATTGATGATCAAAATTTAACTACCGGAACTGTTGATCTTCAAATCACTTAATGAGCAAAATAAATGCTCAAAAAGGCTTTAAGAGTTAAATGCCTGGCCTTAACTGCCGATAAAGATCAAACCGGTGCTGAGAACCTCTTGTACTGCTGAAGAAAATGCCCTGATCCCATGCTCAAAGAAACATGCAAATGCAGCAATGCTAATGCAAATGAAAAGAAACATAAGCCAGTTAGCGCTAAAAACAAGAGGGCAAATTTTGGGGTGTTACAGCTGCCCCTATTGAAACTTCCTTGGATCCAAGGGTATGGAAGTAACGACTTCCAAGCAATCAGGATACACGGAGATTGAATACCAAAAGAAACCTGAAATTTGCAATCCTCAAAGGAGGGACGACTCCGCTGGGGAACAAGCAATAAATGCTACGCTGTCACAACACGGACGAGTGTTAGCTATGCTGGGGATAAACACGGACTGGCGTAAAGGATCAATACGGACGGGTATGAAAAGGTTTAATATGGACGGGTATCGAAAGGTACACGGACGGGTGCATAAAGGGTTCAATACGGAGGGGTATCGAAAAGGTACACGGACGGGTGTGAAAAGGTTCAATACGGACGGGTATCGAAAAAATACACGGACGGGTGTAAAGAGGTTCAATACGGACGGGCACTGAAACAAAAGTTCAAACACAGACAGGTGCTGAAAGAACACGGACGGGTGTCAAAAGTTAATACGGACGGGCATTGGCTTAAAAGGTTCAAACACGGACGGGTGCTGAAAGAACACGGACGGGTGTCAAAAGTCAATACGGACGGGCATTGGCTTAAAAGGTTCAAACACGGACGGATGCTGAAAGAACACAGATGGGTGTCAAAAGTCAATACGGACGGGCATTGTCTTAAAAGGTTCAAACACGGATGGGTGCTGAAAGGATTCAACACGGACGGACATTAAAAAGGTACACAGACGGGTGTAGAAAGAACACGGACGGGTGCCAAATGTCAATGCGGACGGGCATTGAAACCAAGGTTCAAACACGGACGGGTGCTGAAAGAACGCGGACGGGTGCCAAATGTCAATGCGGATGGGCATTGAAACAAAAGTTCAAACACGAACAGGTGTCGAAGGAAACACGGACGAGTGCCGAAGGAAACACAGACGAGTGCCAAATGTCAATGCGGACGGGCATTGAAACAAAAGTTCAAACACGAACGGGTGCCAAAGGAAACACGGACGAGTGTCGAAGGAAACACGGACGAGTGCCAAATGTCAATGCGGACGGGCATTGAAACAAAAGTTCAAACACGGACGGGTGCCAAATGTCAATGCGGACGGGCATTGAAACAAAAGTTCAAACACAGACGGGTGCTGAAAGAACACTGACGGGTGCCAAATGTCAATACGGACGGGCATTGAAACCAAGGTTTAAACACGGACAGGTGCTGAAAGAACACGGATGGGTGCCAAATGTCAATGCGGACGGGCATTGAAACAAAGGTTCAAACACGGACGGGTGCTGAAGGAATTCAATACGGACGGGTATCGAAAGGTACAAAGCAATTTTTATCGGGATTAATCTCGCTGGAGAATGGAAAGCAACACGAACGGGTGTTATCAACGGGTCAATACGGACGGGTATCGAAAAGGTACAAGGCGACCTCTCTGGGGATTGAGATGCAACACGGACGGGTGTCATCAAAAGGTCAATACGGACGGGTATTGAAATCACACCAGTTCAAACACGGACGGGTGCTAAATGAAACACTGACGAGTGTCTGACGGTAAAAACCCTGGGGGGATAAACCAAAGGACCACCTGGACGAAGGGGTAAAAATGAAATCAAGGATTAACGATCCTGGCAAACAACTCTGCAAGGGGATGTCAAATATTGCTTAACCCAACACCTGTGGAATAAAACCAAAAGATATCTCTTGAGATCCGGCTTATCTGACAAGGGAAAATCCAAACCTGGCTTATGCTTCGGATGCATATGTTTGAATTTTGCTGTAATGCTACACACGAAGTGGAAATGGTACGCATTTAGGAAGATGCCATGCAAAACAAATGCTTATGCAATGCAAAAGAGGGGCCTCAGCAAAATAAATGTTACAGGAGAAGGCAAACTCCACCAGGGACGACAGAATAAATTGTCCTCCGAAAGAACAAACTGAGGAAAACCTCACCCTGCTAGGGAAAATCACAATCACCAATTCTGCGGGAGATGGACGAAACTCCGATAAAATATCCACTCTGTTGGGGAATATCACAATCATCAATTCTGCGGGAGTTGGACGAAACTTCGATAAAATATCCACTCTGTTGGGGAATATCAAGATCAACAACTCTACTGGAGATGGACGAAACTCTGAGAGAATACCCACTCAGCTGGGGAGGGATATGAATACTGAAGATGGAAACTCCTCCACTGGGGATGTCCAAATGTTTCAGGACTCGGATTTGACGCCTGCCAAAAACGATTGGACTTAAGACCTGCTGGGAAAGCCACTCACCACCAGACTCTGCTTGGGGATATGAGCTTAATCTGCTGCTAGAGAAATAACTTTACCCTCACCCTGCTGGGGATTAGATCAGACTGTTGTCGCTAAGACTATACCTTCTGATCAACTGAGGAAATTAGACACCAGGGCTTTGTGGGGATAATAATATCCTTGTCCACGAACTTCCTGGTAGAGATACAACAACATCCACCTTAGAGCAATCAACTTCTGAATGCCTGCTGGGGAATAATAATCCAAACACAACTTCGACTGGGTATACAATCCTTTGTACTCTGCTGAGAAAGATGATCCTCAACGACTCCTCTTGGGAGAGAAAGAAGTAGTTGTCAACATCCATCCTGCTAGGGGGTAAACACTGCTTTCTGACTAGCTGAGGAAAAAACGACTGCCCCATACTCTGGGGGGGACACCATCTGCTGAAGAAAGGTGAGCCAAATCACAATTTTGACCTGAGGACAACCTCTTATGTCCTGTTGAGGGGGACGATCCTCAATACTCCGCTCGGGGAATCACACTTTTATACTCTGTTGGGGAGGACGACCCTTGATACTCTGATAGGGAAGAGTAATAAACTATTGAGGGCGAACAGATTTCAAAGTTAGAGAGAGCAACTCTACCGGGGAGAGCAGTAAATTGCTGAGGACGATCAGACTTCAAAGTTGGAGAGAACATCTCTACTGGGGAGGTACACCTGTCGTCCTGCAAAACCAACAGAAAGGTCTACATGCAAAAATGATTACTTTGATTATCAGCATAATGACTGTCGCCTAAGTAATTGCCACTGTTTTTCAATCTGTTTCACAAAGCTTAACATTTAGCATGTAATGTTTATCAAAAATATCGGACATTTTCACTGACAAAAACAGGTAAAGCAAAAACAAAAGCTTTTTAACTGAAATGCCAACTTTATTGAATGAATTAGCCTGTAAATAGGCATTTACATCTGGAAGCAATTCCTGAAAAGAGGTAATTGCGCAAAAAGCAAAAGAAAATACAAATGTCGGTAATGTGGGGAACAAACATCCACCATGACTCGACTCAGCTATAACCCATATGACTTGTTTATCCGCAGATACTTTGGCCTTCGAAGATGACTGACTAGACCGATTCCTTTCCTTCAAATTTTCCATACGTGAACAGTGATCACAGATCGAACGCGGGTCATAGTCTTTGCTTTTAAATCCCTAACTTTTTCCTAGATCGCCCTTTTCGGGTTTTCACTCCACCGGGATACCCATTTTTGCCAAAGTTGCCTTTTCAGGTTTTCAACCTTGCGGGTTTATTTCCTTTTTCTTTTATCCCTAATTTTTGCCCGAACCTTTTCTTTTTATGGTTCGCCAGGATGCTCCATTTTTGCTTGAACTTTCTTTTTATGTTCAGCGGGTCTCTTTTATGCAAAGTATTTTTTGACTACATCCGCGTTCGCAGGGGACGTAAAATCTTCGCCATCCATAGTTGAAATTAATAAGGCTCCACCAGAGAAAACCTGTCTTACTACATATGGCCCTTCGTAATTTGGAGTCCACTTGCCCCTGTGATCTGTTTGAGGAGGAGTGATCCTTTTTAGAACTAATTCACCAGCTTGGAAACACCGAGGACGCACTCTCTGGTCAAATGCCTTCTTCATTCTGCTCTCATACAACCGGCCATGCGCAATGGCTCTCAATCTCTTCTCTTCGATGAGGTTCAGTTCATTCAGCCGGGAACGCACCCACTTAGCTTCATCAAGCTTCACATCTGTCAGAATTCTCAACGAAGGAATCTCAACTTCTAATGGCAGGACTGCCTCTATACCATACACCAGTGAGAAAGGAGTTGCCACACTTGATGTGCATACCGAAGTACGATAACCATGCAAAGCGTAAGGCAACATCTCATGCCAGTATTTGTAGGTTACTACCATCTTCTGCACAATCTTCTTTATGTTCTTATTAGCCGCTTCAACAGCCCCATTCATCTTCGGACGATAGGGAGAAGAATTATGATGTTCGATTTTAAAGCTCTGGCATAGCTCCTTCATCATCTTGTTGTTCAAATTTGAACCATTATCAGTAATGATTCTCTCCGGGACTCCATACCGATAGATGATGTCCTTCTTAATGAAACGGGCTACCACTTGTTTGGTGACATTGGCATACGATGCTGCTTCCACCCACTTTGTGAAATAGTCAATGGCTACCAAGATGAAACGATGTCCATTTGAAGCAGTCGGATCAATCTTTCCAATCATGTCAATGCCCCACATGGCAAAAGGCCAAGGTGACGACAAAACATTCAGAGGAGTAGGCGGTACGTGCACCTTATCAGCATAGATTTGGCATTTATGGCACTTTTGGGCGTATTTGAAACAGTCAGACTCCATAGTCATCCAGTAATACCCCGCTCTTAACAGTTTTCTTGCCATAGCATGCCCATTGGCATGTGTACAGAAGGAACCTTCGTGAACCTCTTCCATTAACAGGCCTGCCTCGTGTTCATCAACACAACATAGCAAGACCATGTCAAAGTTTCTCTTGTACAACACATTGTCTTTGTTCAAAAAGAAGTTTCCTGATAACCTCCTCAATGTCTTTTTATCCTTGGAAGATGCCCCAACTGGGTATTCCTGACTCTTCAAGAAGACTTTGATGTCGTGATACCAAGGCTTGCCATCTGATACCCCTTCAACTGCAAATACAAAAGCAGGCCTGTCCAAGCGCATGATTCTGATTGAAGGAGTTTCATTCCAACGATTCACTTGATACATTGATGACAACGTTGCCAACGCATCAGCCATCTGATTCTCTACCCGGGGAATGTGATGGAAGTCCACTCTGTCAAAGAAAGGTAACAACCTTCTGGCATAATTGTTGTATGGAACAAGATTCTCTTGACGAGTCTCCCATTCACCTGTAATTTGATTGACCACCAACGCAGAATCGCCATAAACATCAAGGTTCTTGATTCTCAAATCAATTGCCTCTTCCAATCCCATGATGCATGCTTCATACTCTGCCTCATTGTTGGTGCATACGAACGCTAATCGGGCAGTGAAGGGTATATGAGAACCCTTTGGAGTCTTAATGATTGCCCCGATTCCTTTACTATATGAATTTACAGCCCAATCAAAAACCATCTTCCACTGAGATCCGATCTCAGGTCCTTCATCAGGCAAAGGTTCTTCACAATCCTTCATCTTCAGATACATGATGTGTTCATCCGAAAACTCAAACTTCATTGGTTGGTAGTCCTCAATTGGCTGCTCGACAAGATACTCTGACAACACACTTCCCTTAATGGCCTTTTGGGAAACATACTGAATATCATATTCTGTCAGAACCATCTACCAACGGGCTATTCTGCCAGAAAGTGCTTGCTTCTCAAACACATACTTGATCAGATCCATCTTCAAAATCAAAAGGGTTGTATGGTTTAACATATACTGCCTCAAACGCTTAGCAGCCTAAGCGAGTGCACAACATGTTTTCTCCAGCATCGAGTACCTTGACTCGCAATTAGTAAACTTCTTACTCAGGTAGTAGATGGCGTGTTCTTTTCTACCTAACTCGTCTTGTTGACCGAGCACACGACCCATTGAATTCTCAAGAACCATGAGATACATAGTCAAAGGTCACCCTGGCACTGGTGGCATAAGGACCGGAGGTTCCTGCAAATATTCTTTAATCTTTTCAAACGATTTTGACAATTTTTATTCCACCTGACCGCTTGATCTTTTCTTAACAACTTGAAGATTGGTTGACACGTGGCTGTGAGATGCGAGATGAACCTAGCAATGTAGGTCAGTCTCCCCAAGAAACCACAAACCTCTTTTTCTGTTCTCGGTACAGGCATTTCTTGTATGGCTTTTACCTTTGCAGGATCAACCTCAATGCCCTTTTCACTAACAATAAACCCCAGCAATTTTCCTGATCTCACCCCGAAGGTGCATTTGTTTGGATTCAACCTCAGTCTGAATTTCCTCAACCTTTCAAATAGCTTCTGAAGATTCACCAGATGTTTTTCTTCCGTCTGTGACTTCGCAATCATGTCATCAATATAGACTTCAATCTCCTTATGAATCATATCATGAAAGAGAGTCACCATCGCCCGCTGATATGTTGCCCCTGCATTTTTCAATCCAAAGGGCATCACTTTGTAGCAAAAGGTTCCCCACGGTGTTATGAATGTTGTTTTCTCCATGTCCTCTGGGGCCATCTTGATTTGGTTATACCCATAGAAGCCATCCATGAAGGAAAACACCGAATATTGAGCAGTATTGTCAACTAACACGTCAATATGAGGGAGCGGGAAAGCATTATTGGGCATGCTCTGTTCAAATCCCTGTAATCAACACACATCCTGACCTTTCCATCCTTCTTAGGTACAAGCACGATGTTAGCAACCCATGGAGGATAATTTGTTACGGCAAGAAATTCGGCGTCTAGCTGTTTCTGAACCTCTTCCTTGATTTTGACAGACATCTCCGGTTTAGTTCTTCTCAACTTTTGCTTGACCGGAGCACAACCTTCTTTAAGTGGTAGCCGGTGCACAACAATATCTGTATCGAGCCCAGGCATGCCTTGGTAGGACCACACGAAGATGTCCATATACTCACAGAGCATTTCAACCAATCTTCCCTTGACACTGTCTTCCAATGCAGCCCCTATCCTTACTTCTTTTCTGGCGTCCTCGGTTCCCAGATTCACAATCTCAAGTTCCTCCTGATGAGGTAGGATGACCTTCTCCTCTTGCTTCAATAATCTGGCTAACTCTTCGGGCAGTTCACAATCTTCGTCAGTCTCTTCTTCAGCCTGATAGATTGGATTGTCAAAGTCATACCGAGCTATAGCTGAGTCATGATCGGTGTCATCTAAACAAAGAGACCTGCATGATTGATGAGGTATGTTTTATTATGTATGCAACAAAAGAAACACATTGCCATTTTGATGTGGGTTTTTAATGCATAAAAATAAAACAGAAAGACAGAGATCAAAATATTTGAGTGTGAAAAGTCCTTTATTGATGATAAAGCAAAACATGCAACAGTTAAAAGCCCTACAAATAAAATCACTGCATCTTGGGCAGAACGCAGGATTAACATAATAGGAAAACAAAGCAATTACTCGAGACTAGTCACTTGAATGACTTTTTCAGAAGACCAATTGTACAGACTTTCCCCTGGGACGCAAGGGCGGATCCTGCCATCCATGTCACAATCACTGTCTCCTTCTTCTTCAATAGCATTAACTCTGTCGAAGAAAACTCCAGCGCTGGTGAAGCAGACAGGGCCATAGAATTTGGGAGGATCCCCATCTCTCCTGGATGGCTTGTATCCCAATCCATAAGTATCCCTCTTCTCCTGAACTTCAACCACCTGGCCTCACCTCTGTGAGCTACCAGCCTCAACCACAGCTTTGGCGTCTTTAAACGAAGACATGGAAACCTCAGGTTGATTTGCCACTGCAGGCTGTATTATAGCTTCAGACTGAACAACCTCTTCAGAAACCTTCACTTTCTCAAACCCCTGACACAACGTCTCATGAATTTCACCATCCACTTCCATGTATTTGAAGGTTGACAGCTGACTGATCATTATGTCTTCCTCCCCGCACACTGTCACTACGTGACCATTAACCATATACTTCAGCTTTTGATGCAAAGTGGAGGTTACAGCGTCTGCACCATGGATCCAAGGATGACCCAATAAACAGCTGTACGCTGGCTGAATATCCATTATGTAAAATGTTGCATCAAAGATTTTCGGTCCAACCTTGATCGGAAGCACAATCTCACCAAACACTGATCTCTTCGAGCCATCTAAAGCTCGCACCACTAAGTCACTTGGTGTACAAATAAGTCCCCTGGTATCTAACTTCATTAATGCTTTCTTTGGTAATACATTCAATGATGATCCAATATCAATCAAGACATGTGACATCAGTGAACCACGACACTCAATCGAAATATGCAGGGCATTGTTATGATTCCTGCCAGCAGTAGTCAAGTCAAGGTCTGTGAAACCCAAGCCATTACCCGCATTCACGTGTGCTACAACCCCTTCCAGCTGATTAACAGAAATCTCTTGAGGAACGTAGACTGCATTCAAGACTTTCAGAAGAGCATTCCTGTGAGCTTCAGAACACAATAGCAATGACAGAATGGAAATATTTGACGGGGTTTGATGTAACTGGTCCACGATCTTGTAATCACTTTTCCGGATGAGTCTCATAAATTCTTCGACATCTTCAGAAAAAGTATCACCAACCGGCTTCACTGTAGACTCAATGATCACTGGAGTCTGAACAGAACCATCCATTGCCTGCTTTCCCCTATCTTGCCTAGAGGTGCTGGGTTGATCATTAACAGGAGTAAGCACTCTACCACTTCTGGTTATGGCATCAGTCTCAACTTTAACTTCTGAACTAGCATTCACTGGTGAAGTCGTCATTAATTCCTACTTTTGCCCATTGACAAACACCTCTGCGGCGTAATTCCACGAAATAGCCTTAGAGCTCTCATACGGAACAGGTCCGGCCCTTGTAACAATAACTGGAGGCGGCCTTGCCGGACCAGAAATAGTAATTGTTTTGAATGGAATGGTGATAGTAGCAACCTTCTCATTAACCACCTCTTCTTGCTGATTACCCCTGTCAAACTGTAGGCAACCCTCATCAATCAAATTCTGGATGCCCATCTTCAAAGAATCACAACCATTATCCTTTGCCAGACAATCTGGACAATTCTTATCACAACCCGGGTAAACACCACCCTTCAACAACCTGCTCTTAACCACAGCCAACGGAGTCTTCAGCTCCTCCACATCCATGATCAAATTCAACGCTTCACAGTCCTCAATTATAACATTTACCCTCGGCCCATTGTGATTAGGCATCGGGTTTTGAATAACATTGGGTCTGTCATTCGAGAAATTGATGGCTTTAGAGTCCACAAGATCCTGTACCTTGTGATGAAATGCCCTACACTTCTCCACGGTATGCCCCGGAGCACCAGAGTGGAAGTCGCAGTGTACGTTAGCATCGTAGCCTCATGGGAGTTCCCCTGTTGGTGGAGCCAGGGTACGAAGCTCAACTAGACGCAATTGCAACAAATGTTGTAACAACTGGGCATACGACATTGGGGGTTGATCAAAATGCCTCTCTGCATTCCTTTGTCTGTTCTGATACTGACCCTGCTGCCTGTTCTGATTAGCGTTACCCCTTTGTTGCTGTGGTGGAGGTAACGTTGCTGGAATGGTTACCGATGCTACCTGTTGATTGTTATTCTGGCGCTGTTTCCCTTTTCCCTTGTGGGATGATACAGCGTTGGCCTCCCCCTTCTTTTTATAACCATCAAAAGGCTTTTTTCCATGTCTGGAAGACGAACCGTCACCGCTAGAAACTTTTCCAGCCTTAATTCCAACCTCTATCTTCTGCCCGATCGCAATCACATCTGCAAACTTGCCTAAGGAACAAGGCAACAGCTTCTCATAATAGTGCTTAGGCAGTGTGTCCATGAACATATCCAACATTTCCTTCTCCAGAATTGGTGACTGTACCCTAGCCGTCAATTCAAGCCACCTTTGCGCGTATTCCTTGAAACTCTCATCATTTTTCTAGGACATGCTCAATAGCTGGGTCCTGTTAGGAGCCATGTCGGTGTTGTACTAATAATGCTTGATGAAAGCTGCAGCTAGCTCTCTCCAAGTACGAACATCTCTACTTTCAAGAGCCATATACCATTCCAAAGACGCGCCAGACAGGCTGTCTTGGAAAAAGTGCATCATTAACTTTTCATCCTTGCCATGAGCAGCCATCTTCCTGGTATAGGCCTTCACATGAGTTCTCGGGCAGGTAGAACCATTATATTTTTCTAGTGTAGGAATATGAATCTTGTGCGGAATGACAATATTAGGGACCAACCCTAGGTCGTCCAAATCTATTCCCAGATCATCCTGTTTCACAACCCCTTTCAACTGAGCCTCAATTAAACGGATCCTCTCATCACTGACCACGGGAAGGCCAGCGTCCAAGCTTCTGACTAAAAACACATCATCCTGTTGATCCTCAAAACGAGGGCCATGGATAGCTCGAATAGTACTTCCTTCTCCAACCACTGAAGGAATTCCACCCTGTCCACCAGCACCAACTCCGCCCGGAGGGATATTACGGTTAAGAAGACCACCGTGTAAGATACCATTTTCGTCGACCTGCGCCACCAGAGGCTGAACTAGAGTTCTGAACTCATTCTGACTCTGCACCACACCCTGCATCATCTCCATGAACTGATCGATGCGAGCTTGCATAGCTGCCATGTCTGCCTAAACTTTGTCCATCACTCTGCTTTGATTAAGCCGGGTAGAATACCGATGAGTTGGTTGATCAATCCTGACTGAAAAAAGAGAGAGCATAAGAAAACCAGAGAAAACAAGATAACTTGCTATGCAAAAATGAGATGATTATGCAAATGCAAATGCAAACATGTATGAACATTATCAAGGCGATCTATCCCTTGATTCCAGTTTTAACAACATAAGAGAACTGAATTCCTAATCATATAAAGAGAATAATCATCTGTTACAACACGAGTCTAAATAAGCATAAACAAAGACCCCGACCAACAAGCCTGGTGGTGATCCTGGAAATACAAAGACAACAACTGCAAGGAAACTAAGACATATCATCAAGATTCAGCCGTGCTAGAATTCCCCATTTGTCATTCTTCTTGCACCAATTCTGCACCTCCTTGAGAAGCTTCTTGGTATTAGGATACTCTGGTCTCTGAACCAACTCTTGAATCAAAAGATCCCTCATGTGCAAGATCCCTGTTAAATAACGACTATGCAATTCCCAATCAAATTCTCCGGAAGCTCCATCTGAACTTGGACCTTCGCTCTTGGCTCTTTTCACTTCGGCTTTAATCTTCAGTTGTTCCATTTCTGCCATGGTTTCCTTGAATTTTTCTTCAACTGCTCTCTTCTCAAAGATCCCTGATAAAATCTCCTAATCCTTCTTCCGAAGCTCTGTCTTCAAACCTTTGATCTGTTCCAAATACTTGTCTTCTTTCAACTTGTTGGTAGTGATTGCTGTATTCCGACGGTCATGGAACTTGTGAACCCTTGACATAGCATAAGCTAACTCTTTCTTCTTGGATGAAAGGACCTTGCTGACACCCTTCAACACTTGAACCACTTTCTCCTTGGCTGTGGTCTCTTTAGACAATTCTTTCTCCTTTACGGCCAAAAGTTCTGACTTCAACTTGCCAACATGGATAGCTTCGCCTTTTTCGTGCTTCAACTGACCAACCTCTTTGCCCAACTCACGATTCTCCTCTCGGAGTTTCTCATTTTTAGCCCACAGCTTATCATACTTTTCTATGTCAACAGTCGTGGGAGCCTCGACCATCAAAGGATACAAGGGTGGTTCCACCGGGAAAGGGAGAAGCTCATCTTCTGCTCTCTTCTTAATCCACTCTTCATAAAAAGGAAAAGCTCAGTTGTTACACTTCCCGAATGAAGTTCTGCCTTTCTTGGTCAACTGCTTCCAAGCATTCACAATCTTCCTTATCACTTCTTGATCCCCAGTACCATTGAAGAATAAGGACTCTCTGATATCTCGCTCTTCAGGTGGACCTCTCAAAGGATAACCAAACTGCCTGATAACAAGGGAAGGATTATAGTTAATTCCACCTCTCCTCCCTATCAAGGGTATATTCGGGAATTCTCCGCACTTACAAATAATCTCCATCCCTAACAAGTCATAGTTGAACCAAACAATGTTGTCAACAGTCAAGCCCATTAACCTCTTCGACCATTTCAGAGAATCTTTCGTATCAACGAAAGCGCCAGCTTCAGGGAGATGACTCAGAAACCAAGTAGATAAGAGTGGTGCACAGCAACTCACGGTTTTTCCACGCCTATTCTCATTCTTGTAGTGGACTGAGTGATACACATCACCTAGCATGGTAGGTACAAGATTCCTTGAAATAAAGATTCTAACAGCATGCATATCCACCAGATCAGGAATGTTGGGAAACAAGATTATCCCATAGATGCACATAGCCAGAATAGCTTGGAAAGCAGTCCAATTCTTCTCTTTAACATGTATACAAGCCTGATCAAACAAGAACTTCAATAAGAATCCCTCAGCTCCTTGTTTCTCCACAATATTATTGCTCAGAGTGGATGCGCCAATATGAAGAGCCTTGGCCATTTCTTCTATCCTGAGACGCTCTTCAGAAAAGAATACAATGTCATGCCTGATGGGGATTCCCAAAATAAATAAGAACTCCTCCAACGTTGGAGCCAAGATATAATCTGGGAAAGTGAAGCAACGCAAAGATGGATCATAGAACTGAAGAAGTGTATGAATGGCGTCCTTCTCATACTTGGAGATACTGTAGACAAGCTTCAGAAGTCTCCCATACTCTCCACTGAACTCTGTACGAACTCCGGGACCAGCCATACTAATCAGCTTGTGAATCAACGTCAAGGTCGGGTCTGGGAATGAATAAGCAACAGTCTTCTTTCTCTGGACATCCATGCTAAGGCAACCTCAGAAAACCGGAATCAAGAGTAAGATGCAAGCCCTGAAAAATGTCAAACATGTTAAAATGCAAGAAAAATGATATGCACATGCAAGCATGGGATCAAGGCACCACTGCTGGATGTGCTGTGCTGTTAACTGAACGAGAACCACAACCCAGAAAACTAGAATTCCAGAATACCGAACCACTGAGATAACCAGAAACCCAGATAATCAAACACTGATGAGAAATCCAGAAAACCGGGTAGGTTGAAGGTTTCGGTTTCCTGCAAGCCTGCAAACACCCATCCCATCTCACATGTGGGTTCTAGAAAGGCGAGGATCCTTAATATCCTGGGCTCTCAGGTCGAGAAATGATGATACGTTCACCATTTTTGGTTTGGCATCATCATCAAACGAGGAGGCCTCAACTTATTCCCCTAAAAAATAAGGTCATCCTATGCGAGTCCCTCAGCATTGGGTCCTCGGATCGACAAGTGCAATAGGTTTGCCACGAAACGTGTTCTACCACTGTCACATCTCGGGAGGAGAGGCGCAACTGAGGTATCGGAGAAACGGTCACCAGAGTCGACAGCTCTCTAGATCAACACCCTAACATGTGCAAGACACACACGTCAGAATGCGTCCCAAGATAGCCTCGTCTGGTTGTGAATTTCGTGAACACACAAACGCACCAACTGGCACGTAGGTACCACTACTTTCCACTCTAGTCCTAGGGTGTACTCAAGCCTGGGTATTGGGCTCATCACTCAGAACAACCCAACCTGCCAAATAGAAAACCAGCCAGCACAGCACAACAATATCCAGTATGACAGTAATAAAATGAAATACAATGCAATAAAAGCTGTAAAACAGTAATATACAACATAATAAAGCACAACAAATAAACACCCAACGACAACAACAAACAAGCGCTAGGATCGACTCGCTAAAGGGGATGGACCAGCAAGAGGTCAACCAGAGTCCCCAGCAGAGTCGCCAGCTGTCGCTCCCGAAAGATTCGTATCCAAAGGTACAAACGCGAGAGTGGCGCAGAAGACACAGAGTCGCCAGCAACGTGTATTTATCCCGAGATAGGGAAAGGAAACACTGCATAAACCTAAAGAAAAAGGGGGAAAGACATGGTCATCGCAACCATAGTCAGGGTTCGGGAGTCGGTTATGCGAGGGGAAGGTGTTAGCACCCCACGCATCCATCGTACTCGATGGGATCCATGCTGGTTGTCTAAACGGAGGGTGAGTTGTCCTACTATATATGGTTGTACAAAAGAAAACGGGGATGGGGGTGACTAAGACGGACTCGGTAGGACATATTCGATGCCCTAGGCCTACGTACTCCCTCAGTGCAATGGGAAAGTCAGAGTCAACGTAGTTCAGAAGGGAACTGTGGGGGAAGGTTGCTTGCCAAGACAATCGCTGTCTTGTGCCTACATATCCTCAATCGGACGAGAGAGAGAGGAATCAGAGCTAATGTAGTTCGTGGGTACGACCACGAATGGGTAAGTGTTTTTTACGTGAGCGACGAGCTCTTTTCTGAAAATGAAGTTTGAAACCCAACAATCCCAAAGGACAAAAAGATTTGAATTGGTTTGGTGTTCTTTAGACATAAGTGTTTTAAGTTAGTTCATAACTTGCATTGCACCAAAGTCTAGGGCACAGGGACGAATACTTAACGAATCATCCCAAGACAGGACGCCCGCAAAGCACTCTAGAAAGATGAGAGGAAGCCCCTCATTTCTCATTCCCCACGCTTAAGGCTCGTGCGCAATACACTTTATCTTTATTAAGTGTTTTCAAGAAGTTTTGAGATGAGAAGAGAGAAGACCCAAAGGAAACTCTAACATGCAAAAGAGATCCTATGGTTAGTGAGGCTTAGGAGATACGACTACCTAACACCTAATGCTAATCCTACTCCAAGCTTAATCAAAAATTAAGTTGGACTAGGTAGCTCTAAGGGGAAAGGAGTCCAAGACTTGAACAAGTCTTAAGACTCGAGGGAGGGAAATGAGTAAAAGAGAAGGTACAACACCTACAACAGCACACTTGCTTCAGAACAGCAATGAAATCATGCACATACACCAAACAACATTCAACAGCATGAAACTCTGCATGAAAACAGGTGTAAAAGGGTCAAACAGCATACATGTACACATGGACAGCACATATGACAGCACTTTATGCAAAACTCAGATGTGTAATCAGGACAGCATGCATCACATTTGAATACGATTCAATCAAGGCAGAGCAAACGTGCATCAAACAACATACATCGTTCCATTGATCATGATCATAAACAAACCACACACCATGTTGAATAACCTTGTAAGCATCATGGAAGAATGCAACATATAACATATGATCAAATGAATCAAGTATGCACATCATGAAATTGGATACGAGTATGCACAATCATCATCTATCCAGCAGCAATGTACAATGAACATGATCAACAAGTGAGTGTGCGTATGTGTTCATGGCATCGAGTGTTCAACAACGCAAGCATACACATAAACGATAAAATCCAAGCATCGTGTGTCGGAGAAATGTGGTCATGCAATAGTATGAGGTGCAACAGCTCAAGAACAATCCACAAATCACCAACATATTAGTCCATGAAGTTTAGGTATGCATCGGGTCTCGAACAACCAAGAAAATGCGCTAAAATACACATTTTGTCCTAGAGTAACCGGTTAACAAATGGTGAGTAACCGGTTACTTAGTTGAAAATCAGACCATTTACGCAAAAAATACACAGAGTAACCGGTTAACAAACGGTGAGTAACCGGTTACTCTGGGACAGAATTCAAAAATAATTTGCAAAATCACTTTTCAGCAGCAAAATCACTTATCCAATTATTTCCAAATGATCATACAATCACTCATGCACGAAATTAAGCTCATGAACATCAATCAAACATCATGCAAGTCAATTATCATCAACATTTATGATCAACATCAAGCAAAAGCATCAACAACACATGAAATCAATGGATCTACATTGCAAAAGCTATGATCAACCAAAATCAATTATAGATCTAGGGAAAACCAACCTACAAGGCTGAGATTTGCCTTGGTGAATGTTGAGAATGAAAATTGATGATCCAAGCAAGAAATCCAAAGATCTATGTGATGAACTTCAAGATCCAAGCAAGAACAACCAAGATCCAAGCTAGAACAACTCAAATAATGAAAAGCTGCTCCAAAAGTGATTCCACACTCCAAAACAGTAGCAAATCCAAGATTCTTTCAAGAATTGGTGAATGGATGGTGGTTTAGTTTCAAGATCAACAAATTTCAAGGTGAAATTTGATGAACTTTGATGATGAAACTTTGAGTGAGGGTTTTGGAAAATGAGAGAAAAGTTGAGAGAATTGAAAGAATTCTGAAAATTGGAGAGTGAAAATGATCTAGGTCCCCTTTGGTTTGGAATGAGTGAGCTTAAATATCCTTTAGCTTAGGAATTTGGCTTGGGTTTGGAGTGAGTGGAAAGTGAGGTGTAAAATGGGTTAAGAAGTGAAGTGTGGAATTGGGGTGGAAAATGATGAATGGAAATGGAAAATTTGGGTGAAAAATGATGAAAAGAAGCTATTCTAGATCCTTCCCACGTAGGCACAAGCAATGCACATGACCACTAAAATGATTTGAAAGTTTTACAGTGCTGGAAAATGCAGATTCTGGGCAAAAATTACACTGATTAACCGGTTAACAAACGGTGAGTAACCGGTTACTCAGTACATATTTTGAATTTTCTGCTTGGCGCCAAAAGGAGGGAAAATGGAGACGGACTTGATTCCACCTGTTCTGAACCACAATATGCCTCTGAAACTCGTCTTTGGACCTCACTACTTGAGTGCACTTGAAACATGCCGTGAAATATTTTTCGGGCCCCGATTAAATTGCTGAGACGGCTGTTCGGTGCTGAATTGATGATCAAAATTTGACTACCGGAACTGTTGATCTTCAAATCACTTAATGAGCAAAATAAATGCTCAAAAAAGCTTTAAGAGTTAAATGCCTGGCCTTAACTGCCGATAAAGATCAAACCGGTGCTGAGAACCTCTTGTACTGCTGAAGAAAATGCCCTGATCCCATGCTCATAGAAACATGCAAATGCAGCAATGCTAATGCAAATGAAAAGAAACATAAGTCGGTTAGCGCTAAAAACAAGAGGGCAAATTTTTGGGTGTTACAGATATGACGGAGGATTTCTTTGCGAACAAATTCCCAAGATGTTTCTTGTGAAGTGGTCGACTTTAAGGTCCGAAATTCTTGTAAACCAGGTAAACAATTTGCCATTACCTGAGTATACTAGTCATTAAGCATTGAATGCTTCAGTGTTTGGAAAATTCGCATCCATACATGCCGTTGCTGATATATGATTTTGCAGAGTTAATTCTCAATTCAAAACCATGAAAGTTATCGTGATTTAAACTCAAAATTTATGCAGGGATATGCACCACCCTAATCGTACTAAAATTGACGACATTCTCAACCCAATGAAGGAAATGAAAGTTGATAGCTGCCGGCCCTTTGTGCCTAGGGTGTTCGAGCTGCCAATCTTGGTACTGTTTTCTCTTCTATACACTTCTCCTTGCTCAAAGTTTGCTATTCTTTCCTCTAATAATAATTTCCGGGATTTGGTCAATGCTACAACTTTTGAAAATTCGAGGTCACATGCAATAGCTTGTTTATAGATTCAATTGTTTTACTTCAGGATTTGGAATTTCCGCCTTCTAACATATCGACATACTGTTTTTTCAGGTCGTGCAATGAGGTTGAATTTGTTAGAGTCTACCCATTTCCATATTCCAAGTATGACCATAACAGTGTTGCTCATTGTGCCAAGTATGATGATAACAACGAGAATGGAGGCTCGTATGGCAATGACATGCACTATCAAGATGAACAAGAGTCGGTCTCATCAACAGATGACATTCTCGGTAATTCTGATACGTAGAAGTCTTCTGAAAAGATTCTTGGGAATAGGAAAGTTCCACAAACTCTTCCTGTGGAGAAAACACTTTGAAAGACGAAGCGAAAATTCTTTTGTGGACCGTCTTTTCTCATTGCGGCGAGTCAAGAAGAAACTCATCTCTTTGTGTCTACAAATGTGTTTGTTCATTCTAGTGTACAAATTGAGGATTGTTTTAGCACTTGGAATATGGTTTAATTTTCAATGTAATATTTTGTAATAACCTTTGAATGAATTTGACTTCTTGTTGGAGTTTGAACATAAACGTTATGCTTGGAATTAATTAATATATGTTAGGCGGTTACTGCATAGTGTGGTAATAAATAAACACAAACATTCAACATTGACGTCTTGCCTCTCATCATGATTTATATAGATGACGATGCAACAAGTTGTTTGCCTTTGCTATATGACAGTGATGTATCCTCCTCTTTAAGTACATTTATTCGCCTCATCCCATCTGTGTGGTGATCTTGAAAAGTACCGAGCCATAATTCCTCCTAGAGAACATTAACATTTTCAAGTTCATTTATCATCAGCTGCACATCCTTGCATATACAATTTAATAGCTTTACTAAGAAATGGACCACAATCTCAGGCCTCTAGTACTGCTTGTGAAAAAAGGTCTTTAGATCTTATATAAACTTAAATAAAAACTGACATAATTTGGATTTTGGAATTACATGTGGACTCTCAATCTTTGTACTTTGTAAGGACCTTGGCTTTGTATCCAATCTTGGGATCTCTTGGAATCCAATTTTTAATACCCAAATTAAGTATTTGCGAGGCCCTCAAACTCCTGCCAATGGTCAGGGTATCTTGAACATTTAATTTCCAACAATCTTCAAACTTGCTTGAAGAACATTCGACAGCTTCAAGAATATCAATATTCTTCTCGGAATGGAGGGCATGGGCTTCATATTGGATCATATGTGAGTTAGAACAGAGAGAAGATGTAGGAACTTCGAACTTGATCTTGTAAATTTGTGACAATCATGGACTTGAGATTGCACTTGGAAATCAACCTTCTTACTTCCTTCCAACGTGAATTTTCCTGACGAACCAATGCTTAAGGACAGGAAACAACCACATCTCTTCAAAATGAGGAGCTTACAGAGGGGGAAGTGTCATCTTGTGATGCGACGCTATACAGCCAATGACCAGTCTCTAGGGACTAATTTCCATATCAAAGGGTAATATGACTTAATCTTCTGCGGGGAGTCTTCTGAGAAATCTGAGGAAAGAGAGGTTTGGTGGTTTAGGGACCAGAAAGAGAAAGGGCACAATCTCACAGGAATCCACACACATCTTGCAAGGACCAGGGAAACCTCCACACACACAGCATAACCTTTAAGTCTTGAATCTTCTGCAACAGTACCTGTACTCACAAATGAAACAAACGGACAAAAATTAGGTAAAGAGGTTAGTTATGCACGAATGATTGACCTAACATGTTATATAGACGAATCAGTGAATCTAAGGGAAAAATTGGGGTACAACAGTTGCCCCTATTTAAATATCGTCACCGGATGACATGAACGATGAAAATCTTCATTAGGTCATGGTGAGAGATATTTAAATATAGATAACCGAAAATTTTGCCCTTAGATACAATGATCATGCAATGCTATGGACAAAACTAGACCTAATGCAGACATGCTATGAACTCTAGCATGATGAAAATGATGGGATGAAAAATGCAAGGATGCAGACGAAAAGCGAAAGCAAACACGGAGCGGAAGAGGCGAACCCAATGAGCAACAAACTCACTGGGGACGACCAGACGCACCGGGGAAAAGAAACAACACTGGGGAGACCAGGGCGTCGACTCAACAGGTTCAAGTGTGACCAGTTGTCGTCTAAGCAAAAAAGCAGGGCAGGATCCACACGGCGGTAGAATCAAAAGATAAGCTCCAAAGGTTGTATATAAAGAGATTGTTCATAACGTTCAGGTAGGAAAAGATCCTTAGTAAAGGTTGATTCAGAAAGACTGTCTCCACTAGGGAAAGAAAAGCTTCACAATAAGTGGCTTCGTCAAGTAGTTGTCGGCAAAATAGTCCATTTCACTGAAGAGTGACGTCGTCAAAGAGTCTGATGTAGATACACACTTCACTGGAGAGCAACACCGTCGAAGAGTCTGAAGAGATACACTTCATTGGAAAGCAATACCATTGTAGAGTCTGGAGAGATACCTTTGCTGGAGAGCAGCACCGTTGAAGAGTCTGGAGAGATACATATTGCTGAAGAGAAACACCATTGAAGAACCTGGAGAGATACACATTGCTGAAGAGCAACACCATTGAAGAGTCTGGAGAGATACACCTTGCTGGAGAGCCCCCGTAGAAGAGTCTGAAGAGATCCACTTCCCTGGAAAGCCACCGTTGAAGAGTCTGAAGAGATCCACTTCCTTGGAGAGCCACCGTTGAAGAGTCTGAAGAGATCCACTTCACCGGATAGCAGCACCGTCGAAGAGTCTTGAGAGAAACACATCACTGAAGAGCAGCACCATTGAAGAGTCTGAAGAGATACACCTTGCTGGAGAGCCCCCATTTAAGAGTCTGACAGAGATGACTGATTGAGAGTAGAAATGAGTTGTATTTGCAATGTAGTTGAGTAAAATTCTGGATTTAGGCTGCCACTTGTTGTTTGGCTTTAGATTCCACGGAGACGTCGTTCCAATCAATCACTGTTAGAGAACAAATTCTTCAAAAATGATCTCTAAAATATTCATCCATGAGACGCAATGCGAAATAAATGCACGCTCAAAAATAGGTTTGAAAACCTAAAAGTTAAAGGCGGTACCCCCAGGGACCAAAGTTCAATCTAGGATCAAGCAAGAAAGAAATGGCCAAACAAGACCTGTCAAATGAGGAATGAACTCAAACGACAATTTTATCTTATCCAAGCACGAAATAAGATAACTGAAATAACCATCATCCACAAAGGTTGAACTCTATGGGGAAACTCAGAAAGAATAGTGTTTTCTACCTAAGGCTGACAATTCTACTTGGAGAGATCGGACAAACCCAAAACATGGCACAAACACAAACAAAGATCAAGATAAAGCGACAAGAAACAAATAGAAAGCAAACACGCACGGAGGCGAATGCAAATGATGTTATGGCATGCTTATGCTCATGCTAACTGTCATACCTCGAAAAAATGAGAACGACCTCGCGAAGCGCAATCGCACACCCGCGGGATGGACTTAACAGAGTCGCCACCGATCTTTATTTATTCCATAGAAGGAAAGGGAAAACATCAAATAAAACCCCTAAAAGAAAGGATAAGAAATGGTCATCGCAACCATTGTCTGAGTTCAGGAGTCGGTTACGCAAGGGGAAGGTATTAGCACCCCTCACGTCCGTTGTACACAACGGGAACCATTTTGTTAGGGTTAGATATATGTTAGCTTAAAGTTAGTTTCTAGTCTTCTAATTAATAGGGAGGTAAATGATTATTGATAAGAGAGGGAGAACCTAAAGAGGTTTTATTACTAGGGTGCTCGCCAAGACTTCGGAGTCTCGTGCCTACGTATCCTTAGGAGGATGGAATCAGAGCAATCGTAGTTCATCTAACTAAAGGTGAGGAACCATTGACTATGGTCAAAGTTCCAAAGGGAAAGAGTATTCATGATCATGATACTCACGTAGAGTTAAAGAACTCTCTAATTATAAGTTGTGATGGAATTGAATGGCTATGAGGCCAAAGGGAAAAGTAGGCATCCTATGACTTTGAGGTCAAGGGTTGAAGATGTTTTGGTCTTTTGATGAAAATCAAGATTTGGCCATAAAATGGAGCTTTGAGTAGGATTGGATGTATTTTAAAAATGATGATCATCAGATGATCAAAGATTTTATGCTAAAGTGTTAAACTCTAACACTCTCTATCATTCAAGATTAGTTTGAGAAAATTGTTTGTTAGACACCGAACATTGATAAAGATCAATGGTTCAAAGAGTTATGCTAGAGTGCTAGACTCTAACATCTCTTAGTCCAAATTTTTATTAAGTGTTTTAAGGTTGAAAGAAAAAAATGATTGGATACTTCAATGTGCAAGACTTGAGACCAATCTTTCAAGGGTTATGCTAGAATGCTAGATTCTAACAATCCTTTTCTTTCAAGTTTATTTCAAAAAGATTTGATGTACTTTGAAGTATTGTTATCCTTAAAGAAGGATGTATTCTTGAAATGACGATTGACAACGGTAAGAGGTAGTAAAAGATGGAAGGTGGCTCGCCAAGAATTAAGATCCTTGTGCCTACGTATTCTCATTGAAGAATGAGAAATCAGAGCGTCCGTAGTTCTGATTATTACGGATTATTGGTTGAGGTATGTTAGGTAACTGTCGAACATTTGAGCAAATGTTCAAAGAGTTATGTCAGAGTGCTAGACTCTAACGGCTCTTATTCATTTAAGTTGATAATGAAAGTTGTTTGATGGATAACGAACGCTTGATGAAAAATCAAATGTTCGAAGAGTTGTGTCAAGATGCTAGATCTTGATGGCTCTTATTAACCCAAGTTATAGTTAAGATTGTTTAATGGACAACGAGCTTTTGATGATACGAAAGCTCAAAAAGGATTATGCCAAGATGCTAGATCTCAACGGTCCTTGTTTGCCCAAGTTAATGTGAAAGTTGTTCGATGGACAATGAACGTTTGACAAAAAATCAACTGTTCGAAGAGTTGTGCCAAAATGATAGATCTTGACGCCTCTTATTCGCCAGAATTAAAATTAGATGTTTTTTAGGAGAGAAATAATGAATAATGGCTACCCCAAAGTGCGAGACTCGGGACCAATCATTCGAGGCTTCTGCTAGAATGCTAGATTCTAACAATCCCCTCCTTTCGTATTTGATAAGAAAATAATTTGAGCGGTATGTTCGATTGAGAAAAACTTAGCCTTAAGTTGATTAATTTAATCGCATTATTTGATATTGGACAAAAGGTGTTTCATTGTATGATGGTTTAATCAACATAGGGAATAAATTTTCAAATGTGATTATGACAACATGGATTAATGGTCACATAAATATGACAAGTATGGTTGAGAAAACATTCTCACAGTTTGAAAACAAAAATATTTAGAGTCGTGCAACTTAATAACAGTAGCCAAAGAAATAAAAAGGAGCAAGGAAACATTAAGATTATTAAAGTTCATTTTTACAGAAAAAAGGAAATCATGAGTTGAGTTACAGTATGTATTTCTTTGTATTTTAGAAAAGTGGTAGTTGATTTTAAAAAAGTTTTCTGAATAAAATAAAACATATTTTTATTTGTTGATTTTTTAAATAAGACAAAAATAAAATAAATATGAAACAAAATGAATTAAATAAGAAAGAAAAGAAAGGAAAAAAAAAGAAAAGGGGTGGCGAGTGCCACCCAGTACAAGTGGCTCACGCCACTGTACACAAAATGGCCATGGCTTGCGCCATGCTTTAAGCCAGAAGAAGTGGCTGGCGCCACCTATCATCATGGCTTGCGCCATGCTTCCCATTTTCTCCAAAGGTGGCTTGCGCCACCTCCTTGTGAGGAGAGGGTGGCTTGCGCCACCCTGTGTCATATTATTTTTTGTTTTTTATGCCTGGGGGTGGCGAGCGCCACCCTGTGTGTTGTTTTTTAGTGAGCGATCTGGCGACCGCCAGGTTTGTTGTTCAGTTTCTCTTTCTTTTTTAAAACAATAAGTTCAGTTACGTTAAACAAAAAGCTCATACTATTTAAACAAAATGAAACCAAAGATTCGTATCATCAGTCTAGCATCATCAACAATATTCATAATAATATTTATTACAGAACCAATAACATTTATCAATATTTATAGGAACAAAATAATAATAGTATAGAAAATATGCATTAATATGAAACAGAATAGTATATGAATAACAGAGAGTGTATTACTTAGTGGAGTAAGTCCACTGCTTCTTCACTGCTATGTTCTGGAAAAGATAAGCTTCCTCCTCTCCTCCTTCAGTTAGCACAAACAAGATACGTTTGAACGCTTTGGGTTTTGTTGGAAGTGTTTTTTTTCACAGAGTAATGAAAGTAAAGAGTTTCTTGCAAGTTTGAGGGTGACTTGCAAGAAGAAGGACGTAGGGAATTTTGAGAGAGTTTCTGAGTGTTTTGTGGGTTCTCTCTGTCCGTAGAACAAGGAGGAAATGAGCTCCTTTTATAGGAAAACAAAGTGGTTCAAACATAGTGGGTAAAAGCATTATCCATTGGGGAAAGAATTAGGGTTTGCAAGGACTGATGGGTAATGAATTAGGGTTTGTGTGGAACTTTCTTCAGTCAAACTTTGGACCACCATGCTGAACAAATGCAGCGGAGGAAATGGTGCATGCCTTCTATTTTCACCCTTCAATATTCACTCCAAAAACTCCTTTTTTTGTGTCATGAGAGAGAATATAGAAAAAGGTAATATTTAGTGACTTCACATAATTGTCCCACAAGCAAAGCATCTTCAGATTTTTCAAATAATACCAAGTGGCATGTGAAATAAATTAAGTGCCATAATGCCTTGTTACATAAAACCTTACGTGAACACCACCTTAAATTCCCAACTTTATGGAATTTGATTCAAGTGACAACATTTTGGGCCCAATGGAATTTTGAGACAAATCACAAAGAAAATAAACTTAGGAAATTCCAAGTGCAAAATTAAATTCTTCCATGACACCAACTTTGAAATGTTGCATTTGGTGCATATTTATCCACATGAAAAAATTCTTGTACTCAAAGGAAAATCTTTCAAGACTTAGGTGTACTCCAAGGATGTTCATTAACGCATGGAATTATGTCTCAAGAATTGGGATCACACTTTACTTGACATGAAAGGTTGTGTCTGACTTGTCTTGATGAACATTTGATTTCTTGTTGAAAAAGATTTCTTGGATCCATGTAGCTTCAAACGATTGCATTAGGGACCAAGAGAGGTCTTAGGGGGATCTTGTCCTCTTTAAAACCTATCTTCCACACAAAAAGAAAAAAAACTTGCAATGTGAAATGGTTAGCTAACAATGCATCACGATTGAACTCTACATGTAAATGCAAGATAATATGACATCTAAGGGGTAAAATTTGGTGTGCAACAGTTGCCCCTATTTAAATAGCTTTACCGGGTGACACGAGGAATAGGAATCCTCGGGGCATCAAGGTGAAAGGTATTTAAATATAGAAAGCCGGAAATTTTGCCCTTAGATGGAATGCAGATGCTAGGGACATGCAACAGACATGCATATGCTGACAAACAAGACACCAAAGGTAAAGATCAAACAACCATTGGTGATCATCATGAGGGGAAGATGAAGGTTAGTTTACATGTGGAAAACTCACTGGGGAAGGATGGAGGTTAGTATCCACGAGGAAGACTCGAAGGGGATACAGACTGACCAACAAAAAACAAGACTCACTGGGGAGACTCTGAGGAAACACTGGGGATAGAAAAATAAAGGGGGAAACCCTACAGATCCTTACTGGAGATAGGAGCCAGAGAGATGTTCTTCACTGGGGAAAAATCCAGGGAGATGGATGACAGGTTCACGTGTGACCAGGCGACACTGGGGAAATAAAACACATTCTTATTGGGCATGAAACCAGAAAGAAGACATGATCTCTGTTGGGGATCAATTTGAAATAAAGGATATACATCCTACAAGAGATTTCCTGGAGATTTCTTATATTGAAGAGTTCAAACAGGATCTTCAAGAAAAGCCAGAAAAGATAGGGATGAACTCTGTGCGGTAGATGATAAAAAGACAACTGGACTTTAGTTGGGAATAAGGTTAATGAGCTATTAATGATTGGACTCGGGTACCAATATGAGTGGGATTTTGAATACCAGTATGAGCTGGATTTTGAGGTTTAGGTTCATATTTGACCTGAGTTTAAGCAATACAGGTTCATGATAACCTGATATAAACAAATGGTTCACGATAACCGGGAATTTAGGTTCACGATAACCCGAAATAAACAAATGGTTAATGAAAACCAGAAGTACAAGTTCACGATAACCTGATACAAACAAATGGTTCACGGTAACCAGAAACACAGGTTCACGATAACCTGATATAGACAAACGGTTCACGATAACCGGGAATTCAGGTTCACGATAACTCGATTTCAAACAACAGACTCACGATAATCTGAAGTTTAGGTTCATGATAACCCGATTTCAAACAACAGACTCACGATAATCTGAAGTTTTGGTTTCAAACGACGGATTCAAACAACGGGTTGACGATAACCTGAAGTTTAGGTTCACATCTGACCTGGTTTCAAACAACAGATTTACGATAATCTGAAGTTTAGGTTCACGATAACCTGAAATACAGGTTCACGATAACCTGATTTCAAACAACAGACTCACGATAATCTGAAGTTTAGGTTCATGATA
Source organism: Lathyrus tuberosus (assembly GCA_022829125.1). Classification (NCBI taxonomy): domain Eukaryota; kingdom Viridiplantae; phylum Streptophyta; class Magnoliopsida; order Fabales; family Fabaceae; genus Lathyrus; species Lathyrus tuberosus. Next base: position 11,059,349 of record JALAZF010000186.1, read on the forward strand.
ACCTGATTTCAAACAACAGACTCACGATAATCTGAAGTTTAGGTTCACGATAACCTGAAATACAGGTTCACGATAACCTGATTTCAAACAACAGACTCACGATAATCTGAAGTTTAGGTTCACGGTAACCTGATACAAACATCTGGTTCACGATAACTAGAGTTTTAGGTTCACGACGGATTCAAACAACGGGTTCACGATAACTCGAAGTTTAGGTTCACATCTGACCTGGTTTCAAACAAACGAGTTCATGATAACTCAAAGTTTAGATTCGCGATAACCTGAAATAAACAAATGGTTCACGATAACCAGAAACACAGGTTCACGATAACTTGATATAGACAAACAGTTCACGATAACCGGGAATTTAGGTTCACGATAACCCGATTTCAAACAACAGACTCACGATAATTTGAAGTTTAGGTTCACGATAACCTGGGTTCAAACAACAGATTCACGATAATCTGAAGTTTAGGTTCATATTTGACCTGGGTTCAAACAACGGGTTCTCGATAACCTGAAGTTTAGGTTCACATTTGACATGGTTAAACAATGCGAGTGATTACTGGACTTTAGGTATCCGAATGAGGAGATTGAGTATCAGATAGGTTAATACCGGGGTTGCATAAGTGAAGATTAGACTTCCAGGGGAGTACCAATTATGGTTGCAAAAAGGTTGGATAAAACCAGAGATAGGTAAGTTTCTCATAAGAGACTGCCACTTATCGCCATGGAAAAACAAGCTTCCCCAAGAGAACGCCACTTGTTGTTGGGTATAGATTCCACAAAGCAGTTGATATCACAACACTGCCGGGGAATGAATTCTGTCTTCAATGAGGATCTGTAAAGATTCTTCCTGCGAGACACAGTATAAAATAAATGCACGTTCAAACTAGGTTCAACAACCATACCTGCTAGGGACCAAAGTTAGATCTAGGGACAAGCTAGAAAGAAACGGTCAAACATGACTCCAATTGAGGGATGAACTCAAATGGGGACTTATCTTATCCACATATGGAAAAGATAACTGAACCAACCATCATCCACGAGAATCAAACTCTGTGGGGAATTCAGAAAGGATGGGCACTTTATGCCTAGGGCTGACTTTCTATTGGAGTGAATAGACAAACCCAGTCACTTGGGGAGATAAACGCCAAAGTGAATCAAAACAGGTAAACACCAAGAAGATAGCAAAATGCTAAGATGCTATGCATATGAGTGCTTATGCTTATGCTGACAAAAAAGACAAAGGGAAACGAGACTGGTGATGAAATAAACATCTCGACAAGGATACCCAGCCAAACTCATCAGATTGGACCATTACTAGGGATGAATAAGAAGAATCAACAACTTCACTGGTGAAAAGAGTACTCCACTTGAGATATAGCATCATGAGGATTGCCATTATGAGCTTGATTTCTTTACTGGAGAAAAATCCATGGAGAATTGCCAAGATTATCTAAAATGACAGCTTACTGGGGAGCTGGCAAAGGATATCACAAGAATAGGGTAATTCTGCATCCTGACTTGTATGATGATCACCATAATGAACAACAGCTCTTGCGACGGGTAATCCCTGCCCCAGATTACATGGTATGTTGGGAGAGGATACCAAGAGGATTTTACATAAGAATCGGCATACAAAATGCCTCAATATCTTCCAACTCTTAGATTCATGAATCTCGGCGCAACTGCCCCAGATTAACAGCGTTTGCCCAATAGGGTTTTTGAATTGTTCTTCAGACTGTGGGAGTAACAATGGGGAAACAAACTTGTCCCTCGCTAAGTGGTTGATCTGTAAAGTAGATGCCCCAGACTGATTGGCCTTTTAGAGATTTACCGAATCTCGACCTGATTGCCCCTGATTAACGGTATTTGTGACACAAGTCCTCAGACTGCGGTAGAAACAACTGCGGAACACACTTTCCCTTGTTGGAGTCTAATCTTGTCATAAGATGACCTCAAGAAGGCTTGCCCCAATATTCTGAATTTGAAGAGTTTCTGCCCCTGATTCAATAGCTCTTGAACTGGTGGATTGGCAGACCCTTCCACTTGGTTGCCCCTGTCTGAGTTTTCTTTATCAAGTCAAATTCCCTAGCTGGCTGGGTTTGTTGGGATTTTCTTTGATATTAAATTGTCTTTGCAAACAAGTATTGTTCATTAAAAATTGGTAATTTCAATGTAAAATTCATGCAAGCTTTTGAAAACAGAGTTTATTGATGAAAAACACACGGTGGAATGATTTAAATAATCAACAACAAAGGTGGATCTAGCCATTTACGGAATGATAGATGAAGTGATTAACACACGCAATTAGCAAAGATTATTAGGAGTCAAGTTACTCAACCTTGCTGTAGTATGCTTTCAAAACAACCTTACCTCAATTAGGTCTTTTAAGGGCTATAACGTGGCCTGGTTCACGGTTCATGAAACAAAAGATAAAGGCTCAAAGTTTATTTGTCCCACCCAATCTTCGTGATGAACTCCAATCCTACACTCAGATAACTTAAGCTACACATTCACGTACCTATAGACTAGGAACGAATTGATGATAGTTAGTGATAATTAAGACACCTGAAGTAGTCATTACTCCCTTGTAGAATTTGGTTATCCTTTATTGTTGAGATTTTGAGACCTCTTCTTTTCCTCACAGAGGTTTTAAGACCTCTTCTTGTCTTTGGTGAGGTTTTGGGACCTCTTCTTTTGTTGAGGTTATGTGACCTCTTCTTTTCTTGATTGTTGTACAAACCTCCTTATATAAGGCAAAGTTTTGGGCTTCCCATCTTTCTTGGCTTTTGCCTTGAAAGGGACTCGACTCATTCTTCGATTAAGGATTTTTCAATGATCCTTCCTTATTTGTCGCTTCAGGAATAACTTGTACAATGCTTATTCACTTGACTGGAGAGTGCTGACTAGTGTCTTGCATGAAGCGCTTGCATTAGAATGCATAACCGAGTTAAACTGAGAACTACCCTGCCCCAAGGTTGAGATTTAAGGGTTTTTTTTGTAATGAAATAAAACTCCTACTTCTAGGCTCGAAGGGGTTGATGATGGATTAACTTCCTTATTTCTCCAGTGTTTGGGAATTGAAACAATGCCTTACATCCTTGGAAGAGTTTCAATCGAAAGCACACCAAAGCAATTATGGATAATATTTTCATCATCCTCCCCAATCTTTGTTTAAACAAATAGCTTGATAAAGGGAGTGGAACAAGATTTTTTTTTTTGCTTTTATGAAAATAATAGTAAATGAGTGAAACGAATGGATTTAATCAAAAGATGCATAAACATTTCATTAATGCTGCTAATTTGAAAGTACAACAAAGCTTATAAGTAAACACAAATTCAATGCAAAGGAAATACAATTGAAAATACTGAAATGAAAAAAATACATCCAGCTTTGGCGAATTGTTTTCAAAAGATTTCAGTTTCCGGGCCCAAGAGGGGGAACACCTTTGCCACCAATCATTTGTTCCTTGTGGTACAACACTTCGGGAGGCTTTACAAATTTTGTTTCAAAAATCAAGGTATTGGCCTCTGACTCTCTTTTTTGAGGTTGCAGCATTTTCCGCAGGCTTAGCAGTCTCGCTTCAAACTCTTTGCACTCTTCAATGGGGTGCCCCATTGTCCCAGTATGGAATTGGCATTCAATCTACGGGCAATCTTCTTCCAGGATCAGTTCATTGTCATAGATCAGCCCTCGCACAATACCTTCTAAGGCTCAGCAATCATCCAAGTCATGCCCTTCGGCTCCCTTATGGAATTCACAAGTCAGATTTGGATTGTGCCAAGGCCCTGGCACAGGGTTGAGAAGTTGAGGAGTTACCAGTTTGTTCTGAATCAGCAGTGGAAAGAGTTTGCTCAAAGGCACAGGAATAGGCTTGTAGTGAACCTTGCCCCTTTCGACAGAGCATTTCTTCTTGTTTTGGTTTCGCGAACCTTGAGGAGAAACAACCGTTGAGGGCTGACATGCTCTTTTGACAAACACCTAATTACGTTCTGGCTCGAGACCAAACGTTGAATGGTATGGAGTTTCCCCAAAGGCAAGTCCTTGGTGTGGGAAGACCATAGGAGATGGCAAAGGATTGTTGATTTGAATTCCTTGAGGTGTGAATGAGATATCCTCAGAGTCTAACAGATTCTGAACCTTACTCCTGAGCACCTTACAATCTTTAGTTGAATGCCCCTGCGCCCCAACATGGTAGTCACATCGAGCATTGGCGTCAAAGCCTTGTGGGTACGGCAACGGAACTGGCTCTAATTCATTTGGCACTATCAATCCACCTTCGATCAGGACTGGTAAAATCTCACTATATGACATGGGTAGCGGAGAGAAGTGCCTCTCTGGCTTCCTTGGCCTTGGTCGTGCACGATGACGAGGTTGACGGCGGTCTGACCTTTGATACTGAGGAGGTCCTTGAGTGAGAGGATCCACAAAAGGTGATGGACTGATGACTTTATCAGAGCTTGCAAGGTTTCCAAAACCCAATTTATCTGGCATTTGAGGATTCTGATCTCCTCTTTCAAATCTTCCTGGTTCTTCAGAATTTCATTCATCGTTGCCATTGGTCCTGAGTGGATGCTAGGTATCCTTTAGACATAGAGGAAGAGCCTCAAGACCGAGAAATGTAAATGAGATGCACATGGAACACAAATACGAGCCAAGTGGTTTCAAGGAACTTAAAGGCAAGTTGCAAAAAAAAATTGTGGAAAAACTGAAGAAGTTTTTATTTTTAAGATCCAAGTTCTGTTGATCTTTTGAAAAGGAAATGAAATTCTGAATTCCTTGAAACCAACAATGGATGCAATGAGATGTATGCAATGTGCAAACACAAAAACACATGCATATATACATACAACGAAGCACACAAATCCTAGGTTTAGAGGTCTCATGAATGCATAGTAAAGGTTGGAATAGGGTAAACACCTCTTAACTCCCTTATTGATAGGCCTCTTAAAAGACGGTTCTACGGCAATTTACCCTTAAACCCACTCACATGATAGTTTCTAGGTTTTTGGTCAAGGTTTCAGATTCACGGACCTTAGTCGTATCAACGTTATGCAATGGGCTAGCCATTTTACAACGAGAGTGACGAAAAGGTCTCTTCTGATTGGGGTTTTCATATTGGTTGGAGCAAGGAGATGTCCTTGAAGTCCAATATTATGCAACCACCGAAATAACACTGATTCTAAATGGGGACCTAGAGTCATGGACCCTTCATGAATCAGCGTTATGCAACAGGCTAGCTATTTTATAACGAGATCTACAAACAGGTCTACTCTAGAGGATCCTTCATGTTAGTTTCTATAAGGAGCTTGCCCTTGTAGTCTAACAATACTAACTGCCAAATCTAACCTTATGTTTTCTCTCTACTTTTTCCAAAACTCGGGTGTAGAGTTTTATTCAAGATATTAAATCCCCAAAGCCCACACATGATGCATATAGATATATATAAATGTCATAAAGCAAAGATAAACATATAATCAAAGAAGAATAAGAAACAAACAAAGCTAACACATATAACACCTAACTAAACTAAGTTTGACTCACTTAGGGATAATCATCCCCAACAGAGTCGCCATCTGTCGTACCTCGAAAAAATGAGAACGACCTCGCGAAGCGCAATCGCACGCCCGCGGGATGGACTTAACAGAGTCGCCACCTATCTTTATTTATTCCATAGAAGTAAAGGGAAAACATCGAATAAAACCCCTAAAAGAAAGGATAAGAAATGGTCATCGCAACCATTGTCTGAGTTCGGGAGTCGGTTACGCAAGGGGAAGGTATTAGCACCCCTCACGTCTGTTGTACTCAACGGGAACCATTTAGTTAGGGTTAGATGTATGTTAGCTTAAAGTTAGTTTCTAGTCTTCTAATTAATGGGAAGGTAAATGATTATTTATAAGAGAGGGAGAACCTAAAGAGGTTTTATTACTAGGGTGCTCGCCAAAACTTCGGAGTCTCGTGCCTACGCATCCTTAGGAGGATGGAATCAGAGCAATCGTAGTTCACCTAACTTAAGGTGAGGAACCATTGACTATGGTCAAATTTCCAAGGGGAACGAGTATTCATGATCATGATACTCACGTAGAGTTAAAGAACTCTCTAATTCTAAGTTGTGATGGAATTGAATGGCTATGAGGCCAAAGGGAAAACTAGGCATCCTATGACTTTGAGGTCAAGGGTTGAAGATGTTTTGGTCTCTTGATGAAAATCAAGATTTGTCCATAAAATGGAGCTTTGAGTAGGATTGGATGTATTTTAAAAATGATGATCATCAGATGATCAAAGAGTTTATGCTAAAGTGTTAAACTCTAACACTCTCTATCATTCAAGATTAGTTTGAGAAAATTGTTTGTTGGACACCGAACATTGATAAAGATCAATGGTTCAAAGAGTTATGCTAGAGTGCTAGACTCTAACATCTCTTAGTCTAAATTGTTATTAAGTGTTTTAAGGTTGAAAGAAAGAAATGATTGGCTACTTCAATGTGCAAGACTTGAGACCAATCTTTCAAGGGTTATGCTAGAATGCTAGATTCTAACAATCCTTTTCTTTCAAGTTTATTTCAAAAAGATTTGATGTACTTTGAAGTATTGTTATCCTTAAAGAAGGATGTATTCATGAAATGACGATTGACAACGGTAAGAGGTAGTAAAAGATGGAAGGTGGCTCGCCGAGAATTAAGATCCTTGTGCCTACATATTCTCATTGAAGAATGAGAAATCAGAGCGTCCGTAGTTCTGATTATTACGGATTGTTGGTTGAGGTATGTTAGGTGACTGGTGAACATTTGAGCAAATGTTCAAAGAGTTATGTCAGAGTGCTAGACTCTAACGGCTCTTATTCATTTAAGTTGATAATGAAAGTTGTTTGACGGATAACGAACGCTTGATGAAAAATCAAATGTTCGAAGATTTGTGTCAAGATGCTAGATCTTGACGGCTTTTATTAACCCAAGTTATAGTTAAGATTGTTTAATGGACAACGAGCTTTTGATGATACGAAAGCTCAAAAAGGAATATGCCAAAATGCTAGATCTCAACGGTCCTTGTTTGCCCAAGTTAATATGAAAGTTGTTCGATGGACAATGAACGTTTGACAAAAAATCAACTGTTCGAAGAGTTGTGCCAAGATGCTAGATCTTGACGGCTCTTATTCGTCCGAATTAAACTTAGATGTTTTTTAGGAGCGAAATAATGAATAATGGCTACCCCAAAGTGCGAGACTCGGGACCAATCATTCGAGGCTTCTGCTAGAATGCTAGATTTTAACAGTCCTCTCCTTTCATATCTGATAAGAAAATAATTTAAGCGGTATGCTCGATTGAGAAAAACTTAGCCTTCAGTTGATTAATTTAATCGCAATATTTGATATTGGACCAAAGGTGGTTCATTGTATGATGGTTTAATCAACATAGGGAATAAATTTTCAAATGTGATTATGACAACATGGATTAATGGTCACATAAATAAGACAAGTATGGTTGAGAAAACATTCTCACAGTTTGAAAACAAAAACATTTAGAGTCATGCAACTTAATGACAGTAGCCAAAGAAATAAAAAGGAGCCAGGAAACATTACGATTATTGAAGTTCATTTTTACAGAAAAAAGGAAATCATGAGTTGAGTTACAACATGTATTTTTTTGTATTTTAGAAAAGTGGTAGTTGATTTTAAAAAAGTTTTCTGAATAAAATAAAACATATTTTTATTTGTTGATTTTTTAAATAAGACAAAAATAAAATAAATATGAAACAAAACGAATTAAATAAGAGAAAAGAAAGGAAAAAACAAGAAAAAGGGTGGCGAGTGCCACCCAGTACAAGTGGCTCGCGCCACTATACACAAAATGGCCATGGCTTACGCCATGCTTTAAGCCACAAGAAGTGGCTTGCGCCATGCTTCCCATTTTCTCCTAAGGTGGCTTGCGCCACCTCCTTGTGAGGAGAGGGTGGCGCTGTGTCATATTATTTTTGTTTTTTATGTCTGGGGGTGGCGAGAGCCACCCTGTGTGTTGTTTTTTAGTGTGCGATCTGGCGACTGCCAAGTTTGTTGTTCAGTTTCTCTTTCTTTGTTAAAACACTCAATTTAGTTACGTTAAATAAAAAAATCATACGATTTAAACAAAATGAAACTAAAGATTTGTATCATCAGTCCAGCATCATCAACAATATTCATAATAATATTTATTACAGAACCAATAACATTTATCAATATTTATAGGAACAAAATAATAACAGTATAGAAAACATGCATTAATATGAAACAGAATAGTATACGAATAACATAGAGTGTATTACCTAGTGGAGTAAGTCCACTACTTCTTCACTGCTATGTTTGGAAAAGATATGCTTCCTCCTCTCCTCCTTCAGTTACCACAAACAAGATACGTTTGAACGCTTTGGGTTTTGTTGGAAGTGTTTTTTTTTTCACAGAGTAATGAAAGTAGAGAGTTTCTTGCAAGTTTGAGGGTGACTTGCAAGAAGAAGGACGTAGGGAATTTTGAGAGAGTTTCTGAGTGTTTTGTGGGTTCTCTTTGTCCGTAGAACAAGGAGGAAATGAGCTCCTTTTATAGGAAAACAAAGTGGTTCAAACACAGTGGGTAAAAGCATTATCCATTGGGGAAAGAATTAGGGTTTGCAAGGAATGATGGGTAAGGAATTAGGGTTTGTGTGGCACTTTCTTCAGTCAAACTTTGGACCACCAAGCTGAACAAATGCAGCGAAGGAAATGGTGCATGCCTGCTATTTTCACCTTTCAATATTCACTCCAAAAACTCCTTTTTTTGTGTCATGAGAGAGAAGATAGAAAAAGGTAATATTTAGTGACTTCACATAATTGTCCCACAAGCAAAGCATCTTCAAATTTTTCAAATAATACCAAGTGGCATGTGAAATAAATTAAGTGCCATAATGCCTTGTTACATAAAACCTTACGTGAACACCACCTTAAATTCCCAACTTTATGGCATTTGATTCAAGTGACAACATTTTGGGCCCAATGGAATTTTGAGACAAATCACAAAGAAAATAAACTTAGGAAATTCCAAGTGCAAAATTAAATTCTTCCATGACACCAACTTCAAAATGTTGCATTTGGTGCATATTTATCCACATGAAAAAATTCTTGTACTCAAAGGAAAATCTTTCAAGACTTAGGTGTACTCAAAGGATGTTCATTAATGCATGGAATTATGTCTCAAGAATTGGGATCACACTTTACTTGACATGAAAGGCTATGTCTGACTTGTCTTGATGAACATTTGATTTCTTGTTAAAAAAGATTTCTTGGATCCATGTAGCTTCAAAAGGTTGCATTAGGGACCAAGAGAGGTCTTAGGGGGATCTTGTCCTCTTTAAAACCTATCTTCCACACAAAAAGAAAAAAAAACTTGCAATGTGAAATGGTTAGCTAACAATGCATCACGATTGAACTCTACATGTAAATGCAAGATAATATGACATCTAAGGGGTAAAATTTAGGGTGCAACACTAACAAAATAGAAAAAGAAAGCAGGAGATGAAAGAAAAATAAAACGATGAGGAAGCCCGTTCATCCTCTACACGAGAGATACATCTGTCAATCTTGTATAGAAATCCAAGGTGGCACCAACGGTTCCAACTTCTCTAGGGAAATAGCAATCCACTCAGGGATATAATATCATGACTTCACTTAGAGGATCGTCAAGATGTATCTGATTGCTGGATGGGGAAAATCCACTGGACAAATCAAACTCGTGTTCGGAGATACTTTGATGGGGATAAAATAAATATCCTCGATAACTGAAATAAGCTGAAATGAAGTAGTAGATGCCACGGGAATAAAGTGAATATCCGCTAAAACTGAGATAATCCGAAGTGATAATGTAGTAGTAGATGCCATAGATGAGGCGTCACGGGGATAAAATAAATATCCACCGCTTCGTTGTGAAAGCTTGTACCATAGTGTAGTTGTAGACGTCAGAGTCTAGTCTTCAGTGGGGTATGAAATAAGCATCCATCGTTGAGAGGAGTTAAAATCTTGAGAAGACACCAAGGAGTGAAATAAACACTCACTTCATCGGGGAAGGTTGAGACCAAAGAGATTCGTTGGGGATCCTTAGGTCACCCAACTGCTGAATTCTTGTACTGATCCTGTCATAATTGCCTGAAATAATGATTCACTGGGGAATCGTCATGACTTCATGCGGTAGAAAACTTGCTGGGGAATTATCGTACCATTTGAGATTCTTCGGGAAATTGGGTGAAGAATGCTATGAAGTCAGTGAAGTTTTGACTTGCATGGTAGTCGCCATTTTCCAGTATCAAATGTTGAAAAAGTAGCTTCAATTCTCATTTGTCATGAATTGCATGATTCTGAAAAAGGAGTTATCTCTAAAGGATTTTACAGAAGATCCGACGTTCAAAATAATCCAGCATCTTCCAACTCTTGAGAGATTTGTAGAATCTCGACATAACTGGCTCAGATTGACGGTGTTGTGTATATTGAGTCTTCAAAAATTGCCCCTTAGGTAAGTCAGTTTGTGAAGGTTACAAACTGAAGAAAACGTCCTGCCCCTGCTTAACTGGGTCTTCAAGCAATGTGCCCCCAGACTAGATATCTTTTACAATGAAGTAGCCATCTTCAACAAAGTTCCAATCAGGAATTGAATTTCGTGTAGCTGTTGGCAAACTTCTATGACATCAAGCAAAATTTACGTGCAGAAGGAGTAAATTCTAAAATTTCTAGTACAAAGTCATGTTTGTTTTGAAGTTTTATCGAAGAAAAACATATCACAAACTTGTGACTGAATCACTAGTTAGGATATGATATTAGTTTTCCTTTTTATAAAGCCAATGCGAACTTTGAGCGTGGCTAATAGGAGCCAGGAAACACTATCTCATCGAGTATGCTTTTGAAATGAACTCGGCTTCAATAAGGTCTTTTGTAAGTTGTAAGTAGTGATTTGGTTTAAGAAGAAAAAAAAGGTATAAAGGTCAAAGCTTGTTTTTACCCACCCCTTTTTGTGAAGTTATTTTGAAATTTTGAGGGTCAAAGTTTATTATACCCACTCTTATTTTGATAGTTTGGAAGCTTGGTCGCTTGGATTGAAATTTACCCTGCCCCAGGTTAAAAATGAGGTTTTTTGATTACGAGGCTCAAAAAGGTTAACGAGAGGTTATTTCTGGTATTGAAACAATGCCTTATATCCTTAGCAGGGTTTTCGTTCAAAAGCATACGACAGGAGAGATTGCGTTTTATTTCATCATCCTCCATTCAGTAGGATTAGCATTATAAAATGGTACATAATTTTTAAAAATGAGCGAAGTGAATGGATTTCTTCGAAACAAACATTAAATTGCCTTAACATTCAGAATAACAAGTTTTTACATGTAAACATGCTTTAATAGTCAAAGAAAGCGATAAAATGAAAATAAATAAACAACTTAATACTTCCGGGACTAATTTCCTCTTTATTTGCCACTTGACCTAACCATCTTCAAAATCAACTTTCGAGATCAGCCTGAGGATCATTTTCATACCCACTCTCGATAAATTCTTCCATAACCAGGACTGATGAACCCGTATGATTGGGTGAAGAAGAATTGATTTGAATGCCACAAGGCGTGAATGAGATCATTTTGGAGTCAAGCAGATTCTGAACCTTACTCGGGAGTACCTTACAGTCGTCAGTTAAATGCCCTGGTGCCCCAACATGGTAGTCACATCGAGCGTTAACGTCAAAACCTGGTGGATAGGGAAAAGGTACTGGCTTCCATTCTTTCGGCACTATAAGTCCACTTTTGATTAAATCTGGTAAGAATTGACTGTATGGCGTTGGTAGCGGAGTGAAATACCTCTGCTTCTTTAGTCTTTGTCTATCATGTTGACGCGGTTGTAGGCGATATGACTGTCGATACCGAGAAGGTATTCGATTTGGAGAAGAATTTTGCCCCTGAAGGGATAATGGCGTCTGACACAGAGACCCAAATGAATGCTCACTCTGAATACTTGAGTTGCGTGAGTGCCGAGACTGATATATTAGATACTCCTCAATGGAATTATTTTCTTCTCCCTGTTCTTCCTGAGAATGCACAATTGACTTATTCTCAATGGCTCGGATGTTTGAAGTACCTTGGATTTTTCCTTTCTTAAGACCAATCTCGATGCGCTCTCCGGCTATTAGCACATCAGAGAAATTTGTTGTCACAATGCTAAACAGCTTCGCTCGGTACGTGCCTTGCAAAGTATCCATGAACCAGTCAACCAATTCCTTATCTAAGAGTGGTGGTTGAACGCGAGATGCTACTTATCTGCACCTCTGAGCATACTTTCTGAAGGATTCATTGTCTTTTTGAGATAGGTCTAGCAAATGCAAGCGGCTGGGAGCCAAGTCAAGATTGTAGTTATATTGCTTCACAAAAGCACTGGCAAGGTCCGACCATGATTGGATGTCGCTACTCTTTAGCTGCATATACCAATTTAGTGATGCCCCACTTAAATTGTCTTGGAAACAGTGGATCATAAGCGGTTCATTACGGGCATACAGAGTCATTTTTCTGCAAAACATCACCAGATGCTGCTTTGGACAGCTGTCCCCTTTATACTTCTCAAATTTTGGTGTCTTAAACTTTGGAGGCATTAAAAGGTCAGGTACCAAACACATATTCAAGGAATTCAGATCAATAGCGTCGCGACCATTAATGGCGTCAAGTCTTCTTTCCAAAGCACGAAATTTTTCCAAAATCTCATCATCTCGTGGATCTTCAGTTTTCGTCTCAGGAATCACCTCTTGGGAATCTGGCTCTGAGAATGCGAGGCTACGATACTCCATAACATCAACAGAAGAAGGATGTCTATCCTGGATGTTAGTATGTTCTTGTATAACTTAGTTCTCAGCGGGAATCTGCACAGACTGAGCTTGGGTAACATTGTTCACAACAGTCCTCTGAGTACTAACGTCCCTTCTTGCCAAGGTTGTCATAGCTTCCACAAGTTGATTGAACTCAAGATCTCCTACGGTCGCAAACTGGCTCTGCTCTTCTGAATTCATGATCCAGGTTCAGAGACTACTGTCGGGAAATCAACAGACGGGTCATGAACAGAGGATGGACAGGATCACAGGAACAAACAGAAAAAAAGGAAACGATGCAAAGAATGCAAAATGATATGAGATGCAAATGCAAGAACGATGCGACTATCAAGGGACTCAAAGTCATATTTGCAGTCATTGTAGATGTTCAAACATTTTATTAAAAATTTTCAACATCCAGTACACCTCCAAAGTTTTATTACATAAGCCATATAACACAAAAGGAACTAGGAGTCTAAACTGTTGGATGATGCCCCTTGTCTTCCACAAAGTTCTTCCATCATCCTATCGATCTGGTCCTGTATTTTTGCTTTGTCCAGAGTAAGCTTCTCTATTTCCGCCTTCAACTTCGAAACTTCATCTGATAGGACCACTGGAGGCTTGGGACAAGGATAAGGCATTCTCAGCAAGAGAGCATTTTCACGTGCCCATGCCAGACATTCTTTAGTAACTGAGCAATCTGGATTCGTTGTTGCCGTTATTCCTTGTCGATTGATACGACGCCAAGCAAACACAATTTCGGTCTTCAACCCAAGATCCTCTCCTTGATAGAGGAAAATTCTGGTCAGGTTTTATGGATCGGGTACTTCGTCCATTGGATGTTCGAGTTGACGACGGGCGAGCACGGGGTTCTAACTGACACATCCCTTTGTACCAAGAAGAGGTACATTGGGAAAGTCTCCACAGCTATGAATCATGGGGATTCCTCCATACATCGGGTCATGCCAAACGATATCTGAATGAGTAAGAGCCATGAGCTTCACGGGCCATTCTGAACCATCTTTCACGTTCCAAAAATCAGTAGACCTCAGTAGGTGCGAAGTAAACCACCTATAGAGGATAGCGGTACAAAAAATAATCTGCCCTTCTCTCTTCAAGCCTTTGAATGGATATAGTGGTAGGCATCGGATAACAATGTAGACACTGGATTTTTTAGCATAAAAATCCTTATGGCATGGACGTCAACAAAATCTTCAACATTGGGAAATAAAAACAAACCATAGGCCAGCAGCGCAAAAAGGTGCTCGAACGCTCTAGTGTTCTCTACACTAGCAAAATGTCGAGCTTTCTCGAACAAGAACTGGGCAGGCAAACCATATATTCCTCCTCTGACCTTCATGTGAGTTTGGATCTCCAACAGCTTTATGCGGGTCGCTCTTCCGATGTCTTCCTGGCTGGGTCTTCCTTCTCCACGGAGAACAGAGGTGAATCTTTGACAGGGATCCCCAACAGAGCAGAGTACTCTTCCAACGTAGGCATCAGTTGGAAATCTTGAAAGATGAAACAATGATAGATCAAACTGTAAAGTTGAACCAACATTTCCAAAAGACCATCGGTTATTCGAATCTGCAACAGTGGAAGGATTTGTCCATACTTCGCCGTGAACGCCTCAGGGTCTTTGATCTGACTTCCTAGTTCCCTTAGTTGTTCAACATCCGACACCTTGAAGGTGTACGGCAAAACCCCCTTCATCCCTTAATGTTTACAAAACCATTCTAAGTTCCTTGATAGAGAGAAATGAGAATGCGAATGCTATGCAACAAGATTCATGGAAACTCAGCTATTTATAATCATAAAGGAATATCAAAAGGCTCGTTTTAATAAGCCATAAAATAGTCGGTTACCATCATTAGTACCGGAATACTAAAAATTGGTTTATTACAAAATTAAAACGCGTCTATACGCTTTACAACAGTCATAACGTAAAGCTAAATAAAAGCTAATAATGATGGACCTAATGAGACTCTTCCAACGGTCTTCTTGAATCCTTTGACTTCTTTCTTCCATCCGAGCTTCTTCTAGAATAATGTTGACTGATTATTAGAATGGGAGAAGACGTCTTGAGCTATTTATTACAAGAAATAGGTTCTTTCTAATAAACCTTCTTTTGTTATCTTTGCTTGAATATGAACTGAAGATAGGAAATGAAATTTGTCTTGAAATAGTAACTCCGTCAGCTGAGAATAACCTTTATGAGTTGATAACATCTAGTAATCAGGGATAGATGGAGATGATAGCTTCCCATATATGGTCTTGAACCTTTCTTCATTTGTCAGCAAGGTTTCCAGTCCCCTTAGATCGTCCAGGTTATAACTCTTGTAAGTGTACTTCAACGTTTTGTTTTTTTAGAGTGCATGATATCCCAACGATGTTTACAAACTAGACTA
This sequence comes from Lathyrus tuberosus, assembly GCA_022829125.1. NCBI lineage: Eukaryota > Viridiplantae > Streptophyta > Magnoliopsida > Fabales > Fabaceae > Lathyrus > Lathyrus tuberosus. The sequence goes on from JALAZF010000186.1 coordinate 11,074,593, forward strand.
AGTTCCAAGAATCTTTATGATATGATGCTAATGGATGCATGAATGCAACAACCACAGGGAAACACACAAGGCAAAGCGCACAAAGCACACAGGCAAAGGGCCCTAGGTTTGAAAGGTCACAGCATGGCGCCAAGGTCTACCCACCCCAATAGGTGTGCACTATAGTTTCAAATGTACCTGCCGAACGGGTTCTACAAAGTTCCCAGAGTCTACAATCCATCTTTCGGATATTATCGATTTTCCAAATCACTTGGTAGTTAATAATATTCTCAAGAGAATCTCGTCTGAATGTAGTATCGTGTAGCGACTATTTCAGGAATAGACTCCCGCATAATCCCTGCACTACATCCTAATAGGCCAAGTTGGGTTAAAGGTAACTACGGTCCTCAGCCTCGATGGCCTTTAGTTCAAAATAATATCGTCTTTACAAATGGACTCGTTGAACAATATTAAATTCAAGAGGGCCTAAACTGAGTGGTGAAGTCTCAATTCAACTTCTTCAGGAATCGACTCCCTCAAAGTATCCTTGAATTCTCACCGTCCTATCATAATTTTCACTCTAGTTCGGGTTTAGGACTTCATCTCACCACACAAAGAGTAACCCAGAAAACCAGCACAGATAATAAGCAAATATAGCAAGTAAATAAAGAAAGATAACATAAGCAAAAACAAGGTAGGGGAAACCCTCGACAATCCCCAGTGAAGTCGCCAGTTCTGTTGCGGTGAGAATAGGATACCATAGTTATTAATGAACTAGGATCACATTTCTTTAAATGTTCACCACCGACTTTGATTTATCCAAAGGAAAGGTTCAAAAGCGAAAAAACCTAAAGATCTAAGGTTCGGGGGTTGGTTACGCCTAGGGAAGGTATTAGCATCCTAAATGTCTGTAGTACTCTACGGGAACCTCTCATTAGTATTTTGGTTATCTCTCACTCGCTTACTAAGGGTGCTTTGCTAAAGGCTGAAAAAACCCTAGGGGTTAGTATCTAAGTATACTCGACAAGGTGTCGCACCTTGTGCCTACGTATCCTCGGGAGTAGAATCAGAGTAATGCGTAGTTCTGAAAAGAGGAACTTCTTGAAGTGGTCAAGGTTCCAAGGGGAGGTAAAGTCTTGGGCAAGACCTTACATAGAGTGCGGCGACTCTAAAGTTGTAGGTTAGTTGTAAAAGGGGTAGGATTGTAAATGTTCACGGCGGAGCATTTACTTGGAGTGCGGCTACTCCGATCCTAAGGCTAAGATTCTAAATGTCTACGGCGAGGCGTGGAGTACGGCGACTCCGAATCCTAAGACCAAGGGTTCTAAAGTTAGTCTTATGACGTTTGAGTCAATATTAGGGTACCTTTCCTTTGGAATGTCGAGGGGGACTAACTTAGATTTATTTGTGCGCTCTAGCAAAGTGGGCTAGCTTTAGTCTATAGTGACCGAAAAGGTTGAATACGATGCCCGAAGGCGATCGACTTACATGGGTAAAAAAGGGGCTCGACGTTGGATCAAGAGTTTTTTATATTTTTGAAAGGTTTAGACATATGAAAATAAGCATACAAAGGCATGATAACAAGCAGAGACAAAATAAATAAACATACAAGCATACGATTCACTCAGGCGCGCGAGAGGGATTTGTAGAGAGCGATTTTGGACGCGGTTCTTAAGCGCTGGTCGCTCTCACTGCGGTTGAGTTTTAACTACAGGTTGATTCATTTTTTATCCTATTAAAACTGATGAAGGAAGGGAAATAGATGTCTCCAATTAACCCTGCTTTGCATACTGAGTTTAAACAGCGGTCTGTTAGGTTACGAATGCTATCAATGTGGGCGGCCTTTGTACTGGTTATTTGTATTTTCGCCAAAATGGTTTTCTCTCTTTCTTGGATTTTCTGGCGGGGAACAAGGATTAGGATGTTAGGACTGATGCTTTTGATAGATACATGAAAGTATGGGATTTTGGGTTTTTTGTTTAGTGTGCTCGCTAAGATTTTTCTTTCAATCTTATGCCTACGTATTCCCGTTTACCGAAATAGGGAAATCAGAGCGTTCGTAGTTCCTCCTATTCTATGGGAGGAAATGGGTGTTTTTGGTGTCTTGTTCAAAGCCCAAGACGTGAAGCGAAAAGTGGTTTGTATCTTGTTCAAGGCCCAAGATGTGAAGCTGAAGAGTCGATTTGTATCTTGTTCAAAGCCCAAGATGTGAAGCTGAAAGGTCTCAACTTTAGAGAGAATTTGTCATCTCTAAATAGGGGGTTGTATGTCACAACTGTTTATAAAGGAGAATTACTTTAACCGGGATTTGTGAATCCGGCAATGCCATAATTTCCTTTAAAGGGAATTTCCAACCTGAAGGAGAAGACTTTAACTCAGTGTAGAGTAATGCCATCTTTCCTTAGGAATTTCTCATGCTAAAAGAGGGACAGTGGCATGGATGTAGATGATCCAGAGGCTTGCCGCTTACAGCGATTAGATGAATGGGAAAGAGTTGTTGATGTTTGTGTACTGTGAACGAGGCACAGCTTTGAGGCTAAAAGGTTGATTGGATCAACCAGTGGTTTTCTTATATAAAGCCTAAGAGGAGGCTAATATGTGTCTCATACAAAGCCCGAAAGAGAGGCTAAAAGGTTTTGACTCGATGATGAAGTCTTTTGGTATCTCGTATAAAGCCCGAGATTGAGGCTATTTGACTCAACAAGAGAGTTTTGTTGTATCTCGTACGAAGCCCGAGGTGGAGGCTGTTGTTTATTTGGCTCAATAAAAACCTTTTTGTATCTCGTATAAAGCCCGAGATGGAGGCGAAAGAGGTGATTGACTCAACGAGGGAGTCTCTTATGTGTCACGTACAAAGCCCGAGAGAGAGGCTAAATGTTGTTTCAGTTAAGTGACAGGTCCAGTATACTGATTTTAAAGAGAAAATCAGTTTTTATATGAGCAACAATGTACTCATGGATTCGATTCAAGGATCTGGGTTATTCCTGTTATTTAAGGAAGCGGGAAATTCGAAGGGTATTGAGACTGTCCGAGTCTACGGGTTTTCTTCCTATTCTTGAAGGGTGCTTGAGAATGTCTTTGAGACTCAAGGAGATTAGACTGTCCAAGTCTAGAGTTTCATTCTTTGTACTATGTTTTGAGAAACAGTAGTAGACTCTATGAAAGGACTGTTCTATTAAGATGACTAAGTTATGTTCCTATACCTCTAGGAGGTCGTCGGGACAATTTGTACGAAGCCCAAGAGGAGGCTGGAAACTTTTAAGAAGCCGAGAGGTCCTTGTACTAAGCCCAAGAGGAGGCTATCATTCCCGGAGGAAGAGATCATTATACGAAGCCTAAGAGGAGGCTGTGAATACTTCTAAGAAGCCGGAGGGTCCTTGTACTAAGCCCAAGAGGAGGCGGGGTTACTTTTAGGAAGCCTGTGGGTCCTTGTACGATGCCCAAGAGGAGACCGACGCTTTTAAGAAGCCGATGGGTCCCCAAACCCCGAGAAATTCAAGGCAAGCTATTCACAAGGAATAGATCAAGTCAGGAAAGTTCGAGAATTTGGAAGAAACTCAAGAGATGCCATTCAAGGAGAAAAGATCATCTCTGGGGAATAGAGTTTCTTGACAAGTGCTTTTAAGAAGCCTGTGGGTCCCCAAACCCCGAGAAGTTCAAGACATGCCATTCACCGAGAATAGATCAAGCCAGGAAAGTCCGAGAATTTGGAAGAAACTCAAGAGATGTCATTCACGGAGAAAAGATCATCTCTGGGGAGTAGAGTTTCTTTGACAACTTCTATGAGTGACAATCTATGAAAGGGTTCACCGAGAATGCTGCCTTTCATGTCTCCATATTGTTTAACCCCAAGAGGAGGGAAGACTATGTCTGGTAATCCTATGGGGATCTAGTTTAGACTATTTCTAATAGTGATCAACGGGCTTAATGCTAGACGTAGTTGCTGGGGAAACTCTAAATATCTATACTATTATTAGACAGTTGATATGAGTTTATGAAAGAAGACTTACAGCGAAACAGCCCCACAAAATAGTTATATACATATGAAAGCGGTAAATGAAAGCAATAACCACTTACTCGGTTGTAGAGCTTCCATGCTGTTTGGTTAGTTGTTCAACAAAGAAAGATTGAAAACAACAGTATATTCAAAATCAAAGGAGAAAGTGCTTTGAAAAAGAAAGATTTGGGGCTTACAGCTCAAGGAGAGGCCCAGGGTTTTATCAGTGAGCGCACTGTTTGAATTTGTACAAAGGGGCTTATACAAGTGACTGAGGCCCAAAAAAAGGTTTTCTGTACAAAAGGATGGGTCTTACACTCTCTCAAGAGGCCCAAAAGGTTTTAAAGAAAAAAAGTGGGGCTTATAACACGAGGGTAGGCCCAGTTGACTTTTCGTTTAAAAATGGCGATCGCGCCGAGATTTTCTTTTAACGCGAAGGGGCTTATACAATAAGTGAGGCCCACAATTGTTCTGGTTAAAAGGGGGTTGGGTCTTACACTCTAATAGAGGCCCAAAAATGATTGAATGGGTCTTATAGCTCGAGGAGAGGCCCAAAAGGTTATTTTTCAAAAGGGCGACGATCGCGCCGTTTGTTTTTGACGGTATCGGGATTTATACAATACACTGAGGCCCAAAAATAATTTGGTCAAAAAAGGATTGGGTCTTACACTCTATTAGAGGCCCAAAATGTTTTGAAAATGATTTATGAGGGTTGAATTAATCCAAAACCCTAATTTGCTTTCAAAAGATGTATTTAATTGAATAAAAATTCAATTAAAATGATCAAAATTGTTTAACATAGGAAAAACAAATTGTGATCTTGGATTAATGCTTCAAAAATTAAGTATTGACCTACAAAATAATTAGAAGGCATTAAAAGTTGCAAAATCAAGGTGGAAAAAATATTTAAAATGTCAAAAACAATTAAAATATTAATTCTTTGTAAAAAATATCAATTATATAAAATAAATAATATTTTTGGGATTTTTTGGGAAAATAAAATATTTTAACATTTTTGTGAATTATAAAAAAAAAGAATCAACTCAAAATCATTAAAACTCAGAGAGAAATTAATTTTTGAATCAATTAAATAAAATCACAAAATTCAAATATTCAACTTTTGAAAAAAAGGCGCCAAGAACACACCAAGAACACGCGCGTGTTCTGGGCTTGGCCAGATTTGCATTTTCTCTCCAATCTCACTGAATACTTGATTATAACATGCAATCCACATATCATTATGCTCGTCTCAACCTCACGATCATGTCTATGTTAATTAATTTCATTTAAATTAAACATATAACAAGAAATCATGAAAAATCCTCAAGAACCCTAATTTCTGCATGAAGGCTAGGATTTTTGATACACGATTCAAACAATGCAATTAATTGAGGGGAAACATTCCATGCATGATTATGAACATATGACCAAATTATTGTGCAGCAAAAAATGCATGGATCATAGAGTTAGAAGAGCTCATGCTTACCACTTGCAGCTGGTGATCGTGTTTGGTGTTGGAGGTGTTACAGCTTGGTTCCAATGATGTGGATAGCTTCCCTAGGTGCCAAGTGATGTGTCTGAGTGCTTGGAATAGATTGAAATGGTTTGGAGTTGAAGATGGCACCTCAACTGCAAAACTGTCAAGAACTTGAGCAATTGGCTGGTGATTTTGTGAAATTTGTGTTCCAGATGTTATGTGAGTGTTTGGATCACTTCTATATGATGTATGTGAGGTGTGTGAGTGATTGGTTTGAGTGGAATTGCCCTAGCTCAAAACCCGATAGCTACCTTGCTAAGAAAGGCATATTTGCCAAGAGAAAGAGATTTTGAGAAAGGCAAGTGTTGTAGGCCTTTGGTGTACTTAAACTGGCCACAATTGAGCTCTATTTATAGTAGAGCAAGTTTGTTTTGCAAGGAATAGTGAATGGCAACTGCTGAGTAGGTTTGTTCAATGTTGGCCAATGGAAGTTCAAGTCTCCTCTAGCCATTGACTAGAGGTTAGGGCACAGGTGTCGCTCCCAGGATTTTCATCCAGGTACAAACGCGAGAGTGGCGTGGAAAAACAGAGTCGTCAGCCGTGTAAATTTATCCCAAGAGAGGGAAAGGGAACACCGCATAAACCTTAGGAAGAGGGAAAGGTATGGTCATCGCAACCATAACCTGGGTTCGGGAGTCGGTTACGCGAGGGGAAGGTGCTAGCACCCCACGCGTCCATCGTACTCAATGGGATCCACGCTTGTTGTCTAATCTAAGGGTAAGTTATACTATCATCTAGGGCTGTACTAAAACGGAGAGGGGAAGACAAAGACAGACTCGGTAGGACATCGACGTCCTAGGCCTACGTACCCCCTTTGTGCAATGGGGAATTCAGAGTCAACGTAGTTCGGACCAAGTTCTTTTTGTGTTTTTTATGAGCGACGTTAAGTTCGCGTCCGGCAGTTAGGGTCGATGCCTGTTTGCGACTCAGACGGAAGGTAACTTGCCCTTTTTGAAAATATCCTTTAAGTTTGAAGGTACCGAAGGACAAAAAAGTTTGAGGTTGGTTTGTGTTTTTTAGGACAGAAGTGGCTTAAGTTAGTCCCTAAGCTGCATTGCACCAAAGTCTAGGGCACAGGGGCGAATACTTAACGCATCGTCCTAAGACAGGACGCTCGTTAAGCACTCTAGAAAGATGAGAGGAAGCCCCTCATTTCTCATTCCCCATACTTAAGGCTCGTGCGCAATACACCTTATTATTATTAAGTGTTTTAAAGAGATTCGAGATGAGAAGAGAGAAGACACAAGGGTAACTCTAAAGGGAAACTAACGGTCCTAATGTTATCATGCATGGGTGACCTACGGTTAGTGAGGCTTGAAGATGACCTAAACCCTAAAGAATAAAGATAGGAGATAAGAAAGGTAAGGGTAACCATGGATACTTATCCATACCCTTAAGGAACTTACCTTGATCCTGCATAAAAGGTTAGTGAGAAACGGACGTGAATAAGAGCAATGAGGTGAATAAAAATCAGACAACGGCAAACAATGATGAGAATAATCCAAACATGAATCAAGGAAACAAAGAAACAGCCCCAAAGCAAAGGGCATAAGTGCCTTTCAGACAAGGTAATCATATAAGGTCAAAGATGCGCCCGCAAGAAAATCTCAAGTAAAAAGAACTCCAATAATTAGAAAAATGATTCCTAAAATTCCCAAATTAAACAATAAAGTTCCTCAACCAGAGGCAAACAACATATAAAAAACCCCTGCAAAAATCCAAAATGTTAGCCGTTCAAATAATCATATAGAACTCGAGTAAGGGATATGGTTCAATGTGCCAAAGAGACGGATCTAAATGCAATGTGAAAAATATTTAAAAATGAAATAAAAATATTTTTATGCAATGTAGGATGTCAATGAATAAATGCAAAAAGAACGGATCAAAAATGTTTTGTGGATGAGGAGAATTAAAATGAAGTTTATGTATGCATGCGATGTGTAATTAAAAGGAGATTAATGCAACAATTAATTTAAATGACAAAAATAAAATAAAAAAATAAAAATAAAATTTGTAAAAATTTTATAAATTAATAAAGATGATGCATGAATTTTTTAGGATTTTTTAGATGCAGTTTACTATTTTAAAAATTAAAATATGAAAATGTAATGGATATAAAATAAATAGAAAGAAAAATCAAATGGGGGTGCAAGGAGGAGCCCAAAGGCGTTGGGGTAATTGAAATGGGCCTGGAGGGGGGTGCGAACAGTGCGTGATCCGCCAGAAAAATAAAACAATAAAAAAATAAGATAAAGTCTGGGGGTGCGTTAGCAATGGAAACCTGCTAGAATGATGGTTGGGCCAGACGTTGGGGGGTGCGAACAGCGACCCTGGCCCAATTGATTAATCAGCCAACAAAAATAAAAAATGACCACCATACTCCCTCCATGTGCACCGCATGTGACCTCATTAATGAGGTGTCACAAACCCAACCGCGTGATCAAAATTAAAAGAAAATAAAAGGCCATGATTAATGGAAGCATGGTGGAATTCATGGAATGAGAAACATGTGATCAACAAATAAAAACAGAAATAAGAAGGACATGTGGCACGCCGTGGAGCGTCCGATCTGGAAATGAAGGGTGGAGATTTCGTCTTCTCCGTCCAGCCAACCTGTTCGCCGGACCACCACCTTCGCCGGAGCTCCACCGCCGGCCGCCACCTGCAACCACCCAACCTGCCCAGAAAATGCATATGGGTACACTATCCGACCCAGAATTTCGCGAGGAATCCAAATATGGCCTTAAAAATCGCAAATTGTTAGTGTATAATAAAAAACAAATAAAAAACCATTAGGGTACAAAACTTTAAATCCATATTACAAGCAATTCACACATCTATAATTAAAAATAATTATACCAGAGTGATCAACATTCATCACACGTCAATATTCATGCAAAAAATAGGAGTTTTAAGAATACGAAAAAATCTCTCAACCGGAGATGGAGCAGCTTCAATCCTTGCCTTTGGCTGCGAATAGTGGTTGATTTGCACTCTAGAAATCCCCAGGAAAATATTTGTGGAAGAACTTCTGGCCAAAACCTTGTGGATCGTGAGTTTTGATGAAAAATCTCCTCTTAGGGTTTTCTTGAGATCTCCTCCAATTGTACGTGCATGAACCTTAACCAGTGCATCTTTAGGTTTAAATAAGCTAGGGTTATTCTTCTGATGATGAGTTGGGCCTGGATAATCCATGTTTAATGATTTTTGCATTATTTCATTTAATATTGAATTTTAACTAATTAAATCCAATAAAAATAAAATAAAATGAGGAAAAATCAAATATATGCTCTTTGGGTCGTGCATGGCTTTATGTTTGAGTTTGGTTTAAGAAACTTATGGCCCATTTGTCAAAATTTGGATTTTAGGCATAGTTTGCTTTGTGCACCTCCTCAAAATGGCCCAACTTTGACTAAGCATAACTCCTTCAATTTTTAGCTCCTTAATGCAAACTAATACTTTTTAGAAACCTCAAGATGTCCTATAACCAACCCTTTTGGTCCCATGTCAATTTGATCTTCCATGTTCAAGTTATGAGCTTTTGAAGAAGGTTGACTTTTGTTGACTTTCAAAATGACCTATAATGTCTTGGCTCATATCTCCCAAATGAAGCATTTCTGGCCTTGTCTTGTGAGACACAAAGTTGTAGGGAATTAAATTTCCTTCAAGATGGACTTTGGTTGAGGAATTTTTGATGAAGTATGTGGAAGTTAGGCCTGGTCAAAGTACAGTTGACTTTTCCTACAAAAACCCTAATTTAGTAACTCCTGATTCTTGATGATTCTGAGGTTTCCCTGATGAATTGTCATCAACCCTTGATCAAATGATGAATTTCACCCCATAATCTTGATGTTGACCAAAAATCTTGAGGTTTGACTTTGTGTTGACCACAGTTGACTTTTTGACCAAGTTAACTGATTCTCAATCCATTGGCCAATTGAACTTCTCCTGAATCAAACTGATGGCCAATCTTCCACTCCTAGGTACTCAGGGACCCAAGGAAAACCATGGAATCAATTTTTGCCCAAAAAATCAGAAATAAACTGACTTTATAGCAAACCCTAGTTTTGGTACCCTCAGTCTAGGAGGAAATAGCACAGTCTCCAACTTCAAATTCCTCTGAATATGATGTGTATCCTCTCCAACAAAGATAAGATATGCCATTTGTTGTTGATAAAAACCCAAAGAGCTTACCCATTGGAGCAATAAACCCAAGAATCTCAAAACCCTAATTCATGCACTGGTTAGGAGGGAGGAATCCACTTGAGATCCCTTGCCACCTGTGAACCCTTGATGATGTGATGGACCAGATATGACCTTCCTGGATTGCCTCAGGCACCTTGACCCCATGCTAATGATATGCATACATGATAATGAAATGAAACATAAGCCAGTTAGTAAAAAGTAAGGAGGGCAAATTTTGGGGTGCAACAGCTGCCCCTATTCAATCAACTTGGTCCTGAGTGGTATGATAGCAACGGCTCTCAGACATTCCAGGATACACGGGGATTGAATACTGAAAGAACCCCAGAAATTTGCTAGTGATGAGAACAACGAGACGGAGCGTGCTGGAAAAAGGGAATATGACCTCAATCATGTCCACAAGAAAACGAATACGACCTCAATCGCCCGCAAAGGAAGACTGACCTCAATCACTCCCACCGATAAAATACAAACACGACCTCAATCGCACCCACAAAACGAATACAACCTCAATTATACCCGCAAAGGAAGACTGACCTCAATCACTCCCACAAATAAAATAAGAATACGACCTCAATCGCACCCACAAAACGAATACAACCTCAATTATACCCGCAAAGGAAGACTGACCTCAATCACTCGCACAAATAAAATACGAATACGACCTCAATCGCACCCACAAAACGAATACAACCTCAATTATACCCGCAAAGGAAGACTGACCTCAATCACTCCCACCGATAAAATACGAACACGACCTCAATCGCACCCACAAAACGAATACAACCTCAATTATACCCGCAAAGGAAGACTGACCTCAATCACTCCCACAAGTAAAATACGAATACGACCTTAATCGCACCCACAAAACGAATACAACCTCAATTATACCCGCAAAGGATAACCAACATAAAGTGGACTTTACTGGGGATAACGTGAAAACAAAACTTCTGTTTTAAACCACCTCGTTTCAGAACCTACTGGTAAGATGACTCCGTTGGGGAAGAAGAAGTCTAAATAAAAGACTCTGCCGGGGAGTACAAGTATGAGGAATGCGTCCCTCCAGAATCTCCTGAGTGATGCCACCTCCTGCTGGCAAAGAAAGTATCAAACCTGGCTTATGCTTCAAATGCAAATGAAAATGCCATGTTTTTGAGGATGCGATGCAAATGCTTATGATATGCAAAGGGGTCCCTCCAGCAAACTAAATGCCGGAGAGGAAATACCAATTCAGCTGATGACAAAAATAAATTGTCCTCTGAATCCACGAACTCTGCTGAGACGGATCACTCTGACCGAATCTTTGGATCAACAACTTCTGCTGGGGATGAAATTCCAAAAGAACATCTGCTCTACTGGGGATTATACGTAACTCTTTGAAAGGGGAGGCCACGGCCTGAATCAGAAGAGTGCCAGATATCACTTGGATTTAAAACCTGCTAGGGATGTCAACCCCTGTTGGACAAACTGTTGCGAGGATCACTACCAAACTCTGCTTGGGGGAACAGTAAGTGCTGACATCCACCCTGCTAGCGGATAACATCAAGCTTACTTATCTGTTGAGGATTAGATTGCACCGTTGCTGCTGAGAAAAACATTTCCTGAAGCGTTCAGACTCTATGGGGAAATATGTCTTAATCCGGAAAAAATACTTCTCAAGTCTCCTGCTGGGGGAGGTCTGCTCTCCTGAGGAGAGTGCAATCTCAATGCTGGGGAGAGCAAGCTGCTGGGGAAGTATGATCCTGTTGCCCTGCAAGTCAAATAACAGCAAATAGAATACGCCACAACATGACTATCACCGTTAACGCCTAAGTAATTCTTACTGCTTTTTGTTATGCTCCGCAAAGCTCGAAGTTTTATATGCAATGTTTATTAAAAATATCGGACGTTTTTGCAAACAAAACAGTAACAGTAAAAGTAAAAGTAACAAACAATAGAAAGCTCTTTGAGTGAAATGAATATTTTATTGAGAGAAGTGGCCTGTAAATAGGCATTTACAATTGGAGGCAATTCCTAGAAAGAGGTAATTGTGTAAAAACAAAAAGGAAAATACACATGTCGGCAATGTGGGGAACAGATATCCACCATGATTTGACTTAGCTATGACCCATATGACTTGCTTATCCACAAATGTCTTGACCTTCGAAGAGACTAACTGTACTGATTCCTTTCTTTCAGAACTTCCAGGTATCGAGGGTGTTCACAGATCGAACACAGACAGTAGCCTTTCGCTTATAAATCCCTAACTTTTGCCTGGATCGCCCTTTTCGGGTTTTCAATCCACCGGGATACCCATTTTTGCCAAAGTCGCCTTTTCAGGTTTTCAACTTTGTGGGTTTACACATTTCTTTTACATTTTATCCCTAACTTTTGCCCGAACCTCTTCCTTTTCATGGTTCGCCGGGATGCCCCTTTTTGCCTGGACTTTCTTTTTACGTTCAGCGGGTCTCTTTCATGTGAAGTATTTTTTGACTACGTCTGCGTTCACAGGGGAAGTAAAATCTTCGCCATCCATAGTTGAAAGTAGTAAGGCTCCATCGGAGAAAACCTTTCTAACCACATACGGCCCTTCGTAGTTTGGAGTCCACTTGCCCCTGTGATCTGTCTGAGGAGGAAGGATCCTTTTCAAAACCAATTCGCCTGTCTGAAAATTCCGAGGACGCGCTTTCTGATCAAAGGCGTGCTTCATCCTGCTCTGATACAACCGACCATGTGCGATGGCTGCCAATCTCTTTTCTTCAATAAGGTTTAACTGATCCAATCTAGAACGCACCCATTCAGCTTCATCAAGCTTTACATCTGCCAGAACTCTCAAAGACGGAATCTCGACTTCCAAGGGTAACACTGCTTCCATACCATATACCAATGAGAAAGGGGTTGCCCCATTTGACGTACGCACCGAGGTACGGTAACCATGTAGGGCATAGGGTAACATCTCATGCCAGTCCTTATACGTTACCACCATCTTCTGCACAATCTTCTTGATGTTCTTGTTTGCCGCTTCAACGGCCCCATTCATCTTCGGACGATATGGAGAGGAATTATGATGCTCAATCTTGAAACTCTGGCATAGTTCTTCCATCATCTTGTTGTTCAAATTCGAGCCATTATCAGTAATGATTCTCTATGGGACCCCATAACGACAGATGATGTCCTTCTTTATAAACCGAGCTACCACTTGCTTGGTGACGTTGGCGTACGAGGCTGCCTCCACCCACTTCGTGAAATAATCAATGGCAACCAAAATGAAACGATGCCCATTGGAAGCAGTAGGCTCAATCTTTCCAATCATATCTATACCCCACATTGCAAATGGCCAAGGAGATGACAACACATTTAGAGGCGTAGGCAGTACGTGCATCTTATCTGCATAAATCTGGCATTTATGGCACTTCTGGGCGTACTTGAAACAATCTGACTCCATAGTCATCCAATAATATCCTGCCCTCAACAACTTCCTAGCCATGGTGTGACCACTGGAATGAGTACCAAAAGAACCCTCGTGAACTTCCTCCATCAATGAGCTTGCCTCGTGTTCATCAACACAACGTAGCAAGACCATATCGAAGTTCCTCTTATATAACACATCATCCTTGTTCAGAAAGAAATTTCCTGCCAACCTCCTCAGAGTCTTCTTATCTTTGGTGGAGGCACCCTCTGGATATTCTTGCCTCTTCAGAAAAACCTTAATATCATGATACCACGGCTTGCCATCTGACACATCTTCAATTGCAAACACAAAAGCTGGTCTGTCCAGACGCATGATTCTAATCGAAGGTGTTTCGTTCCAACGGTTCACCTTATACATGGATGCCAATGTCGCCAACGCATCAGCCATCTGATTCTCAGCTCGGGGCACATGATGAAAATCCACCCTATCAAAGAACGGTAACAACCTTCTGGCATAGTTGTTATAAGGTACCAAATTTGCCTGACGAGTCTCCCATTCTCCTGTAATCTGATTAACTACCAACGCGGAACCACCATAGACATCGAGGTTCTTAATTCTCAAATCAATTGCCTCTTCTAACCCCATGATGCATGCTTCATACTCTGCCTCGTTGTTGGTACACACAAATGCTAACCGGGCGGTGAAAGGTATGTGAGAACCCTTCGAAGTTATAATGATTGCCCCAATTCCATTACCATATGAGTTGACAGCCCCATCAAAAATCATCTTCCACTGAGGCCCTACCTCTGGTCCTTCGTCAGGCAGAGGCTCTTCACAATCCTTCATTTTCAGAAACATAACATGCTCGTCCGGAAACTCAAACTTCATAGGCTGATAGTCCTCGACCGGTTGTTCAGCAAGATATTCTGACAGAACACTCCCCTTAATGGCCTTCTGAGAAACATACTGAATATCGTACTCTGTCAAAACCATCTGCCAACGGGCTATCCTTCCAGAAAGTGCTTGCTTCTCGAACACATACTTAATCGGATCCATCTTCGAAATCAACAAGGTTGTGTGATTTAACATATACTGCCTTAGGCGCTTGGCTGCCCAAGCGAGTGCACAACATGTCTTTTCCAGCATAGAATATCTTGATTCGTAATTCGTGAACTTCTTACTCAGGTAGTAAATGGCATGCTCTTTCCTACCTGTCTCGTCGTGTTGACCGAGCACACAACCCATCGAATTCTCAAGAACCGTAAGGTACATAATCAACGGCCTTCCAGACACCGGAGGCATAAGGACTGGAGGCTCCTGCAAATACGTCTTTATTCTTTCGAACGCTTCTCGACAATTTTCATTCCACCTGACCTCTTGATCTTTTCTCAACAACTTGAAAATAGGTTCACATGTAGCTGTCAAATGAGAGATAAACCTGGCAATGTAATTCAACCTTCCCAAGAAACCACGAACCTCTTTCTCCGTCCTTGGCTCAGGCATCTCCTGTATGGCTCTTATCTTAGCAGGATCAACCTCAATACCTCTTTCACTAACGATGAATCCCAGCAATTTACCAGACCTCGCGCCGAAAGTGCACTTATTCGGATTTAATCTCAATCTGAACTTTCTCAACCTTTCAAACAACTTCTGAAGGTTCACCAAGTGTTCTTCCTCTGTCTATGACTTCGGAATCATGTCATCAACATAGACTTCAATCTCTTTGTGAATCATATCATGAAAGAGAGTCACCATTTCCCGCTGATAGGTTACCCCAGCATTCTTCAATCCAAAGGGCATTACCTTGTAGCAAAATGTTCCCCACGGTGTTATGAAAGTAATCTTCTCCATGTCCTCTGGGGCCATTTTGATTTGGTTATACCCAGAGAAGCTATCCATGAAGGAAAACACAGAATATTGAGCCGTATTGTCCACTAACACGTCAATGTGGGGGAGCGGGAAATCATCCTTCGGGCTCACCCTATTCAAATCTCGGTAATCCACACACATCCTGACGTTCCCATCCTTCTTAGGTACAGGTACAATATTAGCTACCCACGGAGGATAATTTGTCACAGCAAGAAATCCGGCGTCCAACTATTTCTGAACCTCTTCTTTGATTTTGACAGACATTTCCGGCTTAGTCCTTCTCAATTTCTGCTTGACTGGAGTACAACCCTCTTTAAGCGGCAACCGGTGTGAAACAATGTCAGTGTCAAGCCCAGGCATGTCTTGGTAAGACCAGGCGAAGATATCCACATACTCTCGAAGTAACGTAACCAATCTCCTCTTAACAGTGTCCTCCAAAGCAGCCCCAACCTTTACTTCTCGTTTGACGTCCTTGGTTCCTAGATTAACAGTCTCAACTTCCTCCTGATGAGGTAGAATAACCCTCTCCTCCTGTTTCAATAACCTGGCTAATTCTTCTGGTAAGTCACAGTCTTCGTCAGCCTCTTCTTCGGCTTGGTAGATGGGATTATCAAAGTCATATCGAGCCATAGCTAGGTCATGGGTGTAATCTGAACAAAGGAACCTGCATGATGGATGTTTATGTTTATTATGAGTGCAACAAACAAGAAAACACATTGCCATTTTGATGTGGGTTAATGCAAAAAGTAAAAATAGAAAGACAGGGACCAAAATATTTGAATGAAAAAACGTCCTTTATTGATGGTAAACATAGCAAATAAAACATCCAAGCCCGACAAATAAGTATCGCTACGTCTTGGGCAGAACGTAGGAATCAACATAACAGAAAACAAAAGTAAATTACTCCGGGCGCGTCACTTGGATAACTTTCTCGGAGGACCAGTTATCTAAACTCTGACCAGGAATGCAGGGACGAATCCATCCATCCATGTCGCAATCACTATCTCCTTCATCCTCAATGGCATTGACTCTGTCGAAGAACACGCCGGCACTGGTGAAACGGACTGGACCGTAGAACTTGGGAGGCTCTTCAGTACGCCTGGGTGGCTTGTAACCTAGTCCATAGGTATCCTGCTTCTTTTGAACATTAATAACACTGCCCCACTTCTGAGAACCACCAGCTTCAACTATAGTGCGCGCCTCTTTGAAAGAGGACATTGGAACTTCCGGTTGTCTGATAATTTCTGGTTGGGCAACCACCTCAGGCTGACTGACTGCCTTTGGGGGTTCTCCGGGAATCTTCACAGCTTCAAAGGCTTGGCACAAGGTTTCCTGTACTTCACCATCCACCTCTACATACTTGAAGGTTGATAGGTGACTCACCATAATATCTTTTTCACCACAAACAGTCACGACGTGGCCATCCACCATATATTTCAATTTCTGGTGCAGCGTAGAAGTTACTACCCCAGCACCATGGATCCAAGGGCGACCCAACAAACAACTATAGGTAGGCTGAATATCCATAATGTAAAAGGTGGTGTTGAAAATCTCAGGACCCACCTTGATCGGCAAGACTAACTCCCCAAAAACTGACCTCTTGGAGCCATCAAAAGCACGTACCACTAAGTCACTTGGGGTACAAATCAACCCACGAGTATCCAACTTCATCAAAGCCTTCTTTGGCAACACATTCAAAGACGACCCAGTATCAAATAACACATGCGACATCAAAGAACCACGGCATTCCACTGAAATATGCAGAGCATTGTTGTGATTCCTCCCAGCCGGAGTCAGATCTAAATCGGTGAAACCCAAACCATTACCAGCATTCACATGAGCCACAACCCCTTCTAACTGATTGACAGATATTTCCTGTGGTACATAAGCCATATTCAGAACCTTCAGTAGTGCATTTCGGTGTGCCTCAGAGCACAACAGTAGGGATAGAATGGAAATCTTCGATGGAGTTTGGTGAAGTTGGTCGACAATCTTGTAGTCACTTTTTCTGATCAACCTCATAAACTCTTCTACGTCTTCCGAGAAAGTATCCCCACCTGGTTTTTTCATAGAATTATTAGCTTCCTGCCTCTGTATAGACTCATCCAATGCTTGTTTACCTCTGTTTTGACTTGAACTACCAGCCTGATTCTCGGACAGAATAAAAACTCTACCACTCCTAGTGATAGCCCCAGCTTCAACAAGATTTCCAACCCCTGTATTCATAACTGATGTGTCTTCCAATTCATGCTTCTTACCATTAACAAACACCTCGGCCCCATAGTTCCATGGGATGGCCTTGGTGGTCTCATACGGGACTGGTCCAGGAACAGTGATAGTGACCGGCGCTGGTCTTGCCGGCGCCGATATAGTTATTGTCTTGAATGGAATTGTTATCGTGGCAACATCAATCCCTCTGTCAGTAACATTACTCTGCTTGCAACCTCTGTCAAACTGTAATACCCCTTTGCTGATCATTCTTTGAATACCTGCTTTCAATAAATCACAACCGCCAGATTGCGACACACATCCTACACAACCTTCATCACAACCTGGAAATACCCCTCCTTTTAACAGTCTTTCCTTTACCACACCCAAGGGAGTTTGGACCTCGTTCACATCTGAGATCAGGCTCAAGTCTTCACAGTCTTCGATAATAGCATTGATCTTCGGCCCACCGTGATTTGGCATCGGGTTCTGATTCACATTCGGAACATCATTGGAGAAATTGATGGCTTTTGAATCCACCAAATCTTGTACCTGATGCTTAAAAGCTTTACAGTTTTCAATATTATGTCCGGGTGCCCCAGAATGAAACTCACAGTGGGCGTTGGCATCATAACCAGGAGGCGGATTACCAGTAGGGGGAGCCAGTGTTCTTGTCTGAACCATCTTTAGATTTAACAAATGCTGGAATAGTTGAGCGTAGGACATAGGTGGAGTATCAAAATGCCTATTCCGCTTAGTCAGAGGCTGCGACCGGCGAGGAGTCTGATTCTGTTGTTGAGATGCTGCAGGCTGCTGAGGTGCTGCTGGGATGGTCACAGAAGCCACCTGCTGGTTGTAGTTCTTACCACTATATGATGATACAGAGTTTGTATCACCCTCCTTCTTCTTATAGTTATTGGCATAAGGCTTCTTACCTCCTCCAGATGAGGATCCATCACCGCCTGATATTTTTCCCGCCTTAATTCCACTTTCCACCATCTCTCCTACCAAGATCAAATCAGCAAACTTTCCAGACATGCACGGGACCAATTTTTCAAAGTAATGACCCTGCAATGTGGCCATAAACATAGTTATCATTTCCCGTTTCAACATGGGAGGCTGAACCCTCGCCGCCAGTTCACGCCACCTCTGGGCGTACTCTTTGAAGCTCTCATTATTTTTCTGTGACAGATTCTGCAATTGCGTTCTATTAGGAGCCATATCAGTGTTATATTGGTAATGTCTGATAAATGCCCCTGCCAGATCTCTCCAACTATGCACATCCCTCCTTTCCAGTTGCATGTACCACTCCAGGGACGCCCCAGATAGGCTATCCTGGAAGCAGTGCATCATCAGCTTTTCATTCTTTGCATGCGCGACCATCTTATTCGCGTATGCTCTGACATGGGTCCTTGGACAAGACACGCCATTATATTTCTCGAAAGTAGGAGTCTGAAACTTGTGCGGGATCACAACGCCTGGAACCAGTCCCAAATCCTCTAAATCTATTCCCATAGAATCCTGATTCATGACACCCTTTAGTTGTTCCTCAATCAACCTGATCCTCTGATCGTTGTCAGCCTGGGGACCAGCATCCCCATCTGGCAGAGAAAATGCATCATCTTGAACATCATTATACTGACGGCCATGATTTGCGCCAGCACCATTACCTCTTCTCCCAGCCTTAGGAATCACAACACTTTCTCCTCCGCCCGGAGGAATCACAACACCAGAAACAAGAATACCCCCGCCAGTAGGGCCATTCTGATCATTATTACCGTTTTCCTCATTTCTTGCAATCAGTGGCTGAACGAGAGTCCTCAGCTGCTCTTGACCTTGAGCAACCCCTTGCATTAGTTCCATGAATTGATTCATGTGAGTCCACATCTCAATGATCTCATTCTGTAGCTGATCCATGAGTCTCCTCTGATTCTGTCTGGTAGAATACCGATGAATGTGCTGATCTGCAATCCTGAGATGAGAACAAGATAAGAATTCCGGAGATAAACACCTGTCATGCAAAATGAATATGCAAAATGATTATGAATATGCAAATGCCAATGGACATGTTTACAAATTCGCAGGGCGATCCACCCCTTGATTCCAGTTTAATTTCAAGAACCAGAATCAAAGTTAGGATGCAACCCTACGAATGAATAAACATGTTGGGATGCAAAATGATAATGCAAATGCACACATGGGATCAAGGCACACTGCTGGATGCGCTGTGCTGTTAGCTGAACGAGAAACCAGAAAACCAGAACTCTGAACCACTGAGGAACCCACATAATCAGACATTGATGAGAAATCCAGAATAAGGGTAGGTTGAAGGTCTTGGTTACCTACAAACCTGCAAACACCCATCCCCTCTCACGTGTAGGTACTAGGATGTTCAGTATCCCGGGCTCTCAGGTCGAGAAATGATGATACGTTCACCATTTCTGGTTTGGCATCATCATCAATCGAGGAGGCCTCAACTGATTCTCCAAGGCGGAAGGTCCTCAGCTTTGGCACTGAGGTCGAGAAACAATAGTACGGTGGAGAAATGACTTTTTACTTTTGTTTTTCGCAAAACATGTTGCGGTTAGCAAGAGTCGCCACCGACTTTTCTTTTATCCAATTTATTTAGGAAAGGTGAAAAGAACAGGAAAGACCGTTTTGAAAAGATTTTTGAGTTCGGGGGGTAAGTTATGAAAAGGGAAGGTGTTAGCACCCATTTTCATCCGTAGTTATCTACGGGCTCTTAATTGCTAGCTCACTTTAACTTGATTTTTTTTTAAATGTGGTGTGTGTTTAGAAAATATTTCGTAAAAGTTGACTTTGTAATAATTCGTGTAAGAATGTATATAAAGTGTTTGTTTTTGAAAATATTTTTGAAAGTGTGAGGTGTGAAAAGTATTTGTTTTTTTGAGTTGTGAGCAAGCATTTAAAAGTTACCTACCCTTAATTTATAAGGTCTTTCTTGTACTTATCATTTTCCTTGAGAGATAGTACTATCCATACCATTAGTGGGTAGGTAGTCCTATCTATTGGATGTGGAGGGACAGCGAAGGGTCATCAAATGGTCATAGAAGGCAACATGTAAGGATACCTTAGCAATTCGTAGGGACTACCATCATTTTTCTGTAGGGTCATCGAGGGACAAGATCATTTTTTGTAGGCAACTTGAAGGGTCATCGAGGGACTATGATCTTTATATCGAAGGGACTGTGATGATATTATTCGTAAGCGTCTTTTGCTAAAGTATCCCTACGTTCGAGGGGCATTCCTTCCTCGGGGTACAGTACTAAAGTCAATCGAGGAGTGCCTCCGCTGATTCTCTTCAAAACGTAGGGGCCGTCCTATGCGAGTTCCAAAGCGGGCCCTCGGGTGCGAATGGGTTTGCCACAGGATGTGGTCTGCCACTGTCACCACTAAAGAGGGATGTTTCCACTAAGGTCCTCAATGATCGGTCACCAGAGTCGACAGCTCTCTAGATCAACACCCCAACATGCGCAAGACACACACGTTAGAATGCGTCCCAAGATAGCCTCGTCTGGTTGTGAATTTCGTGAACACACAAACATACCAAGCGGGCACGTAGGTCCCACTACTTTTCACTCTAGTCCTAGGGTATTCTCAAGCCTTGGTATTGGGCTTAGCTCTCAGACCCACCCAACCTGCAAAACAAAGACAGCCAGCACAGCACAGCAGCATGATGGTAACAAAAAATGAAATGCAGAAAATGCGGTAAAAATAAAAATAAAATACAACACATAAAGCAAAACAAAAACAAAGCACCCAAAGAGAACAAAGACAAGCAAGCGCTAGGATTGACTCGCTTAGGGATGGACCAGCATAGGTCAACCAAAGTCCCCAGCAGAGTCGCCAGCTGTCGCTCCCAGGATTTTCATCCAGGTACAAACGCGAGAGTGGCGAGGAAAAACAGAGTCGCCAACCGTGTAAATTTATCCCAAGAGAGGGAAAGGGAACACCGCATAAACCTTAGGAAGAGGGAAAGGTATGGTCATCGCAACCATAACCTGGGTTCGGGAGTCGGTTACGCGAGGGGAAGGTGCTAGCACCCCACGCGTCCATCGTACTCGATGGGATCCACGCTTGTTGTCTAATCTAAGGGTAAGTTATACTATCATCTAGGGCTGTACTAAAACGGAGAAGGGAAGACAAAGACAGACTCGGTAGGACTTCGACGTCCTAGGCCTACGTACCCCCTTTGTGCAATGGGGAATTCAGAGTCAACGTAGTTCGGACCAAGTTCTTTTTGTGTTTTTTATGAGCGACGTTAAGTTCGCGTCCGGCAGTTAGGGTCGATGCCTGTTTGCGACTCAGACGGAAGGTAACGTGCCCTTTTTGAAAATATCCTTTAAGTTTGAAGGTCCCGAAGGACAAAAAAGTTTGAGGTTGGTTTGTGTTTTTTAGGACAGAAGTGGCTTAAGTTAGTCCCTAAGCTGCATTGCACTAAAGTCTAGGGCACAGGGGCGAATACTTAACGCATCGTCCCAAGACAGGACGCTCGCTAAGCACTCTAGAAAGATGAGAGGAAGCCCCTTATTTCTCATTCCCCATACTTAAGGCTCGTGCGCAATACACCTTATTATTATTAAGTGTTTTAAAGAGATTCGAGATGAGAAGAGAGAAGACACAAGGGTAACTCTAAAGGGAAACTAACGGTCCTAATGTTATCATGCATGGGTGACCTACGGTTAGTGAGGCTTGAAGATGACCTAAACCCTAAAGAATAAAGATAGGAGATAAGAAAGGTAAGGGTAACCATGGATACTTATCCATACCCTTAAGGAACTTACCTTGATCCTGCATAAAAGGTTAGTGAGAAACGGACGTGAATAAGAGCAATGAGGTGAATAAAAATCAGACAACGGCAAACAATGATGAGAATAATCCAAACATGAATCAAGGAAACAAAGAAACAGCCCCAAAGCAAAGGGCATAAGTGCCTTTCAGACAAGGTAATCATATAAGGTCAAAGATGCGCCCGCAAGAAAATCTCAAGTAAAAAGAACTCCAATAATTAGAAAAATGATTCCTAAAATTCCCAAATTAAACAATAAATTTCCTCAACCAGAGGCAAACAACATATAAAAAGCCCCTGCAAAAATCCAAAATGTTAGCCGTTCAAATAATCATATAGAACTCGAGTAAGGGATATGGTTCAATGTGCCAAAGAGACGGATCTAAATGCAATGTGAAAAATATTTAAAAATGAAATAAAAATATTTTTATGCAATGTAGGATGTCAATGAATAAATGCAAAAAGAACGGATCAAAAATGTTTTGTGGATGAGGAGAATTAAAATGAAGAAGTTTATGTATGCATGCGATGTGTAATTAAAAGGAGATTAATGAAACAATTAATTTAAATGACAAAAATAAAATAAAAAAATAAAAATAAAATTTGTAAAAATTTTATAAATTAATAAAGATGATGCATGAATTTTTTAGGATTTTTTAGATGCAATTTACTATTTTAAAAATTAAAATACGAAAATGTAATGAATATAAAATAAATAGAAAGAAAAATCAAATGGGGGGTGCAAGGAGGAGCCCAAAGGCGTTGGGGTAATTGAAATGGGCCTGGAGGGGGGTGCGAACAGTGCGTGATCCGCCAGAAAAATAAAACAATAAAAAAAATAAGATAAAGTCTGGGGGTGCGTTAGCAATGGAAACCTGCTAGAATGATGGTTGGGCCAGACGTTGGGGGGTGCGAACGGCGACCCTGGCCCAATTGATTAATCAGCCAACAAAAATAAAAAATGACCACCATACTCCCTCCATGTGCACCGCATGTGACCTCATTAATGAGGTGTCACAAACCCAGCCGCGTGATCAAAATTAAAAGAAAATAAAAGGCCATGATAAATGGAAGCATGGTGGAATTCATGGAATGAGTAACATGTGATCAACAAATAAAAACAGAAATAAGAAGGACATGTGGCACGCCGTGGAGCGTCCGATCTAGAAATGAAGGGTGGAGATTTCGTCTTCTCCGTCCAGCCAACCTGTTCGCCGGACCACCACCTTCGCCGGAGCTCCACCGCCGGCCGCCACCTGCAACCACCCAACCTGCCCAGAAAATGCATATGGGTACACTATCCGACCGAGAATTTCGCGAGGAATCCAAATATGGCCTTAAAAATTGCAAATTGTTAGTGTATAATAAAAAACAAATAAAAAACCATTAGGGCACAAAACTTTAAATCCATATTACAAGCAATTCACGCATCTATAATTAAAAATAATTATACCAGAGTGATCAACATTCATCACACGTCAATATTCATGCAAAAAATAGGAGTTTTAAGAATACGAAAAAACCTCTCAACCGGAGATGGAGCAGCTTCAATCGTTGCCTTTGGCTGCGAATAGTGGTTGATTTGCACTCTAGAAATCCCCAGGAAAATATTTGTGGAAGAACTTCTGGCCAAAACCTTGTGGATCGTGAGTTTTGATGAAAAATCTCCTCTTAGGGTTTTCTTGAGATCTCCTCCAATTGTACGTGCATGAACCCTAACCAGTGCATCTTTAGGTTTAAATAAGCTAGGGTTATTCTTCTGATGATGAGTTGGGCCTGGATAATCCATGTTTAATGATTTTTGCATTATTTCATTTAATATTGAATTTTAACTAATTAAATCCAATAAAAATAAAATAAAATGAGGAAAAATCAAATATATGCTCTTTGGGTCGTGCATGGCTTTATGTTTGAGTTTGGTTTAAGAAACTTATGGCCCATTTGTCAAAATTTGGATTTTAGGCATAGTTTGCTTTGTGCACCTCCTCAAAATGGCCCAACTTTGACTAAGCATAACTCCTTCAATTTTTAGCTCCTTAATTCAAACTAATAATTTTTAGAAACCTCAATATGTCCTCTAACCAACCCTTTTGGTCCCATGTCAATTTGATCTTCCATGTTCAAGTTATGAGCTTTTGAAGAAGGTTGACTTTTGTTGACTTTCAAAATGACCTATAATGTCTTGGCTCATATCTCCCAAATGAAGCATTTCTGGCCTTGGCTTGTGAGACACAAAGTTGTAGGGAATTAAATTTCCTTCAATATGGGCTTTGGTTGAGGAATTTTTGATGAAGTATGTGGAAGTTAGGCCTGGTCAAAGTACAGTTGACTTTTCCTACAAAAACCCTAATTTAGTAACTCCTGATTCTTGATGATTCTGAGGTTTCCCTGATGAATTGTGATCAACCCTTAATCAAATGATGAATTTCACCCCATAATCTTGATGTTGACCAAAAATCTTGAGGTTTGACTTTGTGTTGACCACAGTTGACTTTTTGACCAAGTTAACTGATTCTCAATCCATTGGCCAATTGAACTTCTCCTGAATCAAACTGATGGCCAATCTTCCACTCCTAGGTACTCAGGGACCCAAGGAAAACCATGGAATCAAGTCTTGCCCAAAAAATCAGAAATAAACTGACTTTATAGCAAACCCTAGTTTTGGTACCCTCAGTCTAGGAGGAAATAGCACAGTCTCCAACTTCAAATTCCTCTGAATATGATGTGTATCCTCTCCAACAAAGATAAGATATGCCATTTGTTGATGATAAAAACCCAAAGAGCTTGCCCATTGGAGCAATAAACCCAAGAATCTCAAAACCCTAATTCATTCACTGGTTATGAGGGAGTAATCCACTTGAGATCCCTTGCCACCTGTGAACCCTTGATGATGTGATGGACCAGATATGACCTTCCTGGATTGCCTCAGGCACCTTGACCCCATGCTAATGATATGCATACATGATAATGAAATGAAACATAAGCCAGTTAGTAAAAAGTAAGGAGGGCAAATTTTGGGGTGCAACAACAGGCTGCTGGTTCCCTTGGTCTTGGATAAGTCTTGACTGAATTCAAACGAAAATGGCTCAGTCCATGTCACCTTGATGCTTCCATTGAATGCTCCAATCCAAATTTGGAGTCTTGTCCCTATTTTGGCAATTCCAGGTTCAACATGCTATTTCTTGTTCCAAAGACTTTGGAGGCTTGGCTCAGTGATTGTCCCCTTTATATTCAATCCTCAGATGTGTCCAAGTGGATAGGAGTGTTTGGATTTGCACAATTTTGGCAAATCGAGCAAAATTGCAAATTCTGCCTTGCCTTGACAGAATTCAACAAGGCCATTTGACAATGTCATATCTCATGACTCAAATGGAATTTGGCAATGGTCTTGGCCATTTTGGAAAGCCCTTACATGATATAACAACTGTTTGAACATGTTTGGTTTTGATCTCTTTTGAATCCAAGTGAAAAATTCCCCTACATTTGGAAAAAAATGAAGACAGATTTGGACTTAGTGAAAATTTCACTAAGTGTTGGAAAAAGTGACATTTTCATTTTTCAGCCATTTTGATCACTCCATAATTCAAAATCCTTAATGAATTAGACTTAGGTCTAGTTGAAGTTTTTGTAGAGGGTAATGAGGGCTACAAATCCATGTTTGGATGAGGAAAAATGGCTTTGTGGTTTAGGAGTTATGATCCTCCAAAGTTGGTACCCTTGTCACTTTATTTTTAACTTAGAAAATTTTCTAAGTTTTTATGGTTACCCCTTTTACAAGTTATCCAACTTTTCTTGATTTTTCTTGATGAATGATGATTCAAATCATACATTAACATCATTTTAGGGTTAAAAATCCATTTTGGTGAAAAATCTCAAAAAGTCAAAGTTGACTTTTGTGCACAGTTGACTTTTTATCAGATGAATTCCAAACTGTGCAATTCCTCAGGAAATCATGTCCTTGACCTAAATCAAACTTGATGGACATGTTCCATAGGTGTCATAGGGTATATTGAATCATGTCCTAGGGTTTGGGAGCATGTCCTGGTCAATAGTCAAAGCTACAGTTGACTTTTTCCTTAAAACCCTAACTGTGGTGCAGATGAAATTGAGACTTGTTGCTCAAACTTCTTGGATTAATACATTGTCCCAAATGGATCAATATGGTATATTAGAGACCCTCAAACCCTCTCTTGAGGTCTTGGTTCATGATTTGTCCCAAAAGTCAACTTAGGGGTGAATTAGGTCAAGAAACCCTAATTCCTGATTTTTGATGAATGCGTCCCCTGAGGCAAAATTGACTTGATGATTGGGTCCATGAGGTTCCATGGAGTATATTAGGTTATGTTTTGGATCATTAGCTTTGCCCAGATGAAAAATTTCCATCTGGAGGCCCTGGTCGACCAAAACCCTAATTTGGTGACACTGTCGATCTTGAGACTTAATCCACCTAGAAGGGAGCAGCCTTGTGCTTAATCCTTGAAGTGGGAGTCCTTTTGATCCATTGTAGATGTTTGAGAGGTTAGACAAGTTGAAGATCATGTCATTCCTTGATTGATCCTTTGCCTAAAAGCTCTGAGAGGGCTCGAAACCCTAATTTTAATTATAGGGGATGCTCACCCATCTTTGGGGAGACTGATGAAGTATGATGGTTCCTCCATATTGTGATGATGATTTTCACAATGATGGGAAATATTAGTGGTCAAAATTTGGGGTATGACAGATGCCCCTATTTAATCTTCTTGGACACGAAGGTGTGAATGACGAAGGTATTCGGGCATTCGGGGTGCAAGAGGATTAAATATCAGAATACCCGAAATTTTGATGGCTATGAATGGCAGCTTACGCATTCATCTTCTTTTGCTAAGCAATGATGCTTAAAAAAGGTTAACTTCCCCTCGATCATGGTCTTTAGCCAAGGAACTGGTCTCAGTTTTCTTTTTAGATGAACTTCCCCTCGATCCTGGTTTCCTACCAAGAAACTAGTCTTAGTTTTTGATTTAAACTTCCCCTCGTTCCTGGTTTCCTACCAAGGAACTGGTCTTAGTTTCTGATGTAAACTTCCCCTCGATCCTAGTTTCCTACCAAGGAACTGGTCTTAGTTTCTTTCGTCAATAAACTTTATTGACAAGGGACGTTATTCGTAGCGGCTTTCCTTCAAACTTCTCGCCGAATTTTCCTGGGGAGATGCCATTTGAGTGGAAAAAGTTTCGATGTCAGACTTGCTGGGGAACCCAGTTGTCTGAGTTGTAAAGGTGTACAAACTTCTCTGTTGGAGATGCCATTTGTTGACTCTACTCGGGGAATGCGAGTCCCTTGAGAGATTGCATTCATTTGGGGTCTTTACATCATACTTTTCTCAGAGATATTTTCGGAGAAATGCCATATGATGTGATCCAATTTTGAGGTGCCGATGACCTTTTCATCAGTGGGTTTTTCGGAGGAAAACTTCCGTACTGCTGAATCTCCGATTTAGAAGGCTTTCTCTGTGGATTTTCCTTAATCCGGGAAAGCAAGGATATCATCTTCAATGGCGAAGAGTGATGCTGTCCGAGGGTTCCTCTGGTTTTTCAGAGGTTTAAGTTATCAAAGTGGTCAAGGGCCAACTTCAATCCAGAAATAAAACTGGAGGAGAGAGAATGTTCAGACGTAACACTTCCTGACGAGGAAAGGGCTGACAACTCGATTGAGAGGACTTTTATCACTAGGGGACAAGACCGACTAGAGTGATAGTGATGCAATATAAAATGTGAATGCAAATCAATAATGCAATGATGCATGTATGTTTATGCTGACAAAACTGACGCGACATACAGACTGACGAGTGAACACGACTGGAAACTCGGCCATCGCGGGGCGTGTAGAAACGTCGCTGGTTCAAGATAGCAATTCCACCTTGCTTAGGAGAGATAGTCCCTGTTAGGAGCTACCGTTGATCGGGCTTAGGAGATAAGAACTCGGCCGAGGCGTGTCAGACAAAATTAGGTCTCTGACACAGTTGATCCCTTTATTCAGGCATACTAGGTTAGAAGGTGTACTTTGATTTTGCACTTTGAGGTTCACTTACTTCTGGAGAAGCGACCGATGTTCTTCTGATGTTCAACAGTCAAAAGAAATTGCCATCTTTAATTTAAAAGCTGAAAAAGTTTTAACAAGTAAATTCATTTTTGTTTTATTTCAAGAATCGTTAACAACGTCATTCTGTAAAGCTAAAACAAATAATAATTACAAACAAAAGCACAAGGGCTCAAATTTTATTGATAAGATGGAGATCAGCCAAACGCGTGATTCCAAAGAGTATATACAAAGTTAGAAAATGGTAATTTACAGGGAAAAGGGCTACGTTGAAACTTAACGGCCACTATCCTTCTACCAACTTTGAATTCGGGGCATCCTGAGTTTCTGTCGAAGATGACCTTAACTGGAGTTTTCTGATGGATGATGTAACTGCTGCTGAGGGACTTGCCTCTGTTGAACATAGTTACTTGCCATTATCCCTAACTTTTGCCTGGATTGTACTGTGATGTTTCCAATCCACCGAGATTTTTTTTTTTTTTATGTCTCTAACTTTTGCCTAGACCGCCCTTTCGGATTTTCAATCCACCGAGACGTTTTTTTTTAGTTTAGGCGAAGTATTTCTTGACTACATCAACATTCGTGGGGTAGGCAAATTCCTCTCCATCCATGGTTGCAAGTCTCAAGGCGCCGCCTGAGAAAGCTTTCGTGACCATATATGGGCCATCATAATTCGGAGTCCACTTGCCCCGAGAGTCAGTGAGAAATGATTGTATCTTCTTGAGCACGAGGTCTCCTTTCCTGAAGATGCGGGGTCGAACCTTTTTGTTGAACGCCTTCTTCATTCTCTGTTGATACAATTGACCATGGCATAGTGTCGTGATTCGCTTATCTTCGATCAGATCAGTTCATCGTGTCGGCTTTGACACCATTCAGCTTCAGTGAGCTTAGCTTTCATCAATACTCGGATTGACGGGATATCTACTTCTATGGGGAGCACTGCCTCCATGCCATATTCTAGAGAGAAAGGGGTAGCCCCTGTTGAAGTGCGGACAGATGTGCGATAACCGTGAAGAGCAAAGGGTAGCATCTCGTGCCAGTCTTTGTAGGTTACAACCATCTTCTGAACAATCCTCTTGATGTTCTTATTGCCCGCTTCTACCGCTCCGTTCATCTTCGGTCGGTAGGGAGATGAGTTATGGTGTTCGATCTTGAACTCTGCGCACAACTCTTTCATCATCTTGTTGTTCAAGTTAGATCCATTATCAGTAATGATCTCGCTCGGAACACCATAATGGCAGATGATATTGTTTTTTATAAATCGGATCACCACTTGTCGAGTTACATTAGCGTATGACGCTGCTTCGACCCACTTGGTGAAGTATTCAATGGCTACCAGGATGAACCTATGTCTGTTTGAAGCCTTGGGCTCAATCATGCCAATCATGTCGATTCCCCATATGGAAAAAGGCCATGGGGAAGAGAGAACTTTGAGATGTGATGGCGGTACATGAATTTTGTCGGAGTATATTTGACACTTGTGACACCTCCTCATGTACTTGTAGCAGTCGGATTCCATGGTCAACCAATAGTACCCTGCTCTTAGAATTTTTCTCGCCATTGTATGTCCGTTGGCATGAGTGCCAAAGGATCCTTCATGAATTTCTTTCATAAGCATGTCTGCTTCTGGTCTGTCTATGCATCGGAGCAAGACCATGTCAAAATTTCTCTTATAGAGAGTGTCACCGCTCAGGAAGAAGTTTCCAGCCAATCTTCTGAGGGTTTTCCTGTCTTTTCTGGATGCCCCAGATGGGTACTCTTGTTTCTGCAAGAAGCATTTGATATCGTGATACGAAAGTCTGTCG
Organism: Lathyrus tuberosus; assembly: GCA_022829125.1. Classification (NCBI taxonomy): domain Eukaryota; kingdom Viridiplantae; phylum Streptophyta; class Magnoliopsida; order Fabales; family Fabaceae; genus Lathyrus; species Lathyrus tuberosus. Next base: position 11,104,464 of record JALAZF010000186.1, read on the forward strand.
TCTATGACTGCTTCAATCGTGAAGATGTAAGTGGGCCGTTCAAGGCGCATTATGTCGATCTTAGGTAAGTCATTCCATTGACCTACGCTAATCATGGAAGAGATAGTGGTTAATGCATCAGCCATGTGATTCTCATCACGAGGGATGTGATGAAACTCAACTCTGTTGAAGAAGGGTAGCAACCTTCTTGCGTAGTCTTTGTAAGGAATCAATCTTGATTGGTATGTATTCTAATCTCCTTTTATCTGATTGATAACCAAGGCTGAGTCGCCGTATACGTCCAAGTTTTTGATCCTTAAATCAATCGCTTCTTCGAGACCCATAATACAAGCTTCGTATTCGGCCTCATTGTTCGTACATTTGAACGTAAGTCTGGCAGTGAAAGGAATGTGGGTACCCTGGGGGGTAACAATGATTGCCCTAATTCCGTTTCCATAATGATTAACTGCTCAGTCAAAGATAAGTCCCCATTGGGAACCTGGTTCTGGCCCTTCACTGGGTAACGGTTCATCGCAATCTTTCATCTTTAGATACATGACATCTTCGTCTGGGAAGTCAAACCCGATTGATTCTTGATCATCAATCGGTTGATGAGCCAAATGATCGGCTAAAATACTTCCCTTAACGGCTTTCTGAGCGTGTTACTCTATGTCATATTCTGATAACAGCATCTGCCAACGGGCAATTCTTCCCGTGAGAGCAGGTTTTTCAAATACGTACTTGATTGGATCCATTTCGGAGACCAACCAAGTAGTATGACGAATCATGTACTGGCGAAGACGTTTGGCTGCCCAAGACAAAGCACAACAAGTTTTCTCAAGCATCGTGTACCGAGTTTCACAGTCGATGAATTTCTTGCTCAGATAGTAGATGGCAGACTCTTTCCGTTTAGTTTCGTCTTGTTGGCCAAGTACACATCCCATTGAGTCCTCTAGGACTGTGAGGTAAATGATCAGCGGTCTTCCTTCCACTAGAGGTGATAGAATCGGAGGATTCAACAGATATTCCTTGATACTGTCGAAGTCGGTTTGGCAATCTTCTGACCAAACGCAATCCTGGTTATTTTTTAGTAACTTGAAAATCGGCGCACAGGTCGCGGTCATAAGGAATATGAATCTGGAGATGTAGTTCAAACGTCCCAAGAATCCCCTGACTTGTTTTTCAGTTTTCGGAGAAGGCGATTCTTGAATGGCCTTGACCTTGTCAGGATCAACCTCAATTCCTTTCTGGCTGACGATGAACCCTAGTAGTTTCCCTGAACGGACACCGAAGGTGCACTTGTTGGGATTCAAGCGGAGCTTGAATTTTCTTAGACGTTCGAACAATTTTAACAGATGTTCAACGTGCTCACTCTCTGTTTTTGATTTTGCAATCATATCATCGACATATACCTCGATTTCCTTGTGTATCATGTCATGAAACAGAGTAGTCATGGCCCTTTGATAGGTCGCCCCGGCGTTCTTCAAACCGAACGGCATTACCTTGTAACAAAAGGTACCCTATGGGGTAATGAATAAAGTTTTCTCCATGTCTTTCGGCGCCATTTTGATTTGGTTATAGCCCGAGAATCCATCCATGAAGGAGAAAACTTTGAACTTTGTTGTACTGTCTACTAGCATGTCAATGTGTGGTAAAGGAAAGTCGTCCTTTGGACTAGCCTTATTCAGATCCATGCAGTCCACACACATTCTGACCTTTCCGTCCTTTTTGGGAACGGGTACGATGTTGGCTAACCATTGAGGATATTCAGATGTAGCGAGGAAATCTGCGTCAATCTGTTTCTGTACCTCCACTTTGATTTTGATGGCCATGTCCGGGTGAGTGCGTCTCAACCTTTGCTTTACTGGCGGACATTCCGATCTTAATGGTAAGTGATGTTCCACGATGCTGGTATCCAACCCTGGCATATCCTGATAGGACCAAGCGAATACATCGGGAAATTCTCTAAGAAGCTTTATCAAACCCTCTCTGGCAGTTGGACTGAGAAGTGCCCCAATCCTGATTTCTTTTCTCTCTTGCTCTGAACCCAAGTTTACCGTTTACAACGGTTCTTTGTGAGTTTCAATGGACCTTTCCTCTTGTCTGAGTAGTCGGGAGATCTCTTCTGGAATTTCGTTGTTAACTTCTTCTTCAGCCTCGAATACCGGGAACTCAAAGTTGGGAGAAGGCATCGGATCGTATGTTTCAACTGGGTTTAAAACAAGCAATCTGCATGACGTGATGATTCGTGTTTAGAAGAGATAGAGAAAATGCAAGTGTGTGCAGTGTTTTATTTTTATTACTGCTTGTTTTTATTTGAATTGTTTTTTAGGATTACCATTTTCTGAAAAAGCAAAAAGAGAAAACAGCAATTAATGCAAAAATTACAGAACGACGTTATTTTATTAATGAATAAGTCGACTCTCGAAACTACAGCCCTATAAAACAAAACTCTGTCGCTTTGGGCTAAGCTAAGAGGGAAATTTACAGAAAACGAGCCCTATCAAAACATCTGTTTCACCTGGGCAGGATGAAAGGTTAAAGATGGCAATTACTTTGACTGATGAACGATCTTCGGAACCTCGACGGCAACCCATTAGCGGCGAACTCCTCGGTGAATCACAAATTTTGGTACCTTCCTTGATTTGTCTTCAGAAATGACGCTGATTTCTGGTGGAGCAGGATCATTGGAATCTATCTCCCAGGCAGAATTGTCGTAGCATTTGTGCTCTCAGCTGTATCTCCCCATCCAGTTGGCTGGATATCTTTGAGTCTGATACGAGAGCTTTCAGGAGCGGTGTATTTGACCATGAAGTCGTATTTCCCACTCGGTTGTCCCAAGGTGTCCCACACTTCTTTGGAACTGGAGGAGTCATCTCTCTCGATGACGTTGACCTCGGGAGAAGCATAGTTGATGAATTCAAGTCCTGCAAATGTTGCAAATTCATCTTCATGTTGAGTAGTTTTTGAACGACCTGAGTGTTAATCCCATGACATGGTGGGGACACAGGTATTTTGTTCAATGACGGTCAGCTGATTTTCATTGTTTGGCTGACTCTCTTGCCCCAAGTTTCCTGGGTAAACCTGCCACATTGGCAGACCATCCATTGGGCCATAGTAATTATGGTCAAAGTTGTCTTTCATCAGAGTGTCTTCCTCTAATGAATTTGGCGGAGCACGGCATCCTTCCAGATCACAATCTCCATATATCATTTCGACGTCTGACTGTGGTATAAATCTCAGACTCTGTGCGGGATAGAAAAATGGCGTAGGCACCTCTTCCTGAGACATATAACCGTCCTTGTTAAGATAGCACTTCCATTCTTCATCTGTGTCAGAGGGATCTTCCTCATTGGTAACATGTACTGCTTCAGACACTGGGTGGAGAAAACCTCCACTGTGGAAGAAGTTTTGAAGGGGATGAAGACTTTCATCGTTGGCAGCTGTCTGGGTACAGGTTGCAGAAAAACCAAGACCCTTCTTTGTTTTATTGTCAATAGGAATGACAAGTTGTCCCCATCCAGTTGTGTCGGTACTCTCGACCGCTTTGATAGCATCTTTGTATGAGGAAATCGAGGTTCCTCCTCTTGATTGATTGTCCTTGCTTACCGACAGTGCTTGGAACTGAGTTCCAATAACCTCCTCGGGTTCTATACCAGTAGATGATGACAAGTTGCTTACAAGCAAGGCCTGCTCTCATCAGACTGTGACAAGTTGATCGTTCTTGACGAACTTTAGCTTTTGGTGGAGGGTTGAAGTAACCGCTCCAGCCTGATGTATCCAAGGTCTTCCTAATAAACAACTGTACGTTGCCCGGATGTCCATGACCTAGAAAGTGACTTGGAAAGTGTGAGGACCGATAGTTATGGGAAGATCAACTTCGCCGATAACTGTTTTTCTGGATCCGTCTAATGCTTTGACGACGACCTCGCTGATTCTCATCAGAGGGCCTTTGAATGATAATTGCATCAAAGTGGACTTTGGCATAACATTCAGGGCTGACCATGTGTCTACCAGTATGCTGGCTAAAGCATCGTCCTGGCAGTTAACTGTGATATTGAGCGCCATGTTATGACGACGACCCTCTTCAGGTAATTCCTCATCACTAAATCCCAAATTATTACAGGAAGGGATGTTAGAGACAATGCTATCGAACTGTCTGATTGTTACATCCTGTTCCACAAAGGCTTGCTCCAAGACTTTCTGTAGAGCCTCTCTGTGGGCTTCTGAACTGAGTAACAGTGATAATACCGAGATCTTTGAAGGAGTTTGTAACAGTTGATCGACAATGTTGTATTCACTCCTTTGGATGAGCTTCAGCATCTCATCATCATTTTTCGAAAGGTCGGGATTACTGGATTGACCGACTGGTGGATCAAGAGCTTCCGCCTGAAGTTCCTTTTCTTTGTTAGGTTCTCCAACCCCTCGGTTGAAGATTCTACCACTCCGTGTTACATGACTGATGCCTGCAATGTTCACGACGGAGGGTAATGGAATTTCCTTTCCATTTTCAACTGCCGTTGCACCATATTTGTAAGGGATTGCCTTAGCTGATTCATACGGTGTTGGTCCCGGCAAATAGATGATTATGGGAACCTTCTGATTTTTCTAACCATCATAAGTGATCTCGATCCGTTCATGGTTGGGAACTTTAGATTCGTCAAGTAAAGGGATAATGGCACAAACGTCCCTGGTCCTATGATGACCAGAAATTGTGACAACATCTTTAACTTGATCGGCAAGGTAGTTCGGCGTCCAGTTGATGGGTCCAGAACCCGAATATGGACGAATCTCTCCGCGATCCACCTGACCCTGAAGAGCTGCTCTCACAAGGTAACACCCTTGGTTATTTTCCGAACAGATGCTACAACGGTCATAATTGTGTGGTGGCACCTGGCCACGCCCGCTTTGAATACAATGTAATCACTAGGTTAGCTTCCACAGATCGGACATCCTGACTCTGACGCCGAGTAGGATTCCTGTTACTGATACTAATTTGCTGAGTATCTTCATCCATATAAATTGACATCCACCAGTGATTTAACAAGTGCTGAAGTGCCTCCTGGACAAGGGTACAACCTTGATCATTTTCGCAACCTGCTTTACAGTTTTGATAGTCATGTGATATTAAGAATCCGAGTCAGACATGCTCAGCATGTAACTCTACCAGGTTGGTATTCATCACGCGAATATCGAAGATCTGAACCATGTTGATCTGATAGGGATTCCTATCATGGTAGTATTGGATCCATCCAAGATCCATTTGACGCTGGAGGGTCTCTTGTATGAAAGAGCATCCCTGTTTGTTTACCGAGCAAGTCAGACAAGAACTGTAATCGTGTCGCGGCAGATTATGATACTGGCTTTACCTTGAGTGCATTGCCACCAAGTCGACATTCATCGCACGGATATCGTGGTTCTGAATGATGTTAGAATTCATGTAAACCATGTTAACTCCACGAACTCGGTGCTCTTGGGTTCATCCAAGATCCATCTGTTCCTGTAGAGCTGCTTGCACCACAGAACATCCCTGATTGTCTTTAGAGCAGATATCACACTGGTGATAGTTATGAGGTGGCACATGGCCATATCTACTCTGTCTACAATGCATCTTGACCAAATTGGTTTTCAACAAGAGTACAATGTGAATTTGATAGACATCGTTAGTCTCTCCTTCTATCAAATTGACTGCAGCCTTCTCATGTTGAGGCAGCGGGTTCGTGAGAACATTAGGATTCGTATCCTTGAAGGATAAGACCCCGCTCCTAACAAGTTTTTGCACGTCGGATTTGAAATTGAGACAAGTCTCTATGTTATGCCCTGATCCTCCTTGATGGTAAGGGCATGTTTGATCCACCTTAAACCAAAAAGGCGGATTTTCTGGTACTGTAAGAGGAGATTTAGTCTGAATGTGCCCCTTGGCCAATAGTAATGGAAACAGCTCTGCGTACGTCACGGGTATAGGATCAAATCCTGATGGTCGTGTTGTACGATTGTTGTTATATGGAGGACGAGCCTGCTGAAGAGGCTGTTGTGTCCTTTGCTGATCAGGTTGGCTCTACGCAACCTGAGGTTGATACATAGGAATGGACGCAGGGCTGATAGCAAGAGTCACAGCTGCTATCGGTTGATAACGTCGCCTTTGCTTTCCGAGAGAGATATTCCCAATATCTTGCTCTTTTTTCTTAGGGAGAGCACTACCGTATTTTTTAGTACCGCTCGTCGATCCAGTGTCTTTTACTAAACGTCCTTCTCGAACGGCTTCCTTAAGACGTACGCCCATGCCCACCATCTCGGTGAAATCACTGGGTGCACTGGCAACCATTCGGTCATAGTAAAATGAGCTTAAGGTCTTTAAGAAGATCTTTGTCATCTCTTTTTCCTCAAGAGGTGGACAAATTTGGGCGGTAATATCACGCCACCTTTGAGCATACTCCTTAAAGGTTTCCTTGTCCTTTTGCGACATTGATCTGAGTTGATCTCTGTCGGGTGCCATGTCCAAATTGTATTTGTATTGTTGGATGAAGGCAGTGCCAAGATCTCTGAATGTACTGATCGTGGCACGGTTTAAACCCATGTACCATTTGAGTGCGGCACCGGTTAAACTATCCTGAAAGTAGTGAATCAGTAGGTCCTGATTCTCCGTCTGAGCTGATATCCGCCGAGCGTACATCACCAGATGGCTTTGAGGGCAAGAGTTACCCTTGTACTTTTTAAAGTCGGGCACTTGAAATTTGTGCGGGACTTTCACATTTGGGACCAAGCAGAGATCTGCGGCGTCCTTTCCAAATAGATCCTGACCGCGAATGGCTTGCAGTTCCTTCTGCATTTCCAAGAACTGCTCCTGGAATTCCTCCATTATGTCAAACATAGTTTCCTTCTTACCAGAAGGTGTTTGTGGAATCTGTCATTCTGGGAAAGTGTGCACCACAGGGGGTGGTACCGTGACTACGGTAGCGAGTCTTGGCGTCTCCCGAAGTTTGTAACCTTCAGGAGTCTTCAGTATGCCTTTGGCATCTTCGCTTTCCTGAATTTGTAACCTTCAGGCCCAGCGGTTTCTGTTGTGATTCTGTGATCTTCAGTGATCGGTGGAACATATCCTTCCAGGATATAGTTAACAGGCATGCCCCAAGGGCGATCTTTCGGCATTTGATACCTAGGATCATACTTCTCCACGATGGGCGTTGAGGTGATCTCTGAGATCACAGTTCGTTGTAGCTGAGCTTCTGCCATGGTTTGCATGTCGTTACGAAGCTTTCTCATATCCTCTCTTAGAGCGTCGATCTCTTCTTTCAACTCTCTATTTTCTTCCTCAAGATCATCCATCTTTTTCTGACGATTGGCCCGAGGATTATACGAATGAGACAGTTTGACTCTAGAATCGAGACACAAACGTGAGATTCGTAGGTAAGAAGAATACGCGATGTGAGAATGATGAATGCAATGATTATATTAATTATTTTTGGTTTAATCAAAATAAACTTCGACAATTAGATTGCAAATATCAAACGGTGGGGAAACCCCTTTTTATTGAATTCAAAGGATTACAGAAATGGAAATACAGTAAATTACAAGGTGTAGAAACAGAAACCTAAACTAAAGGGTCCCGAGTCCTCTCTGAAGAGAAATCGGGTGCTGATTCTGGTATCTTCCTTTTCTTTGACCGGGGCTCTTGGGCCGTTGTCAGGTTGTCATTCCTTTGCCAGGTGAAAAGAGTGAGCAAATTCCTTTGGTCATCTTGATTCTCTCCAGCATGTTGCTCCAAAATTTCAATCAGAGCATCTTTCTCTTTCAGTAATTGTTGTATTTTGATGCACTCTACGTCGAGGGTGCGGTACTTGTTCTTCCAAGACCTTCTCTCCCGTTGAACTTTGTTGAGAGTAACCGGAAGCTTTTCAGTTTCCGTCATGAAGTACATGATAGATTCCCTTGGCGGAAGAATTCCGTAACGAGGATAAGGCATCTTCAGCTTGAGAGCTCTAGTTTGTACCCAGTGGAGATAAGGCTCCACGGAGACACAGTCTGGTTTTCCCAGAGACTCTCGTCCTTTCTTATGAACATGCTTCCAAGCGTGCACTATTTCCATCTTTAGTGCTCTGTCATTTTCTCCTTCTTTGAAGAAAAGACCTTCCAGATGAACACCCCGTGGGACGTGTCTCATCGGGTATCCAAATTGACGAAGAAACAATACCGGATGGTAGTTGATTCCTCCTTTAGTTCCTATGAGGGGTACGTTGGGGAAGTTTCCACAATGATCAATGATTCTGATTCCATCATAAATCTTATTACACCTATCTATATCAGAGTTGGTAAGAGACATGATCTTTTGCGACCAACGTAAGGCACTCTTACAATCCCAAAAAGCAGTAGACTTGGGCAAGTGAGAGATAAACCCTTTGTAAAGTAAAGGTACACAGCATCTGATCTCCCCTCTGCTGTACAAATTTCCCAAGTGTACAGAATGATACGCATCTGCGAGCAAAGTCGGTACAGGGTTTCCAATGAGAAAAACCTTAATGGAGTTAATATCGACGAAGTTATTGATGTTGGGAAACAAAAATAACCCGTAGGTGAGCAAGACAAAGATGATTTCAAAAGCAGTCTCGTTCCCTATACTAGCGAAGTACAGAGCTTTCTTTGGCAGAAACTGGGCTGGCAAGCCTTGTATGCCACCCTTAGTGGTCATGTGAGTCCTGACTTCAGACTCTTCCAAATGAATTGCTCTTGCAATGGTCTGATTCTTTGGAGTTTCTTTCAGTCCAGAAAATGGAGCTCGATCAGTAATGTGTAGATCAGTCGGATGATAATAATCCTCCAGCGTTGGTGCTAGCTGGTAATCCGGGAATGTGAAACAGTGATAAACCAGATCGTAAAACTGAATGAATGCATCCATGATTCCCTCAATCACATGGACTCTTAATAGTGGTAGCAGACCTCCGTGCTTGGCTCTGAAAGCCTCTTGATTAGTGATCATCCTTGCTAACCTTCTCAGATCCTCTAGCTTTGGAACCTTGAAGGTATACGTATGAGTTATCCTTCTACCGAAATCCATTAGCGTAATCCTTTTCTCTGATATTTGCAATCACAGTCTTAGTTTAATTTGAAAAACAAAGAGACTAGAAGAGAAATTTTTTGAATTTTTTAATGTTTTTTAGATGAATGCATGAATGTAGCACACAAAAACATAGAAAAAACATGGGGTCAAAGGGTCGTTGTCATGAAGTCAAGGCTCTACCCATCCCCAAAGGTTTATACTAGGGTGATTTTTGTACCTGTACTCATTATCATCAGCTCCTCCCAGGAAAGCAAAACAACAAGCGGATCGCCAGCGAGTTGTAGAGCAATCTTAGAGTAAGTGCCATTCACCGAGAATATATCACCAGCCTCAAATGAGGGTAGTATCGTGTAACAACTATTCCCGATAGTTTCTGCACTACGAAAGGGTTTGGCTCCTCAGCTTCTCAGACTTAACAATCGGCCCATTGTCTAGGTGAGAGAATGGGTTGCATTGGTCAGCCTCCACTGAGGTTGATGGTCGACCTCGTCGCCATCACTTATCTTAAGTGTATACTCAACCTTTCCACATACAGCATCACCCGCATTCCCATTAGCAGAAAAATAAACACGTATAGCAATTAGGAAAAGCAGTATATATATTTTTCCTAAATCATCCTAGACCTTTAAAGCTATGAATCCTAAGTTTCGGACAGAAAATGGGTCCCCGGCGGAGGCCCCAATCTGTGGTATTCACACAAGAGAAGAAAAGAAAGAGAAACTGAAAGGCCCCACGGTGGGCGCCATTTTTCTGTTGGCGGCCACCGCCATGAAAATGACTTACCCAAGGTTTAAATTGTAAGACAGAAAGAACGGCCCCACGGTGGGCACCATTTTTCTGTAGCGAGCGATTTTGGACGCGGTTCTTAAGCACTGGTCGCTCTCACTGCGGTTGAGTTTTAACTACAGGTCGATTCATTTTTTATCCTATTTAAGATGATGAAGGAAGGGAAATAGATGTCTCCAATTAACCCTGCTTTGCATACTGAGTTTAAACAGCGGTCTATTAGGTTACGAATGCTATCAATGTGGGGGGCCTTTGTACTGGTTATTTGTATTTTCGCCAATACGGTTTTCTCTCTTTCTTGGATTTTCTGGCGGGGAACAAGGATTAGGATGTTAGGACTGATGCTTTTGATAGATACATGAGAGTATGGGATTTTGGGTTTTTTTTAGTGTGCTCGCTAAGATTTTTCTTTCAATCTTATGCCTACGTATTCCCGTTTACCGAAACAGGAAAATTAGAGCGTTCGTAGTTCCTCCTATTCTATGGGAGGAAATGGGTGTTTTTGGTGTCTTGTTCAAAGCCCAAGACGTTAAGCGAAAAGTGGTTTGTATCTTGTTCAAAACCCAAGATGTGAAGCTGAAGAGTCTATTTGTATCTTGTTCAAAGCCCAAGATGTGAAGTTGAAAGGTCTCAACTTTAGAGAGAATTTGTCATCTCTAAAGAGGGGGTTGTATGTCACAACTGTTTATAAAGGAGAATTACTTTAACCGGGATTTGTGAATCCGGCAATGCCATAATTTCCTTTAAAGGGGATTTCCAACCTGAAGGAGAAGACTTTAACTCAGTGTAGAGTAATGCCATCTTTCCTTAGGAATTTCTCATGCTAAAAGAGGGACAGTGGCATGGATGTAGATGATCCAGAGGCTTGCCGCTTACAACGATTAGATGAAGGGGAAAGAGTTGTTGATGTTTGTGTACTGTGAACGAGGCACAACTTTGAGGCTAAAAGGTTGATTGGATCAACCAGTGGTTTTCTTATATAAAGCCTAAGAGGAGGCTAATATGTGTCTCGTACAAAGCCCGAGAGAGAGGCTAAAAGGTTTTGACTCGACGATGAAGTCTTTTGGTATCTCGTATAAAGCTCGAGATGGAGGCTATTTGACTCAACAAGAGAGTTTTGTTGTATCTCGTACGAAGCCCGAGGTGGAGGCTGTTGTTTATTTGGCTCAATAAGAACCTTTTGTTATCTCGTATAAAGCCCGAGATGGAGGCGAAATAGGTGATTGACTCAACGAGGGAGTCTCTTATGTGTCTCGTACAAAGCCCGAGAGAGAGGCTAAATATTGTTTCAGTTAAGTGACAGGTCCAGTATACTGATTTTAAAGAGAAAATCAGTTCTTATATGAGCAACACTGTACTCATGGATTCGATTCAAGGATCCGGGTTATTCCTGTTATTTAAGGAAGCGGGAAATCCGAAGGGTATTGAGACTCTCCGAGTCTACGGGTTTTCTTTCTATTCTTGAAGGGTGCTTGAGAATGTCTTTGAGACTCAAGGAGATTAGACTGTCCAAGTCTAGAGTTTCATTCTTTGTACTATGTTTTGAGAAATAGTAGTAGACTCTATGAAAGGACTGTTCTATTAAGATGACTAAGTTCTGTTCCTATACCTCTAGGAGGTCGTCGGGACAATTTGTACGAAGCCCAAGAGGAGGCTGGAAACTTTTTAGAAGCTGAGAGGTCCTTGTACTAAGCCCAAGAGGAGGCTATCATTCCCGGAGGAAGAGATCATTATACGGAGCCTAAGAGGAGGCTGTGAATACTTCTAAGAAGCCGGAGGGTCCTTGTACTAAGCCCAAGAGGAGGCGGGGTTACTTTTAGGAAGCCTGTGGGTCCTTGTACGATGCCCAAGAAGAGGCCGACGCTTTTAAGAAGCCGATGGGTCCCCAAACCCCGAGAAATTCAAGGCAAGCTATTCACAAGGAATAGATCAAGTCAGGAAAGTTCGAGAATTTGGAAGAAACTCAAGAGATGCCATTCACGGAGAAAAGATCATCTCTGGGGAATAGAGTTTCTTGACAAGTGCTTTTAAGAAGCCTGTGGGTCCCCAAACCCCGAGAAGTTCAAGACATGCCATTCACCGAGAATAGATCAAGCCAGGAAAGTCCGAGAATTTGGAAGAAACTCAAGAGATGCCATTCACGGAGAAAAGATCATCTCTGGGGAGTAGAGTTTCTTTCACAACTTTTATGAGTGACAGTCTATGAAAGGGTTCACCGAGAATGCTGCCTTTCATGTCTCCATATTGTTTAACCCCAAGAGGAGGGAAGACTGTGTCTGGTAATCCTATGGGGATCTAGTTTAGACTATTTCTAAGAGTGATCAACGGGCTTAATGCTAGACGTAGTTGCCGGGGAAACTCTAAATATCTATACTATTATTACACACTTGATATGAGTTTATGAAAGAAGACTTACAGTGAAACAGCCCCACAATACAGTTATATGCATATGAAAGCGGTAAATAAAAGCAATAACCACTTACTCGGTTGTAGAGCTTCCATGCTGTTTGGTTAGTTGTTCAACAAAGAAAGATTAAAAACAACAATATATTCAAAATCAAAGGAGAAAGTGCTTTGAAAAAGAAAGATTTGGGGCTTACAGCTCAAGGATATGCCCAGGGTTTTATCAGTGAGCGCACTGTTTGTATTTGTACAGAGGGACTTATACAAGTGACTGAGACCCAAAAAAAGGTTTTCTATACAAAGGGATGGGTCTTACACTCTCTCAAGAGGCCCAAAAGGTTTTAAAGAAAAAGAGTGGGGCTTATAACACGAGGGTAGGCCCAGTTGACTTTTCGTTTAAAAATGGCGATCGCGCCGAGATTTTCTTTTAACGCGAAGGGGCTTATACAATAAGTGAGGCCCACAATTGTTCTGGTTAAAAAGGGGTTGGGTCTTACACTCTAATAAAGGCCCAAAAATGATTGAATGGGTCTTATTGCTCGAGGAGAGGCCCAAAAGGTTATTTTTCAAAAGGGCGAGGATCGCGCCGTTTGTTTTTTACGGTATCGGGACTTATACAATACACTGAGGCCCAAAAATGATTTGGTCAAAAAAGGATTGGGTCTTACACTCTATTATAGGCCCAAAATGTTTTGAAAATGATTTATGAGGGTTGAATTAATCCAAAACCCTAATTTGCTTTCAAAAAATGTATTTAATTGAATAAAAATTCAATTAAAATGATCAAAATTGTTTAACATAGGAAAAACAAATTGTGATCTTGGATTAATGCTTCAAAAATTAAGTATTGACCTACAAAATAATTAGAAGGCATTAAAAGTTGCAAAACCAAGGTGGAAAAAATATTTAAAATGTCAAAAACAATTAAAATATTAATTCTTTGCAAAAATATCAATTATATAAAAACAAATAATATTTTTGGGATTTTTTGGAAAAATAAAATATTTTAACATTTTTGTGAATTATTAAAAAAAGAATCAACTCAAAATCATTAAAACTCAGAGAGAAATTAATTTTTGAATCAATTAAATAAAATCACAAAATTCAAATATTCAAATTTTGAAAAAAAGGCGCCAAGAACACACCAAGAACACGCGCGTGTTCTGGGCTTGGCCAGATTTGCATTTTCTCACCAATCTCACTGAATACTTGATTATAACATGCAATCCACATATCATTATGCTCGTCTCAACCTCACGATCATGTCTATGTCAATTAATTTCATTTAAATTAAACATATAACAAGAAATCATGAAAAATCCTCAAGAACCCTAATTTCTGCAAGAAAGCTAGGATTTTTGATACACGATTCAAACAATGCAATTAATTGAGGGGAAACATTCCATGCATGATTATGAACATATGGCCAAATTATTGTGCATCAAAAAATGCATGGATCATAGAGTTAGAAGAGCTCATGCTTACCACTTGCAGCTGGTGATCGTGTTTGGTGTTGAGGTGTTACAGCTTGGTTCCAATGATGTGGATAGCTTCCCTAGGTGCCAAGTGATGTGTCTGAGTGCTTGGAATGGATTGAAATGGTTTGGAGTTGAAGATGGCACCTCAACTGCAAAACTGTCAAGAACTTGAGCAATTGGCTGGTGATTTTGTGAAATCTGTGTTCCAGATGTTATGTGAGTGTTTGGATCACTTCTATATGATGTTTGTGAGGTGTGTGAGTGATTGGTTTGAGTGGAATTGCCCTCTAGCTCAAAACCCGATAGCTACCTTGCTAAGAAAGGCATTTTTGCCAAGAGAAAGAGATTTTGAGAAAGGCAAGTGTTGTAGGCCTTTGGTGTACCTAAATTGACCAAAATTGAGCTCTATTTATAGTAGAGCAAGTTTGTTTTGCAAGGAATAGTGAATGGCAACTGCTGAGTATGTTTGTTCAATGTTGGCCAATGGAAGTTCAAGTCTCCTCTAGCCATTGACTAGAGGTTAGGGCACAGGCTGCTGGTTCCCTTGGTCTTGGATAAGTCTTGACTGAATTCAAACGAAAATGGCTCAGTCCATGCCACCTTGATGCTTCCATTGAATGCTCAAATCCAAATTTGGAGTCTTGTCCCTATTTTGGCAATTCTAGGTTCAACATGCTATTTCTTGTTCCAAAGACTTTGGAGGCTTGGCTCAGTGATTGTCCCCTTTAGATTCAATCCTCAGATGTGTCCAAGTGGATAGGAGTGTTTGGATATGCACAATTTTTGCAAATCGAGCAAAATTGCAAATTCTGCCTTGCCTTGACAGAATTCAACAAGGCCATTTGACAATGTCATATCTCATGACTCAAATGGAATTTGGCAATGTTCTTGGCCATTTTGGAAAGCCCTTACATGATATAACAACTGTTTGAACATGTTTGGTTTTGATCTCTTTTGAATCCAAGTGAAAAATCCCCCTACATTTGGAAAAAAATGAAGACAGATTTGGACTTAGTGAAAATTTCACTAAGTGTTGGAAAAAGTGACATTTTCATTTTTCATCCATTTTGATCACTCCATAACTCAAAATCCTTAATGAATTGGACTTAGGTCTAGTTGAAGTTTTTGTAGAGGGTAATGAGGGCTACAAATCCATCTTTGGATAAGGAAAAATGGCTTTGTGGTTTAGGAGTTATGATCCTCCAAAGTTGGTACCCTTGTCACTTTATTTTTAACTTAGAAAATTTTCTAAGTTTTTATGGTTACCCCTTTTACAAGTTATCCAACTTTTCTTGATTTTTCTTGATGAATTATGATTCAAATCATACAGTAACATCATTTTAGGGTTAAAAATCCATTTTGGTGAAAAATCTCAAAAAGTCAAAGTTGACTTTTGTGCATAGTTGACTTTTTATCAGATGAATTCCATACTGTGCAATTCCTCAGGAAATCATGTCCTTGACCTAAATCAAACTTGATGGACATGTTTCATGGGTGTCATAGGGTATATTGAATCATGTCCTAGGGTTTGGGAGCATGTCCTGGTCAATAGTCAAAGCTACAGTTGACTTTTTCCTTAAAACCCTAATTATGGTGCAGATGAAATTGAGGCTTGTTGCTCAAACTTCTTGGATTAATCCATTGTCCCAAATGGATCAATATGGTATATTAGAGACCCTCAAACCCTCTCTTGAGGTCTTGGTTCATGATTTGTCCCAAAAGTCAACTTAGGGGTGAATTAGGTCAAGAAACCCTAATTCCTGATTTTTGATGAATGCATCCCCTGAGGCAAAATTGACTTGATGATTGGGTCCATGAGGTTCCATGGAGTATATTAGGTTATGTTTTGGATCATTGGCTTGTGCCCAGATGAAAAAATTTCCATCTGGAGGCCCTGGTCGACCAAAACCCTAATTTGGTGACACTGTCGATCTTGAGACTTAATCCACCTAGAAGGGAGCAGCCTTGTGCTTAATCCTTAAAGTGGGAGTCCTTTTGATCCATTGTGGATGTTTGAGAGGTTATATGTCATTCCTTGATTGATCCTTTGCCTAAAAGCTCTGAGAGGGCTCGAAACCCTAATTTTGATTGTAGGGGATGCTCACCCATCTTTGGGGAGACTGATGAAGTATGATGGTTCCTCCATATTGTGATGATGATTTTCACAATGATGGGAAATCTTAGTGGTCAAAATTTGGGGTATGACAGGATTCTAATGAACAATTGCACTAAGAAAAGAGTTGTTAATACAGTTTATTAGAAAAAAAAATTGATTTATGGTTTATTAACAGAAGGTTTATTTATATTTTGAGTCATGTTTAAAGATTATTTAACTGAAAAAAGGTCAGATGTGTCTTTTTCGTTTTTTTTTTAATTAAAAGGATTTTAATGTTTTGATAAAGAAAAGTTTTTATTATTTAAAAGAGGTTTTACTAACTTTTAAAAAAAGTTTTTATCAAAGGTTTAAAATTAATTCTTAGTTATATTTATAAAAAAGAAGTGATCTTTAAAAAAGAAAGAGGTTATATTCTTTACTATATATATAAAAATAAAAAAGATTATATTTTAAATTAACAAGTTTTAATATATTGAAAGTTATATTTATTATAAAAAGTGATATTTGAATAAAATAGGAGTTAGGCTTTTAAAAGGTTATGTTAAAAAGAACAAATTAGTTATTTTAAAAAAAAAAAGAACATTATTAAATTATTTGATAAAAGGTTAAATTAATTAGAAAATGTTTACTAATTAACTTAAAATGGAGGGATTCAGTGCGTAGGAAGAGGGAGGGTCCATCATGGACCCTCAGTTCACATCCATTGGATTCGAGTGAAGTGTAATCTAACGGGGATGATGCGAGGTGACGGTGCATTCTATATATGTGAGTGTACATGATAAATTGCTTAAAACAAAGAGAGCAAGGCTCTCTCGTTCTTCCCTCTCGTATCCTCTTCTCCTCTTCTCCTTCAGCAACTAGGGTTTATGAACCCTAATTGCCGCCTCTCACCGTTACGCGATTCCTCTCATCTCTCTCGATTTCTCTCTAAATCAAACAAACAATAAACAAACCCTAACCCCACACAACCCAATACCCCAGTTTTCACTATGATTTTGCGATTACATTTTAGATCAGATGCGATAAATAAAAGCATAAAAAAAGGGAAAGATGGACGGTGACGGTGGCAACGACGTCGTGAATCGTTAATCAGGGATGTATCTTCTTTATCTCTTTACCTCTTTGTACGATTTGTTGCCTTCGGTGTTGTTCTTCTTCTTTAATTTCGTCTCGTCTGTGTGTATATCTTGTTGTTGTGTGTTGTGATGTGTGGTTTGCAAATTTCTCTGGTGATGATGAATTGTTAGATTTCTGGTTTTGATATGATGTTTGGTGTGTTACGGATTTGACGTGTATTGGTTTGCTTCGTTCTTGGTTGTGTGTATTAATATTGGTTTTGTGAATTTCTGGTGATAACTTTGTATCTGAACTCCTTTTATAGGCTTTAGGAAAGAAAAGAATTAATTGGTTGAATCTTGTTTTGGAAGGAATTGTAAACAAGTTCTGATAATGTTTGATGGCTGTTTGCAGCCTGTTTTGGAAAGGAAATCAATCAGGTTAAACTTGCTCTGAACACATGATTTGGGTATAAAAACATTTCCATTTCGATCTAAACATGTCTAAACATCCTTAAATTTCCTTCTCTACTTGGATCTCAATTCCTTGACGATTTTAAGCACTTATGATTTTCGACTTTAATGGCCCTTGATTTGAGAATTTGTTGTGTTTAGGAATGTTTGATTTTTGTCTTGAATATGTCTGATACACGTTTTTTGGAAAGAATTTGAACTCATATTGAATACTGTATCATGTTGTTTCAGGTCTTGGATATGACGGCGGATTTCTTTGCGAACAAATTCCCCAGATGTTTCTTGTGAAGTGGTCGACTTTAAGGTCCAAATTTTTTGTAAACCAGGCAAACAATTTGCCATTACCTGAGTATACTAGTCATTAAGCATTGAATGCTTCAGTGTTTGGAAAATCCGCATCCATACATGTCGTTGCTGATATATGATTTTGCAGAGTTAATTCTCAATTCAAAACCATGAAAGTTATCGTGATTTAAACTCAAAATTTATGCAGGGATATGCACCACCCTAACCGTACTAAAATTGACGACATTATCAACCCAATGAAGGAATTGAAAGTTGATAGATGTCGACCCTTTGTGCCTAGGGTGTTCGAGCTGCCAATCTTGGTACTGTTTTCTCTCCTATACACTTCTCCTTGCTCAAAGTTTGCTATTCTTTCCTCTAATAATAATTTCTGGGATTTGGTCAATGCTACAGCTTTTGAAAATTCGGGGTCACATGCAGTAGCTTGTTTATAGATTCAATTATTTTACTTCAGGATTTGGAATTTCCGCCTTCTAACATATCAACATGCTGTTTTTTCAGGTCGTGCAATGAGGTTGAACTTGTTAGAGTCTACCCATTTCCATATTCCAAGTATGACCATAACAGTGTTGCTCATTGTACCAAGTATGATGATAGCAACGAGAATGGAGGCTCACGTGGCAATGACATGCAGTATCAAGACGAACAAGAGTCGGTCTCATCAACAGATGACATTCTCGGTAATTCTAATACGTAGAAGTCTTCTGAAAAGATTCTTGAGAATAGGAAAGTTCCACAAACTCTTCCTGTGGAGAAAACACTTTGAAAGACGAAGCGAAAATTCTTTTGTGGACCGTCTTTTCTCATTGCGGCGAGTCAAGAAGAAACTCTTCTCTTTGTGTCTACAAATGTGTTTGTTCATTCTAGTGTACAAATTGAGGATTGTTTTAGCACTTGGAATATGGTTTAATTTTCAATGGAAGATTTTGTAATAACCTTTGATTGAATTTGACTTCTTGTCGGAGTTTGAACATAAACGTTATGCTTGTAATTAATTAATATATGTTAGGCGGTTACTGCATGGTGTGGTAATAAATAACCACAAACATTCAGCATTGACGTCTTGCCTCTCATCATGATTTATACAGATGACGATGCAACAAGTTGTTTGCCTTTGCCATATGACAGTGATGTATCCTCCTCTTTAAGTACATTTATTCGCCTCATCCCATCTGTGTGGTGATCCTGAAAAGTACCGAGCCATAATTCCTCCTAGAGGACATTAACATTTTCAAGTTCATTTATCATCAGCTGCACATCCTTGCATATATAATTTGATAGCTTTACTAAGAAATGGACCACAATCTCAGGCCTCTAGTACTGCTTGTGAAAAAAGGTCTTTAGATCTTATATAAACTTAAATAAAAACTGAGATTTTGGAATTACATGTGGACTCTCAATATTTGTACTTTGTAAGGACCTTGGCTTTGTATCCAATCTTGGGATCTCTTGGACTCTAATTTTTAATACCCAAATTATGTATTTGCGAGGCCTTCAAACTCCGGCCAATGGTTAAGGTATCTTGAACATTTAATTTCCAACAATCTTCAAACTTGCTTGAAGAACATTCAACAGCTTCATGAATATCAATATTCTTCTCGAAATGGAGGGCATAGGCTTCATATTGGATTATATGTGAGTTAGAACAGAGAGAAGATGTAGGAATTTCGAACTTGATCTTGTAAATTTGTGACAATCATGGACTTGAGATTGCACTTGGAAATCAACCTTCTTACTTCCTTCCAACGTGAATTTTCCTAACGAACCAATGCTTAAGGACAGGAAACAACCACATCTCTTCAAAATAAGGAGCTTACAGAAGGGGGGAAGTGCCATCTTGTGATGCGACGCTATACAACCAATGACCAGTCTCTAGGGACTAATTTCCATATCAAAGAGTAATATGACTTAATCTTCCGCGGGGAGTCTTCTGAGAAATCTGAGGAAAGAGAGGTTTGGTGGTTTAGGGACCAGAAAGAGAAAGGGCACAATCTCACAAGAATCCACACACATCTTGCAAGGACCAGGGAAACCTCCACACACACAGCACAACCTTCAAGTCTTGAATCTTCTGCAACAGTACCTGTATTCACAAATGAAACAAACAGACAAAAACTAGGTAAAGAGGTTAGTTATGCACGAATGATTGACCTAACATGTTATACAGACGAATCAATGAATTTAAGGGAAAAATTTGGGGTACAACAATATGTGTCTTAACACTACTACAAAATACACATTCGGTAACATTATATTACCACAGTCATTCCATCCACCGTTGTAATATATGCAACTGGATGCGCCTTAGTTTTTTGAAAGTCATTTTATCACGGCTGATAAACACAACTGTGATGATAGAGTGAGTGGTACAAGGTTCGAATCCCGACATCTACATTTTTTCCATTTTTTCCTATTACATAAAGCGTGTGTACACTTAAATTCATAAATAAATAAAAAATTGAAGATTATTTAATCATGGATTTAATTATTAACCGTTGTAATATTATCTGTACAACCTTTGCACTTCCCTAAAGAGAGAAACACTCTTCCCAACTATAATGATGATTGAAATTTTTCTTCAGTTTTCAAGACGGTCACAATGTCATTCAAGAATATCAACCATTGAAAGTAATCATTTCAAGCATTAAATCATCAGATATTTCATCTTCAACCTTTTCTATAAAGTGACAGTTTCATATAATGAATTTTCACTTATTTAAAACTATTCTTCTTAACTACATGTAGCAACATGAGTTCTACATCTGGAAATGCTAACAGAATTATCACAACTGAAGTCACCACAGTACAACATCGTGATCAATAGTCAACTGAGGAGGTCCAGCCATCTGGATCGACTGTTGTCAAGGATACAGTTAGGGTTGGGAATGCCAAGAAGATGAAAAAGAAGAAGCTGAAGAAGAAGAAGAAGAAAAAGGTGCCCAGGAAGATTTGTTACAATGATTCTGACGAAGGTAGTGAGGATAGAGTCATAGATTATAAAGATTCCTTTGCTGCTAGGGGTTATTGTTTCGACATTGACAATATGTAATGAAATAATTTATGTACTCCGCCCTCTTGGGCCTCTTAATGAATTTTTTTTATTATTGTTATATACACTCTTTCATTTATATCACTATATATTATTGTTTTACAAAAAAATAGTGCAAGCCAACAAAAATAAAAATAACAATCGCAACAGTAATGACAAATAACTATAACAATAATTAATACCTCTCTAACAATTGGGTTCAATAATAAATACATAAAGTGTGAAAGATTTAACCACGATTTGACTATAGAACTGTTGTTAAAGTTTAAAATTATATCACGATTTTAAGTTATAACCATGATAAAAAATGATATATTATATCACGGTTTTTCTTTCTAACCATGATGAAATATGATATTTATTTACTATATAAACGAAAATATCTATCGTTCAGTACATAACAATCGTTTCTCTCAAATGAAAACCCTAACATATTTCACTTTTCTTTCACATAATATAACCCTAATATCCATGTCACTCTTTGAACTTTCTTAAACCTCCAGATTCGTCTTCACCAATCCCTATGATACTCTTTAATCATATTTTAGGTTCGTTCATTAGACTTATGCTTCGATTTTGTTTGCATTTCTTGTTAAAAATTGTTTCTCATTTTTTTATTTGGTGACTGTTCTCATTTTTTCAGATTCGCCTTCACCACCTTAACAAAGCGTATACTTTGGTTATAATACATATGGTTTGTGTAGCTATGAAGAAAAATACAATAAGTATGAAGTTATTGTGTTAACTTCATTCACCTTGTACTTCTTCTTCATAGCTTCATAAACTAGATGAAAATCAAAATATATTCCAGATCCACGATTAGTTAAAAAGGTGTGTTCTTTAAACATTGCATAATATTTTATGTTGTTGTATGTTGTTGTATGTTGTTGTTGTATGTTGCTATTGTTGTCCTTGAACCTTATTTGTTGTATGTCGACGTGTTATTGATAAATGTTGTTGTTGTTGTTGATTAATGTTTTAAGAATTTAAAAAACAAAACATTGCTAAGTCACAAGAAAGAAGCTTCTTGTGACTTAGCAATGTTTTGTTCTTTATAAAATTCTCAAAACATTAAATAATATCTTATGTTGTTGTATAAAGTTGAGTTTATTATATGTTGTGTAGATTGTTTGTTTCACTAACCCTTCACTGAAAATACATTTCATTTAAATTGACATAGAAACTTATAATCCAAAAATTTAGTTGTATTTGAAAGCCAACTTATATCAATCAATGTTTTCCGAATTGCAGCCGTCTCATCGTTCATCTCAGTCTGTTTAACTTATAGAATGTGAATCAATGATCTGAGTCATTCAACACATCCATATATTCTCTTAGAGTTTAATTTGAATAACAAAAATTTATTAATATTATTCAAATTAAACTAGAATAGAAGGAATTGATATGATGAAGGACTTAGACCATTAAACCACATTCTATATGCTAAACAGCGTGAGATGAATGATGAGACGAATGCCATTCGGAAAACAGTGGCTTGTTTAACTTGGCTTTCAAGAATAGTTTAAATTTCAGATTATATACTTCATCAATTTGAATGGTTGTATGTTGTGGTGAGGTTTATTGAAATACAAGAAATTTATATATTATATAATAAACCCTGGGTACTTTCAACAACGGTTATTTATAATAACCGTTATAAAATGTTATTTGCCTAAAGGTATATACCACCACGGTTAGGTAAAGAAACTGTGATCATATATAGCGCGCCTTCAGGTTTTATACAACGGTCGTAAGATCGTGATTGTAAGTTTCTCATATACAACCACGCCCTACATAACAACAGCATGTCACGCGTGATGTTACCCCTTTTTCAGCTGTTGTTGTATATGTTTTTCGTAGTAGTGTAGGGCTTTAGAAGAAATTGATGTAATCTAAATGTTTTCATCTTATTTTGTAATCTCCCTTTTCAATTAATGAAAGTTTGTTTTGACCATTATTAAATTTACATTAGTATAATCTTTTACTTTTCCCTTTTATTTGATTTACTGACATATGCATAAACGAAGTAAAAAAGAATAATAGATGTAAATCAATAAATAGTTGTTAAAATAACATTTACGGTTGTCTTAAGAGAATCTTTATTAGGGGATACTAGACATCACTTCCCAAAAGTCAGATGTTAAAAGATTGATTTGAATGATTAATGCTGAAACAATAAAGACTCAAGGCAACAGATGAATATACTCTATAAAACGCTTAGCAAACTATCTTTCAAAATAACTTAATCTTTAGAATACAACAATGTATAAGCAGAAGCAAGTCTGAGTTCCAAAGAGAGATTTTAGAAAGTCAGCACTACTAAGAACAGCAACTCATGCAAACGAGAAGAATGTAGCAACTGAAGAATCTTAAAGCAAGCAGATATCTTCAGAGGCACATATACCTACAACAACCTTTGTTGAGACACAGAAAAGAAAAATAACTTCTAGGTCAAAACTAAATCTTCTAAGGAAGAAGGCTATTGAGTTTGCAAAGGAAGATTGGGAGGATTACTTGAACAGTATAAATATGCCAGATGAGCATATGGAATACCTTAGAACAGATCCAAATGTCTAGAGAGTTCTTGATAATATGTAATACCTTAAAGTGTGTGTTTCATCAATGATCGAAACATCGTGAAGGTGCAACATCGTAACATGTAGAAGGATATATCGATGCATGTTGGATATCGAGAGTTGGAGATCATAACTCTACAACTAGGTGGATATTTACATTAGTTGAAGGTTCAATTTTTTGGAAAAGCAAGAAACAAACATTCATTACTCTCTCGACCATAGAATCATAGCTTGTGGCTCTTGCGTCAGCTGGACAAGAAACATAATGGTTGAGGGACTTCTATTGGAGATTCCATTAACTAAGGACAATGTTTCGAAAGTGTTGATACATTGTGATAGTCAAACTACCCTAGCTAGAGTATTCAGTAAAATATTGTTGTACCCCAAATTTTTCCCTTAGATTCATTGTTTCGTCTGCATAACACCTTAGGTCAATCATTCGTGCATAACTAACCACTTTATCTAGTTTGTGCTTGTTTGGTTTTGTTTGTGAATTTAGGTTTGCTGCGAAAAAGTTCAAAGGACATAGAGATGATGTGTGCTCTTAGTCTCTGGCATATCATATTGATCTACCGAGGAAGAATACACCCTTATTCATTATGTCTCTCAATCAATACAAGTTCACTTGCCTCAGGAGTTTCAATATACATCTCAAGGATGATTAGAGTTTTCTCTTCCAGCGGTATTTGAGGTCCAAATGATCAAAGTTCGAATTCAAATTATCATAATTTCAAGACTTCTTTACAAGTGCAAGTACGACAAAGTCAAATTCTTTCAAGGATCACAAGGTGGATTCACAAGCTCATGTTATAGCAAAGGAGTTCAAAAGAGATTCATATTTTAAGGACTCAAGTGTATTCATATGATGGAGTTTGAGCTTAATGCTAATCTAATTTATAAAAACATACCATGTTACAAAATGGGCACAACGTGACCAAGCCAACGGACATCAAAGTTTATGCCTTAACACTCCATTTTGCCAAAAGCCTCATCAAGGTTGATAGGTAACAATATAGTACTACAACTATCAATAGCATATGACAAAAGAAGAATCTGGATTTAGTTCCAAATGACATGAGGTTCCATATCCCTATTGAATGGAATAGAAACTAGAAATAATTGTTCTTGGGCGTGAACAGTTGGGTATTAGTTGGAGACAAATGAAATGTTTGTCGTTGATGTTTCTAATGATCATAAAGTCTTGGCATATGTGTCTACAGTGCCTTTAATCCTTTACAATTTGGATAAAGTGCTTTAAGTGAATTGAGGTTTCGTCTTTATGAAAACAATAGAGACCTTCTTTTGAGTTTCAGTTTCAAGCCGTGGAAGATTTGCTAGCTGGGATTGACGGTGACTTCGGAGGTCTCTTTTTTGAGCTAGTTATGCAGATGATGTTTTTTTTTCATTTTTGTTCGTCTCGTATCTTGGACAAAATATCATGTATAAGCCATTATGATTTGGACTTATAACGGTAAAAGCACATACATCAAGATGTCAAACAATGCAATCTTAAAGATAAACCTTAGAAACACATCTGAAAGTACAAGCATGTCCAAGCCATAAAACATAACTAGCAGCCAAGTGCTATCATTCGGTGCATCTATTTCAACAAAAGAATATCAATAGTAAAGGCCCTAAGTTTATGAAGGTAACAGTTTTGAATCCCTGCTAATAACCTAATTAAATTGGCCTTGGGAGAAATTGGGATATGATTATTTGAGGATACTGCTTCCAATGCTTCCGCAGACGGCAACCGGAAACGATGGTAAAACCAAGCTCTTTCCTTTATCAAACCTTCAACACCAATTAAGCTTTGGCCCTGTCAACAAGGAAACAAATGGCAGGGTTAATCAACAACAGCCAGTGAGTGCGAACCGAGTACGGTGACAATCCAACATTAATCTTAATTTGAACCAGCAACCAAATATTCAAGCCATGCTTCTAAGATCCTACAAAGTGCCTAAGTAAAAGATAGGAACCTATAGGCTGGCTCTATTTCGTCACGTACCTGGACGCAATGCCTATGATGAGTGGTGTGGAGGGTGTTCGGTGACTGAATTATCGTCTGCACTTTGTCGAAGAGCAAGATCGTGACGCTGTTGAGAGGTAATATTTTGAAATATTGATGGAAGTGGAGGTTTGAATTCAGCTACCAGCCTTTCTATTACTCCTATCAACATTGAATCGTTGGAAAGCCTCCTGAAGAGAGGAAAATTGTCAATAAGAATGTAATGTGGGAAAGTGGTGATCGCTAACAACAATAGGAGCATTATTCAAACAAACGTAAAAACCAAGATCAAAGGCATATGATAACTACCTCAAGTATTCATACTCCAAGTTCGACGACAACTCAGGTGAAGTATCCCCGATATGAATTCATGACATACAACATTACATCAGAAAACTTATACACACCTGCAGAGGTTCATCCATACACAAACCATCCACAAACATCATTCACATCCACGCACAGGGCAGAGAAATTCACATAAACATACACACACGTATTGAAGGGGAATTAAAGAGAAAATCACAAAGATACACAAGCAGGGATTCACAGAAAATTCACAGGGATACAGATTCACTCGTACAAACCTGAGAAAAGAACACAGTATACGTTCGAAAAAGTTCAAAGCAACACAACAACAACATCAGTTTCGCAGCAGTACAGAAGACACAGTTTGGGGGAGAAAAGGTTTCATACCATACAAGCACGAAGAATAGGATGGTAATGAAAAAAAAGCAGTACACAAAGGAGCTTCACACAGCAGAATTAACATACCTACAGCACTCATAAGAAAGAGTTCACTCAAGAAGCATTACCATACAAAATTCACACACATTCTCTACAAACCAAATCCAAATGTTGATTAGCTATTAAATTCTACAAGGATCAAATCAGGCCACTAACAGCATCTAGAGAAACGACAAGGAAAAGAATCGAAGCATCCACTCAAGGAATCCCCCAATTGAATCCAACATACATTCAAGAGGACATAACCAAAGACTAACCATTTTGTTAAGGAAATTACTGTAGTTGTCATCAAGATGACTGGGAGGTTTCCAAGTCTCAGGCCTTCATAGAGTCCTCATCATGCGCGACCAACATATCCAAAGGACCACCAAGCTGTTCAGACCGTCGCCCATATTTCTCTTCATGCTACACTAGGTTTTCCATGCCAATCCTTTCCTCCTTTTGCTTCCAAGCTCCCGCCTGCAAAAACAAGTGAATTCGTGGTAAGAAATAAGGAAATTAATGGAAACAATCAGGGTATCAAACCAAAATCCTTCTTCCAAAACAACCAAGTACGTTCAGACAGTGATTATTCAGGCTGCCAAAGCCAATTCAGTGTGTCTCAAGCGCGTCCTTTATTTCCAAAGCGAATATTGAACACCACCAAAACTTTCTTATCAGACAACATGATTTCTTTCCAAAATCGTAAAATCAAATTGGCCTCAGAGTGTTTTGAATCAGAATCAATTTTTTTCATCATATTCAATTCAAGTTGAGGGCAATATCTCAAGATATCACTGGCAGCAACTTTTTCCTAATTCGGAGTAAACATAGACCGTGGGAAATATGTCCTAGCCAGCAAGGAAAATCAAGTTTCCTAAACCGTTCAAACCAGATCAATCAAATCATATCAAAAATTCATTATTTCAGATTTCCAAATCACCAAGGCAATCAAATCGTATCAACAATTCACATATTTCAGATTTCCAAATCAGGACTAAATCGTATCACAATCATTAGGGAAATCAATACCACATTAAAACTTTCCAAACCTCATCATTGGCCAGGTCTATAAAAAGGGGCTGAGATGAAGAGAAAGAGGGGCGAGAATCATACACCGAAAACCTAAAGGAACATCAAAGGAGATCGCGACCAAAACCACCAAATTATTGCCAAAACCCACCGACCCAGGCTCAGAACACCGGAAGTGATCGTCATCTCCTCAACATTCAAAGCAGAAGAAGCAAAGCAACAACACAAACCAAACTCGCGAAAGAAAAAGGTAAAGAAAGAAGGTTTCTTCCCTGATCGAAACCGATCGCCGCCATCACGAAGCTCCACTTCCTTTCCGTTTTGTGAAGCACTAATTTGTAAATGTAATCTGAAAAACATAGTGAAATGGGGGCCGGGATTATGGGGGTGGGGTTTTTACTGTTTATGTTGTTGATCGAAGAGAGAGAGAGAGAGAGAGAGAGAGAGAGAGAGAGAGAGAGAGAGAGGACGAGATACAGCCACTGCCGCCGCTAGGGTTCTCGAAACCCTAAGGTTTCATTCTGAGAGAAGAGGAACGTTTGTGAGAGAGAGAAGAGAGAATGACCTGCGTGAGGCTTTCACACACCCTTCCGTGTTCCTCTATTCATTTAATTAAAAATTTTTTTCTTTTTTTAATTAAATAACTTATTTCTTTTTTTTTTAATCAAATTTTTTTTTTGTTGAAAATCCTAAAACCTTTCTTTAATTAACACTAGCAATCTTTTATTTTATAACCATTATTTAACTTAATTTTAATATCAACAATCTTAATGTAATTATTTTATTTTTTTTTGTTTCAATTTAAAATAATCTCCTTAAATTAACCTTTTTTAAAAAACTTAACCCCATCTAATTAGTTTTTAAGTGAAACCTTTTAACAAATATTTTCCCTTTTTTCTTAAATAACTCCTAACAATTCAGTTTTTATATTAATCCTTAACTAATAATAACCTTAATAAACCTTTTTCCGTAATAAAATTAACTTTTCTATTAATCTATTCCCCTTAAAATTAAATCAACTCGCTAGACCCCCCCTACGCTTGAGTGAATCGCTTGTGTGTGCCATTTTATGGTTGTTTTTACTTAATGTTAATGTTTACTTGCTATTGTTTTCAAACCCTTTAAAAATATATAATCCTCGATCCAACGTCGAGCCATCTTCAACCTACGTAAGTCGATCGCTTTATGAGAATCGCCGTCAACCTATCGATCACCATGCACAATACTAGCCCACTCTTGCTAGTGTGCACCAATAATCTAAGTTAGCCCCTCGACAATTCCAAAGGAAAGTTATTAATAATTGACTCAACCTTCATAGGACTAACGCTTTAGATCCCTTGGCCTTAGGATTCGGAGTCGCCGTACTCCACGTCTCGCCGTAGACACTTAGAATCTTAGCCTTAGGATCGGAGTCGCCGCACTCCAAGTAAATGCTCCGCTGCGAACATTTTCAATCCTACCCCGCTTGAACCATCCTACAACTTTAGAGTCGCCGCACTCTATGTAAGGTCTTGCCTAAGACTTTACCTCCCCTTGGAACCTTGACCCCGTCAAGAAGTTCCTCTTTTCAGAACTACGCATACTCTGATTCTACTCCCGAGGATACGTAGGCGTAAGGTACGATACCTTATCGAGTATACTTAGATACTAACCCCTAGGGTTTTAAACCTTTAGCATAGCACCCTTAGCAAGCGAATGAGAGATAACATAAATACTAACGAGAGGCTCCCGTAGAGTACTACGGACGTTTAGGATGCTAATACCTTCCCTAGGCGTAACCAACCCCCGAACCTTAGATCTTTTGGTCTTTTCGCTTTTGAACCTTTCCTTTGGATAAATCAAAGACAGTGGTGAACATCTAAAGAAACGTGATCCTAGTTCCTTAATAACTATGGTATCCAATTCTCACCGCAACAGAAATGGCGACTCCACTGGGGACTTGTCGAGGGTTTCCCCTAACTTGTTTTTTTCTTTTGTCATCTTCCTTTATTTGTTTGCTTATTATCTTCTGTGCTGGTTTTCTGGGCTATTTGTGTGGTGAGACAAACTCCTACACCCGGACTAGAGTGAAAATTATGATAGGAACGGTGAGAATTCAAGGATACTTTGAGGGAGTCGATTCCTGAAGAAGTTAAATTAAGACTTCACCACTCAGTCTAGGCCCTCTCGAATATAATTTTGTTCAACGAGTCCATTCGTGAAGACGATATTATTTCGAACTAAAGGCCATCGAGACTGGGGACCGTAGTTACCCTTAACCCAACTTGGCCTATCAAGATATAGTGCGGGGACTATGCGGGAGTCTATTTCTGCAATAGTCGCTACGCGATACTACACTCGGACGAGATTCTCTTGAGAATATTATTGACCACCAAGTGATTTGGAAAATCGATAATATCTGAAAGATGGATCGTAGACTCTGGGAACTTTCTAGAACCCGTTCGGCAGGTACATTTTAAAGCTATAGTACACACCTATTGGGATGGTTAGACCTTGGCTCCACGCTGTGACCTCTCAAACCTAGGACTTTTTTATCTTGACTGCTTAACTATGCTTTGTGCCTTGTGTGTTTGCATCCTTGCATTCATAAGCATCATAACATAAAGATTCATGGAACTTGACTATGTTGTAAACATTGTAGGGATACTATGGATACCGAAAGAAGGAACACAAAGAAGTACACTTTTCAGATTCCTAACTTGGATGATCTAAGGAGATTGGAAGCTTTGGTAACAAATGAGGAGAGTTTCAGAGGCAAATATGGGAGGCTTTCATATGTGATGAGTGTAAGGGTTGATGAAGGACTGCTTTCTACCCTACTCCAGTTCTATGATCCACTATATCATTATTTCACCTTCCCAGATTACCAGCTCGTACCAACACTTGAAGAGTACTCTCAGATAATTGGGTTACCTATTCAAGACAATTACCATTTCCCATTTTTGCAAACGACCCTGATGAAAAGGAAATCGCTAAACATACCCACTTAGATTTAGTTGATATTCAAGCCAATATGATTTCAAAAGGAGGAACTTCCGGTTTTACTGCAGATTTTCTAGTTGCTAAAGCCCAATATTATGCTAGTCATCAAGATAAGGATGCTTTTGAAGCTGTTTTCGCCCTACTTGTCTATGGTATTCTCTTATTCCCAAGCTTCAAAAAATTTGTGGATCTCAATGCCATTAAAATTTTCTTGAAGAAGAATCTAGTTCTGACCTTGTTGGTTGAAGCATACTATTCTGTTCACTCGAGGAACGCTCGTGGGAAAGGAATGATTACCTGTTGTGTCCCTCTGTTATACAAGTGGTTTACTTCGCACTTGCCCAAAGCACATGCCTTTTGGGATCTCAAGAAGGGGTGGTGGTCGCAGAAGATAATGTCTCTTACCCACTCCGACATCGACTGGTATAGTAGCGTTTATGATAAGGTGGTTATTATAGACAGCTGTGGAAGTTTCGGCAATGTACCTCTCCTTAGTATTAAGGGACTAATCAGCTACAACCCAGTCTTGGCCCGTAGACAGCTAGGGTTCCCTCTGAAAGACAGACCCTCCAGTGCTCATGTGGAAAGCATTTATTTCGAAGAAGAGAAATTAAACAAGGAATTTAATAGACAGGTTTTGGACGCTTCGAATTAGAAGATCAAGAAGGATAAAAGTAACTTAGGGAAGCCTAACTGTATCTCTTTAGAACCTTATCTCCAATGGGTCTGGATAAGAGTCGTTGAATTGAAGATGCCTTATTACCGCCAGGATCCAATGATCCTAAAAGAAAAACCGGTCTTATATTTCTCGTCTGACGCAGAAAAGTTGAAAATTGCCTTAGACAAATCTCAACAGATGGAGGAGGCTTGGAAGAACAAGTACCAAATAGTTGTAGAAGAGAATGCAACACTTCAACAACAACTCAAAGCAAAGGATGAGGAAATCACTTCTTACAAGAAAAGGAAAATCCGAGAAGAGTTACCTTCTTCTAGCTCTCAGTCAACACCTCAGAATGCGATCGTCAACAAGTTCATCCTGGAAAAAGGCAAAATGGAGGAAGAAATCAAGAAACTCAAGACGAGGCTTTTTGGAGAATCTCCTTAGATCTTTCTTCATTAGCTTTTATTTAGCTTTGTCGTTACGATTCTTGAAAAGTGTGTTGTCGCTTTGTAATAATTTTTGTTTAATTTACGGTTTCATCTTTCGGTATTCCAGACGTTATTGTTTTTTTGTAACCGACTTTTATGATTAATAAAATGTGTCTTTCAATATCCCACAATATTTATAAATAGTCAAGCTTCCACGAATCTGGCTGCATAGCATTTGCATTTTGCATTTTTCTCTATCAGGGAACTTGAATTTTTGTATTGCAGACATCGTTCGATGGATTACGGGAAGAAGGGAGTTTTGCCGTACACCTTTAAGGTTTCGAATGTTGAAAGACTAAGGGAACTAGGAGGTCAGATCGAAGATCCTGAGGCGTTCGCTGAAAAGTATGGAAAGATCCTTCCGTTGTTGCATACTCGAGTAGCCGCTGGCCTATTGGAGACGCTAGTTCAACTTTACAATGTAATTTACCATTGCTTCATCTTCCAGGATTTTCAACTGATGCCTACATTGGAGGAATACTCCGCCCTTAGGGGTATTCCTGTCAAAGATTCACCCCCGTTCTCCGGTGGGGGAAGGAAGAACCAGCCAGGAAGACATCGCAAGAGCGACCCACATAAAGTTGTTGGAGATCCAAACTCACATGACAGTCAGAGGAGGAATTGACGGTTTGCCCGCACAGTTCTTATTCGAGAAAGCTCGATACTTTTCTAGTGTAGGGAACACTGGAGCGTTCGAGCACATCTTTGCACTGCTGGCCTATGAGTTGTTCTTATTTCCCAATGTTGAAGATTTTGTTGACGTCCATGCCATAAGGATTTTTATGCTCAAAAATCCAGTTCCAACGTTGTTAGCTGATGCTTACCACTCCATCCACTCGAAGGCTCTGAAGGGAGAAGGCCGAATTGCCTGTTGCACCGCTATCCTCTATAGGTGGTTTATTTCGCAGCTACCGAGGTCTACTGATTTCTGGGACGTGAAAGATGGTTCAGAATGGCCTGTGAAACTCATGGCTCTTACTCATCCAGATATTGTTTGGCATGACCCGATGTATGGAGGAATCCCCATGATTCATAGCTGTGGAGATCTTCCCAATGTACCGCTCCTTGGTACAAAGGGATGTGTCAGTTACAATCATGTGCTCTCCCGTCGCCAACTGGGGCACCCAATGAAAGATGTACCCGATCCAGAAAGCTTGACAATACTTTTTCTCTATCAAGGAGAGAACCTGAATCTGAAGACCGGAACTGTGTTTGCTTGGTGTCGCATCAATTGACGAGGAATCACGGCGAAAATAAATCCTGACTGCTCAATTACCGAAGAATGGCTAGCATGGGCACGTGAAAGGGCACTGACCTTGAGGATGCCTTATCCCCGTCCGAAGCCCCCTGTGGTCCAATCAGACGAGGTTTCGAAGTTGAAGGCTGAAATAGAGAAGCTTACCCTGGATAAAGCAAGAATGCAACACCAGATTGACAGGCTGATGGAAGAACTTCGTGGAAGACAAGGGGCATCATCCAGCAGTTTAGACTCCTAGTTCCTTTGGTGTTATGTTGCCTTTGTAATAAAATCTTGGAGGTGTACCGGCCTTTGAAGAATTTTAATAAAATGTTTTATTTTGAATATCAACAATGAATGCAATACAAGTTTAAGTCTCTTGATAGTTGCGTCGCATTTACATTTCATATCATATGCATGTGCATTTTTCTTTCCTTTTCCTTATTTCCGCTACTTTCATCTTCAGTTTCGTCACCTGAATCCTCTGCACCGATACAACACTAGAGCTCAAGCTCGAAGAAGGATGATGGAACACAATCAGGAACTTGATCGCGTCAGTAACGAGTTGGAGGACCTACGCGGTAATGTAGGACAGATTATAGAAGTGTTGAATGTTATACGCGCAAAGATGGATACCCAAACCACGGTTGTTTCTGAGATTACCAACACTGTTATAGACACTCAACCAACTGTTGTCACTACTATAAATGTGCCTCCGTATGGTTTGCCATTTGGATTCGTACCCCCGTCTACCGCAGGTCCTGTTATTCAGCAAGTACACCAAGTCGTTCCTCTAATCACTGAAGCTCCTCAAGTAATCCCTACATTTGCTCAAAATGTTGTGCACACTCGTGTACAACTGTATTTCAATGAGAATCAGCAAAGTTATGATGTCCCCGACATGTCTGAAGATGGGGACGAGAACCATGAGAAACTCAGGGAGAATATGGATACTTTGGACAAGAGATTAAGGGCAGTAGAAGGTGATCAAGTATTTGGCACTGTTGCTAGAGAAGCATGTCTGGTATCTGGTTTGGTCATTCCTCCGAAATTCAAGACTCTGACTTTTGACCAATATGATGAGACCACGTGCCTTAAGAACCACTTAATCATGTATTATCGGAAGATGGCTACTCACATAAAAAATGATAAGCTAATGATCCATTGTTTCCAGGATAGTTTGAAGGGTGTTTCGTCAAAGTGGTATCTGAGTTTAGACCAGTCTCGTGTGAAGTGCTTTCAGGATATATCAGACGCTTTTGGCAAGCATTACAACTATAATATATATTTGGCTCATGATCAAAGGCAACTCCTAAATATGTCACAGAAGAGCACTGAATCATTCAAGGAATATTCCCAGAGGTGGAGGGAGATTGCTTCATAGGTAGAACCCCCTATGTCTGAGAAAGAGTTAGCTGAGTGGTTCGTTGACACAGTTCGTCCAGAATTCTTTGAGAGAATGGTTGGAAGTGTAACCGCCAATTTCTCTGACATCGTTGTTGTGGGTGTAAGAATAGAAGCTGGTATGAAAAGTGGAAAGATGCCTAGTTTCGCTAGCAGCCCTAGCGCCAATAAGGACCACGGTAAGAAATCCTTCAGTAATCCTCACAAAAAGAAGGAAGGTAAGACCAATGCTGTGATGACCGACAGAAGGAGAAGTCAACCCTGGAAACATCAACCCAATTATAATCAACAACAAGGTTACCCTGTCCAGTTTTCGCAACAACCCTATGTGGCCACTGTCACCCCTACCTATCCGACAATCCAACCAGTTTCGGTTTACCAACCAATTATTAATCAACAACCTCCTGCATATCAACCGAATCCTGCCTACCAGTCAGCCCAAACCTCACCAAGTTATCAACGAGCGCCCATCGCTCCTCGCCAGAATGCTCCAGCCAGAAGACCTTGTAAACCTTATCCTCCTATTCCGATGACCTATACAGAGTTGTACCCTTCTTTGGTTCAGCAAGGCTTGATAACTACCAGAGCCTTGGGTCCACCTCCAAACCCACTTCCACCCAATTATAATCCCAATGCCCATTGTTTATTCCATGAAGGAGCTCCTGGTCATGATTTGGAAGGGTGTTATGCTCTTAAAAATATTGTAAGAGATTTAATGGAAAAGAAGATTTTGGCTTTCGGGGATACTCAGCCAAATGTTAAGAATAATCTGTTGCCTACTCATGGAAGTACTAATGCCATTGAGGAAGCGTCCGAGGAAAATTTGATTCTTGATGTGGCAGAAATCAAAACCCATCTCTAGGACTTTCATTCAAAGTTGTTCGAAGCCGGTATCGTGAAGGTTTTCCATAGGGATTGTGAAGATTGTGAGGCTAGTGGCAGAGGATGTCAGATGGTTCGTGATGATGTTCAGACTTTGATCAACGATGGTTTCTTACAAGTGAGTAGCATGCAAAAGAAGAGTGAAGTCGTTGTGGTTGAGCCCATATTCAATTTGCCAGATCCAGGAAGTAAGATCCTCATCTTCAATTTTCCTAAATCAAGTCCTACACCAAAGCCAATTTTCAATATACCGAGTACTGCCACTACAATTACAGTTGGATCGCCGAAGCCAGTGATTATTCAAAGGCCTTGCCCTTCCCCTTCCAAGGACTTTACAGCAGTACCCTGGAAGTACGGAAAAGATTTTAGAAAGGTAGAAGTGAAAAGTATTGATAGAGAAATAACTAATATAGCAGGGGCAAGCAAGATGACACGGAGTGGTCGTGTTTACAACCCCCGTTTCAATGATGCTCCACCAAAAGAAACCGTTACGACTGTTTCTACCAGCGACAAAGGTAAAGAACAAGAAGTTATTGCCAATGATGAAGACGATGAATTCTTGAGGATTATTAAGAGGAGTGATTATAAAGTCATTGACCAGCTCCACCAAACTCCTTCAAAAATCTCTATCTTGTCCTTGTTGATGCATTCACCTACTCACCGAGCTTCGTTGCAGAAATTGTTAGCTCAAGCCCATGTTGCACAAGACATTACTACTGGTCAATTTGATAGTGTGATTGCCAACATCACTGCTTGTAACACTCTCAGCTTCAGTGACGAGGAATTACCAAGAGAAGGTCGGAACCATAACCGAGCTTTGCATGTATCTGTGAGATGTCAGGAGGATACCTTGGCGAGAGTACTTGTAGACACTGGATCTTCTTTAAATGTGATGCCAAAGAGGGCTCTTAACAAGTTAGCTTACAAAAGGGCAGAATTGAGGCCTACATCTCTTATAGTTAAAGCTTTCGACGGTTCCCGAAGGACTGTAATGGGAGAGATCGAGTTACCAATCTTGGTGGGACCACATGTTTTCAATATTACCTTCCAGGTGTTGGACATCAATCCCGGTTATAGTTGTCTGCTGGGAAGACCTTGGATCCATGCTGCTGGTGCTGTAACTTCGACTCTACACCAGAAGATGAAGTTTGTGATTGACGATAAGCTGGTAATTGTCCATGGTGAAGAAGATCTAATGGTTAGCAACTTGTCTTCATTCCGTTATATAGAGGCTGATGAGGATGCCTTGGAAACTTCTTTCCAAGCACTTGAGATAGCCAATGCTGTTATGTTGGAAGTTGAAGAAATAGCGGGTAAGGGTAATCCATCTTTCGCGTCTCTCAAGAGTATCAAGTCTACCATTGCAGAAGGTGTGCCCGAAGGTTGGGGCAAGATCATAGAAGCTACATCAAATCCAGATCATCAAGGGTTGGGTTACAAACCAACTAAAAGTAAACGATCAACATCTGTCACCAGTTATCCGAGAATAATTCATGAAGTGTTTATCAGCAGGGGTTATCAAGTCAATGCTATTGGAGATAATAATGAAGATGAAAATTCAAGTGATTTTGTGTTCAAAAGTGTTGCTGCTCTTAACAATTGGGAAGCAATAGAAATTCCAGTGATCATTCCTTTGTCAAAGTAACTTGTCGTTTTTGTTATTTCTTTAATAAGTCCATAGCTCCGCCCAAGGCTATCAGATCATGTTTGTGGGCCACCCTTTCCACTTTTCGAATAAATATCAATGAATGCATTTTATCATTTGTGTTTATTTTATTCATGAGTTGTTACTTTGAGAAATTGGCAAAGAGTTAGAGGTTTGAATTTCATCTGCACTGTCCTTTGTGCATTTTAATAAGATAAATTATTTTAAAATTTGCAGATTGAATTTAAACCACGTTGAATCTGATGACCCTATTCTTATCCCTAACTTTGATTCGCCCATCTATCAAGATGAGGAGGAGGGTGAAGAAGATTTCAAAGTTCCCAATAAACTGATCAAATGGGCTGAGTACGAATACACTGAACTTCAACCGCATAAAGAGCAAGTGGTCTTGATTAACCTTGGCACCGACGAGGAAAAGAAAGAGGTCAAAATTGGTACTACACTTGGGGCAGATGTTAAACAGAGATTGGTCAAATTGCTAGAAGAATATGTGGACGTGTTCGCCTGGTCATATCAGGATATGCCTGGCCTAGACACCGATATCGTTGTTCACAAATTGCCACTTAAACCAGAGTGCCCACCTGTCAAGCAGAAACTTCGGAAAACTAGACCCGACATGGCTCTGAAGATTCGAGATGAGGTCAAAAGACAACTTGATGCAGGTTTTCTGATAGTAGCAAGATATCCGGAGTGGTTAGCCAACATTGTGCCAGTACCCAAAAAGGACGGTAAAGTCAGAATGTGTGTGGATTATAGGGATTTGAACAAAGCAAACCCCAAGGACGATTTCCCCTTGCCACATATTGATACACTTGTGGATAATATAACCCGCTTTGGAGTGTTCTCTTTTATGGATATTTTTTCTGGGTACAATCAGATCAAGATGGACCCTGCAGATAGAGAAAAGACTGCTTTCATTACTCCTTGGGGAACTTATTGTTACAAAGTCATGCCCTTCGGTCTGAAGAATGTAGGGGCAACATATCAAAGAGCGATGGTCGCCCTCTTTCACGACATGATGCATAAGGAGATTGAGGTATATGTAGATGATATAATCGCCAAGTCCCAAAATGAAGAGGACCATTTGGATCATTTGTTGAAGCTTTTTGAACGACTAAGGAAATATCAGTTGAAGTTGAATCCCGCTAAGTGTACTTTTGGTGTTAGATCTGGAAAGTTACTTGGATTTATTGTTAGACAACAAGGAATTAAAGTGGATCCCGATAAGGTCAGAGCCATCCAGGAGATGCCTGCTCCGCAAACTGAATTACAAGTCAGAGGTTTTCTTGGGCGCCTGAACTACATCTCCAGATTCATTTCTAATATGACTGCTACTTGTGAACCAATATTCAAATTACTCCGTAAAGATCAGACCATTGAATGGAATTCCAATTGTCAGCAAGCATATAAGAAGATCAAGAGCTATTTACGAGAACCTCCTATTTTGATTCCTCCTGTTCCTGGAAGACCTTTATTCATGTATCTGACTGTTCTTGAGAAGTCTATGGGTTGTGTCTTGGGACAACATGATGAGACTGGACGGAAAGAACATGATATCTACTATTTAAGTAAGAAGTTTACGGATTGTGAAAGCCGGTATTCGCTATTAGAAAAGACATGTTGTGTGCTAGCATGGGCCGCTAGACGTCTTAGGCAATATATGATTTGTCATACCACCTTGTTGATATCCAAAATGGATCCTATAAAGTATATCTTTGAGAAGCCTGCTCAGACTGGAAGATTGGCACGTTGGCATATGTTGTTATCTGAATATGATATCCATTATGTGACTCAAAAAGCTATTAAAGGAAGTATCTTATCAGACTATCTCGCAGACCAACCGGTTGAAGACTATGAACCTCTGAAATTCGACTTCCCTGATGAAGACATCATGTTGGTAAAAGATTACGAAGAGCCCGGTCCCGATGAAGGTCCTGAGCCAGGTTCCCATTGGAAGATGATGTTCGATGGTTCGTCAAATTATAGTGGACATGGCATAGGAGCTGTTTTGGAAAACCCAGATGGTGGATACACCCCATTCACAGCAAGGTTGGATTTCGAATGTACAAACAATATTGCAGAGTATGAAGCGTGTATTCTAGGTCTTGAAGCTGCTATCGACCTCCGAATCAAAATCCTCGAAGTGGTTGGAGATTAAGCTTTGGTGATCTACCAAGTCAAGGGTGAATGGGAAACCCGAGATGAGAAGTTAATCCCATACCGTGCTTACATCGTGGAAATGATCCAATACTTTGATGAAATCACTTTCCAACACGTTCCGAGGTCGGAAAATCATGTGGCAGATGCTTTGGCCATGCTGGCCTCAATGTGGAAAGTCAGATTCGTTAATGAAGCTACCCTCATTCAAATTAAACGGAAGACTGAGTCTGCTTACTGTCAGTTAGTAGAAGAGGAAACTGACGACAAACCTTGGTTTCATGACATTAAGAATTACTTGCTGAAGCAAGAATACCCAGCTGACGCTACAAACCTTGACAAGAAGACTCTGAGAAGATTAACATCCAAGTTCTTTATCAGTAATGATGTGTTGTATAAGAGAAACTATGATATGGTCCTGCTTAGATGTGTTGATAAGCATGAAGCAGATATGTTACTTCAAGAGATTCATGAAGGGACGTTCGGAACTCACGCCAATGGTTACGCTATGTCAAAGAAACTCCTGAGAGCTGGGTAATATTGGTTAACCATGGAATCCGATTGTATACAGTATGCAAGAAAATGCCACAAGTGTCAGATCCATGCGGACAAGATGCATGTGCCCTCAACGCAGTTGAATATTTTATCGTCACCTTGGCCTTTCTCAATGTGGGGCATCGATATGATTGGGGCAATCCAACCTAAAGCATCCAATGGTCACCGATTCATTCTGGTCGCCATTGACTACTTCACTAAGTGGGTAGAAGTCGCCTCTTATGCCAACGTAACCAAGCAGGTGGTGGCCCGTTTCATCAGGAACAACATTATTTGCCGTTATGGGATGCCAAGCCGAATCATAACAGACAATGGAACCAATCTGAACAATAAAACTATGAAGGAGTTGTGTGAAACTTTCAAGATTGCTCACCACAATTCCTCTCCTTATCGTCCTAAAATGAACGGGGCCGTAGAAGCTGCAAATAAGAACATCAAGAAGATTTTGCGAAAGATGGTGAAGACATACAAAGACTGGCAAGAAATGTTACCTTTCGCATTGCACGGATACAGAACCTCAGTACGAACCTCAACAGGGGCTACCCCTTTCTCACTAGTTTATGGAATGGACGCGGTTCTCCCATTTGAAGTAGAATTACCATCTTTAAGGGTAATGATGGAGACCAAACTGGATGAAGCGGAGTGGATCCAAGAAAGACTTGACCATTTGAATCTCATTGACGAAAAGCGCTTAACTGCGATGTGCCACGGTCAGTTATACCAGAAACGGATGAAGAGAGCCTTTGATAAGAAAGTTCGAGTCAGAGAATTCCGAGAAGGAGAGCTTGTGCTTAAGAAGATATTACCCATGTATAAAGACATACGTGGAAAATGGACGCCTAACTATGAAGGCCCATTTGTTGTGAAGACAGCCTTTTCAGGAGGATCGTTGATACTCACCACAATGGATGGAGAGGAGCTTGCCCATCCAGTCAATTCTGATGTCGTCCGGAAGTATTATGCATGAAGAGCCCGCCGTGACCAGAGCTTAGTGGGGATCCTAGTCGAAGGGTTATTAAAGTGTCGTTGGGTTCAATGTAGCCTTACTCTTTTGCCAATTTCAATTGTAACACCCTATGAAGCCTTTCACCGTTTGCAAACTATTAATTATGAATAAAATCAGGCTTTCACTTTGCCTTTTCGTTTTCCATACCTATTCATTAATATTAATTTTGAAAGTGGAAATTTATCAGACTCAAACTTTTTTCCAAAGATTTTCGATAAGATAAATTACTTAGGCTTATGGAATGATCATGAGGAGTTTATCACTCCCCGATAAGCTTTTGCTGCAGGAAATCAAGACTATTCCCCAGTGGATTTCCTCGTGCAAGGCAATCAGGGTCATTTTGACAATCCCCTGAGCGAAGTCATGATGTTATATCCCCAAGTGGATCGACATATCCCCAGAGGAGTTTGAAGCTTTGACCTTTTGGTTCCACCTTTGGAATTCTACACGGCCTGGCGGATGTATCTCTCGTGCAGAGGATGGACGGGCTTCCTCGTCGTTGTGTTCTTCCCCTGTTTTCCTTTGTCTGTTTTGTCAGCATTAGCATAAGCATGGCATAACATCATTTACATTTGCCTTTGTGCGTGTTTGCTGTTCGTTTGTTCTTGTCGCTTTTTTTCTCTCTTAATCTCTGGTTGTGTTTATCACCAAGTTTTGGGTTTGTCCGATCTCTCCAAATAGAGTCGTCGGCCTTAGGCAGAAAATGCTAATCTTTTCTAAGTTTCCCCACAGAGTTCAACCCTCGTGGATGATGGTTATTTCAGTTATCTCTTCCGTGCTTGGATAAGAGAAATCGTCGTTCGAGTTAATTTCTCAATGACGGGTCCTGTTTGACAATTTCATTCTAGTTTGATCCTAGATTGATTTTTGGTCCCTTGGGATACCACCTCTACTGTTAGGTCGTCGAACCTAGGTTGAGCGTCCATTTATGTTACACCGTGTCTGGCAAGAAGAATCCTTGTGCCTTTCAGATAAACTACAGTCTCTTCGGAGAAGTTTATTAGTTTACTGCTTTCTTTTTGATAAACTGCAGTCTCTTCGGAGAAGTTTGTCATTTTACCGCTATGTTTCAGATAAACTGCAGTGTCTTCGGAGAAGTATATAATTCTTTTTTCCTTTTAGATAAACTGTAGTCTCTTCGGAGAAGTTTATCATTGTCTTGCTGTTTTTAGATAAACTACAATCTCTTCAGAGAAGTTTATCATTTTACCACTTTTTTAGATAAACTGCAGTCTCTTCAGAGAAGTTTATCATTTACTGCTTTTCAAGATAAGTTGCCGTCTCTTCGGAGAAACTTATCCCCTTATTGACGGTGTGCGAGTCCCGTATAATTGATAAGCTGCAGTCTCTTTTGAGAAGTTTATCAGGGCGTTTTCCGCACGAAATCCATTTATGGCACACAGGAGAGTTCTTTTAACCCTGTGCTTTTTCCTGATGGTTCCTGAAGATCCCGTTTGATCTCTTCACTTAAAGGAATTTCCAGGCGTTGAATGTTATTTCTTATTGAAAACTCCATCATTTTGTTTGCGCGATCTTACCGCCGTGTGGATCCTGCTTTATCTTCTTGCTTGCTCGTATATCAACAGATCACGCTTGAACCTACTGGGTCGTTGCCTTCAGGGTCCCCAGTGCTGTTTTCTTTTCCCCAGTGCGTCTGGTCACCCCCAGTGAGTTTGTTGCTCGTTGTTGTCGGCTGTCTCTCTGTGTTTGTGTTGCCTTTGTCTGCATCTCTTGCATTTTTATCACCCCATCATTATCATCATGCTAGAGTTCATGGCATGTCAGCATTAGGTTAGCTGTTGTCCATAGCATTGCATGATCATTGCATCTAAGGGCAAAATTTTCGGTTATCTATATTTAAATATCTCTCACCATGACCTAATGACGATCTTCATCATCCTGTCATCCGGTGAAGATATTTAAATAGGGGCAACTGTTGTACCCCAAATTTTTCCCTTAGATTCATTGTTTTATCTGCATAACACCTTAGGTCAATCATTCGTGCATAACTAACCACTTTATCTAGTTTGTGCTTGTTTGGTTTTGTTTGTGAATTTAGGTTTGCTGCGAAAAAGTTCAAAGGACACAGAGATGGTGTGTGCTCTTAGTCTCTGGTATATCATATTGATCTACCGAGGAAGAATACACCCTTATTCATTAGGTCTCTCAATCAGTACAAGTTCACTTGCCTCAGGAGTTTCAATATACATCTCAAGGATGATTAGAGTTTTCTCTTCCAGTGGTATTTGAGGTCCAAATGATCAAAGTTCGAATTCAAATTATCATAATTTCAAGACTTCTTTACAAGTGCAAGTACGACAAAGTCAAATTCTTTCAAGGATCACAAGGTGGATTCACAAGCTCATGTTATAGCAAAGGAGTTCAAAAGAGATTCATATTTTAAGGACTCAAGTGTATTCATATGATGGAGTTTGAGCTTAATGCTAATCTAATTTATAAAAACATATCATGTTACAAAATTGGCACAACGTGACCAAGCCAACGAACATCAAAGTTTATGCCTTAACACTCCATTTTGCCAAAAGCCTCATCAAGGTTGATAGGTAACAGTAT
Source organism: Lathyrus tuberosus (assembly GCA_022829125.1). Taxonomy (NCBI): domain Eukaryota; kingdom Viridiplantae; phylum Streptophyta; class Magnoliopsida; order Fabales; family Fabaceae; genus Lathyrus; species Lathyrus tuberosus. Next base: position 11,147,119 of record JALAZF010000186.1, read on the forward strand.
AGTACTACAACTATCAATAGCATATGACAAAAAAAGAATCTGGATTTAGTTCCAAATGACATGAGGTTTCATATCCTTATTGAATGGAATAGAAACCAGAAATAATTGTTCCTGGGCGTGAACAGTTGGGTATTAGTTGGAGACAAATGAAATGTTTGTCATTGATGTTTCTAATGATCATAAAGTCTTGGCATATGTGTCTACAGTGCCTTTAATCCTTTACAATTTGGATAAATTGCTTTAAGTAAATTGAGGTTTCGTCTTTATGAAAACAATAGAGACCTTCTTTTGAGTTTCAGTTTCAAGCCGTGGAAGATTTGCTAGCTGGGATTGACGGTGACTTCGGAGGTCTCTTTTTTGAGCTAGTTATGCAGATGATGTTTTTTTTTCCATTTTCGTTCGTCTCGTATCTTGGACAAAATATCATGTATAAGCCATTATGATTTGGATTTATAACGGTAAAAGCACATACATCAAGATGTCAAACAATGCAATCTTAAAGATAAACCTTAGAAACACATCTGAAAGTACAAGCATGGCCAAGCTATAAAACACAACTAGCAGCCAAGTGCTATCATTCGGTGCATCTATTTCAACAAAAGAATATCAACAGTAAAGGCCCTAAGTTTATGAAGGTAACTGTTTTGAATCCCTGCTAATAACCTAATTAAATTGGCCTTGGAAGAAATTGGGATATGATTATTTGAGGATACTGCTTCCAATGCTTCCGCATACGGCAACCGGAAACGATGGTAAAACCAAGCTCTTTCCTTTATCAAACCTTCAACACCAATTAAGCTTTGGCCCTGTCAACAAGGAAACAAATGGCAGGGTTAATCATCAACAACCATTGAGTGCGAACCGAGTACAGTGACAATCCAACATTAATCTTAATTTGAACCAGCAACCAAATATTCAAGCCATGCTTCTAAGATCCTACAAAGTGCCTAAGTAAAAGATAGGAACCTACAGGCTGGCTCTACTTCGTCACGTACCTGGACCCAACGCCTATGATGAGTGGTGTGGAGGGTGTTCGGTGACTGAATTATCGTCTGCACTTTGTCGAAGAGCAAGATCGTCACGCTGTTGAGAGGTAATATTTTGAAATATTGATGGAAGTGGAGGTTTGAACTCAGCTACCAGCCTTTCTGTTACTCCTATCAACATTGAATCGTTGGAAAGCCTCCTGAAGAGAGGAAAATTGTCAATAAGAATGTAATGTGGGAAAGTGGTGATCGCTAACAACAATAGGAGCATTATTCAAACAAACGTAAAAACTAAGATCAAAGGCATAAGATAACTACCTCAAGTATTCATACTCCAAGTTCGACGACAACTCAGGTGAAGTATCCCCGATATGAATTCATGACACGCAACATTACATCAGAAAACTTATACACACCTACAGAGGTTTATCCATACACAAACCATCCACAAACATCATTCACATCCACGCACAGGGCAGAGAAATTCACATAAACATACACACACGTTTTGAAGGGGAATTAAAGAGAAAATCACAAAGATACACAAGCAGGGATTCACAGAAAATTCACAGGGATACAGATTCACTCGTACAAACCTGAGAAAAGAACACAGTATACGTTCGAAAAAGTTCAAAGCAACACAACAACAACATCAGTTTCGCAGCAGTACAAAAGACACAGATTGGGGGCGAAAAGGCTTCATACCATACAAGCACGAAGAAGAGGATGGTAATGAAAAAAAAAGCAGTACATAAAGGAGCTTCACACAGCAGAATTCACATACCTACAGCAGTCACCAGAAAGAGTTCACTCAAGAAGCATTACCGTACAAAATTCATGCACATTCTCTATAAACCAAATCCAAATGTTAATTAGCTATTAAATTCTACAAGGATCAAATCAGGCCACTAACAGCATCTAGAGAAACGACAAGGAGAAGAATCGAAGCATCCACTCAAGGAATCCCCCAATTGAATCCAACATACATTCAAGGGGACATAACCAAAGACTAACCATTTTGTTAAGGGAATTACTGTATTTGTCATCAAGCTGACTGGAAGGTTTCCAAGTCTCAGGCCTTCATAGAGTCCTCATCATGCGCGACCAACATATCCAAAGTACCACCAAGCTGTTCAGACCGTCGCCCATATTTCTCTTCATGCTACACCAGGTTTTCCATGCCAATCCTTTCCTCCTTTTGCTTCCAAGCTCCCGCCTGCAAAAACAAGTGAATTCGTTGTAAGAAAGAAGGAAATTAATGGAAACAATCAGGGTATCAAACCAAAATCCTTCTTCCAAAACAACAAAGTACGTTCAGACAGTGATTATCCAGGTTGCCAAAGCCAATTCAGCGTGTCTCAGGCGTGTCCTTTATTTCCAAAGCGAATATTGAACACCACCAAAACTTTCTTATCAGACAACATGATTTCTTTCCAAAATCGTAAAATAAAATTGGCCTCAGAGTGTTTTGAATCAGAATCAATTTTTTTCATCATATTCAATTCAAGTTGAGGGCAATATCTCAAGATATCACCAGCAGCACCTTTTTCCTAATTCGGAGTAAACATAGACCGTGGGAAATATGTCCTAGCCAGCAAGGAAAATCAAGTTTCCTAAACCGTTCAAACTAGATCAATCAAATCATATTAACAATTCATTATTTCAGATTTCCAAATCACCAAGGCAATCAAATCGTATCAACAATTCACATATTTCAGATTTCCAAATCAGGACTAAATCGTATCACAATCATTAGGGAAATCAATACCACATTAAAACTTTCCAAACCTCATCATTGGCCAGGTCTATAAAAAGGGACTGAGATGAAGAGAAAGAAGGACGAGAATCATACACCGAAAACCCTAAAGGAACATCAAAGGAGATCGCGACCAAAACCACCAAATTATTGCCAAAACCCACCGACCCAGGCTCAGAACACCGAAAGTTATCGTCATCGCCTCAACATTCAAAGCAAAAGAAGCAAAACAACAACACAAACCAAGCTCGCGAAAGAAAAAGGTAAAGAAAGAAGGTTTCTTCCCTGATCGAAACCGATCGCCGCCGTCACGAAGCTCCACTTCCTTTCCGTTTTGCCAAGCACTAATTTGTAAATGTAATCTGAAAAACATAGTGAAATGGGGGCCGGGATTATGGTGGTGGGGTTTTTACTGTTTATGTTGTTGATCGGAGAGAGAAGACAGAATGACCTGCGTGAGGCTTTCACACACCCTTCCGTGTTCCTCTATTCATTTAATTAACTTTTTTTTTCTTTTTTTAATTAAATAACTTATTTCTTTTTTTTTTTAATCAAATTTGTTTTTTTGTTGAAAATCCTAAAACCTTTCTTTAATTAACACTAGCAGTCTTTTATTTTATAACCATTATTTAACTTAATTTTAATATCAACAATCTTAATGTAATTATTTTATTTTATTTTGTTTCAATTTAAAATAATCTCCTTAAATTAACCTTTTTTAAAAAACTTAACCCCAACTAATTAGTTTTTAAGTGAAACCTTTTAACAAATATTTTCCCTTTTTCTTAAATAACTCCTAACAATTCAGTTTTTATATTAATCCTTAACTAATAATTGTAGTACCCTAAATTTTGACCAAGTGTTTTAGATTTTTTTTGGTTAATAGGGGGTGTCATTTGGGTTTTGGGGGGTTCATTGGTACTTATAGGCCCATTTTGGTTTTGAGTTAGTATAAAGTTTTTTACTTTATTTATTTTATATAAATATGTATTTTATTAGTTAATCAGGGATTAGATTCTTATTAAAATAAAAGGTAGATTTTTTTACTATTTTTAAGAAAATGTGAATAAGTTCTATTGTAGAATTTTGTTTTAGAAATATTTAGGCTTTTATAGCTTTTTAGACTTATTAAAAAGGGTCTTTTGGGATTTTATCATTTTTGTCTTATTTTTATTATAAAAGGATTAAAAGCATTAAAATATTTTATTAGAATAAAATTTATTCTGTTATATAATTTCATTTATAATTTTAGTGAGTATTGTTTTTAGGTTAATTAAGTAATTAAGGATATTAGAGTTTTTAAGATTAGAATTTTAAGGATAATTAGATTTTGTTTAGAGTAAATTGTTTTAATTTATTTTTTGAAATTTGTTATTTAGTTATTTCATTTTGGTAGGTATTATTTATATTACAATTAGATTTTTTTATTTAGTCACTAATTGTTCTTATATACGTATTAATTAATCACTAACCTCAGATAGTTATCAATAAGTCATGTTTTGGTTTTACTATTATTTTAATTATTTGATTTTTATATATTTAATTAGGGTTATTTATAGTTATCCTGTTTATTTTTTGTTAATTATTTGGTCAATTTGTTGACCAATGACCGGTCTTCTTCTTCCATTTCTGAAACCCTAATTGGGGCGGCTGAAACGGGAAAATTGGATCAAATCCAAAGTCAGTACAAAAACCAAATCAATTAAATCAAAATCAAATCAAGTTCATTAATTTTTGAATCAAATTATATTACAAATCACAATCAAATAGAAAAAACTAAAATTACACAAATTGAATCAGATCATTGTTTTCCTAAATCGAAATCTAAAATTAAACTTCTAAGACCTAATTTTTAACTATAAAAGAAAAGGAATCAGAAATTGAAAAGAAAGAAAAAAAAAACCTAAGCTAACAATTGTTGCCGCGAGAATTCCCATAACCCTCAGTAAAGCTCTCGATCCCATAAAGGACTAGGGTTCACCATTAGAACCCTATAATCCTTGAGCTTAGCCCCATCATACATGCAAATAAGGAAAGAAGAAGGATTAGAAGGAGGATAGAGATAATCGGACAAAATACTACCAGAATCACTGCACGGAAGGTAATCCACAAAACTTAGCTTTTTAGGTCTCGATACTGATCTGTGAGTGCTTGTTTGTGTTTGATTTTTTTTTGAATCCGGGTTGTTGTTGTTGTTTCTGGGTTTTTAGGGTTAGATTAGGGTTAAGGTTCATGTGAAGAACCCTAGGGTTCATCACTTAGGGTTAGGGTACTTCTTTCTGGGTTAGGGTTCGTGTGGGTTTCTGGGTTTTGGATAAAGATTGGGTTTAGGGTTCATAAGTTAGGTTAGGGTTCATGGGGTTTAGGTTAGGGTTCATCGGGTTGTGAGTGGAGCTGGGTTTTGGAGCTAGGGTTCTTAGGGTTCATCTTGAACCCAGAAGAACACGGTGGAAGAGAGAGAGGGTTTGAAGTTTTCGGCACCGGAAACTGGGGGTGAAGGGGTATTCGTGGTGGTCGGAAGGCTCACCGGAGGGAGGGAGTTAGAGAGAAGGAGAGCGTTTTAGAGAGAGGAAGAGAACGTTGAGAGTAGAGAGAGAAAGAAGAAGGGAAATGAAAGGGAGTCTGAAGGAAATGGAAAATAAATATTCCCTCTGTGTGACGTTAGATGGGCGCCAAGTGGCGTTGTGTGTGTCCTTTGATCTTGTTTGACCGTTGGTGGTCAATGGTTCCCCTACCTGCGCGTACACCATAAACAGACATGGCTCATCATCTGGGCCATTGGATTATAATACTTTGGAAAAGCATGCAGATCAGACGCATGGGATTTGGTCAGTCACGATACGTTAGATTGATCTAACGGTGTAGAGGAGATGGTGGGAAATGCTCCGGATCAATCCAACGGTCCGGATTCCATTTTCATATTTGTTTTTTTGCTGAAGGGTTGGCCATTAAATGGCCCATTTGTTTTTAAAAGGGTTTTTACACCCCCTGGTTTTTTTGTTTTTTTCTCTTCTTATTTAATTAATTGAATTATTTAACATATTTTAATTTAAGTATTGATTGTATCTGAGGGTTAATTAGGAGATTTAGGTTTTTTGGACAAATTAAGGGTTGAGGGATTTATTTTTATTTTGGATTTTTATTAAACATATTTTTACCTTTTTCAATTCTAAAAAACCACAATTGAATCAATTCCTTGATTCAAGTTGTGAGATAAAATTTCCATTTTATTTTGGTTAATTTAGGGTTTTATAATTTAACTTATTTTTTTTTATTATTTGGTTAAGATTTAATAAGTTATGTAGATAAAACGTTATTTGTATATTGTTTTTTTTTTTGGGGAAAATTATTTTAACAAAAAGAATAAATATGGAGTGGGGATTAAAAAAGAATAAATTTAATCTTATTTTAGATAAAAAATATATCTTCTTAAGAATTATTGGAATATGGA